>OY970820.1:2402500-3002500 GCA_963853835.1 Calendula officinalis
TATTATATGAATGGTCATATATAAAATGATTGAATAATATAAAAAGAAAATTAAAAAATTAAATATGTAAAGTTGTATGTGTATTAAGGTCCTTGCCAACGGCTGGGGTATAAACTCGCCAGATGCTCGTCTCTCACTGATGCTATTGGCACCAACTTGTCACTAGCTGCTTTTTCCCAAACTCGTCAGATTCCTAACTAGTTACCATCTCGTCCTTCACACAATTCTAGAGATAGATAGAGAAGAAAAAGGTAGAGATGTGGGGAAAGAGAAGAGAGGAGAAATTAAAGGAAGAGATATTATTGGCTACAACTTGTCAAGAAAAAGTTGATGACTATTAGTATAGGTGCTGTTTGGTAGCATCTGAATGATGCAGAGGTCTGAATGATTCAGACTTCCCCTAACATCTGTCCGATTAAGATGCAGAACATGTTGAAATTTTGATTCAGAGGCTGATTAAGAGGTCTTACCAAACGCTCTGAATCTGTCTAATTAAGAGGTTGACCTCTTATCTGAATTATTAAGAGGTTTACCAAACAACACCCAAGACATTTTAATATTTTCCTTAACAATAATGGGCAGCAAGCTTGTGCTGAAGTGGGCCAGGAGGGGAAGGACAGAAGGTTGTGCATTGGGCCGGAGATGGGCCAATTGGCAGTCACCAAGCCACAAAATTGGGCTCATAATATTACGGATTCTCTTAAAGTAAAGTGGGTGTTCTTTTACTTCTAGATTTTTTAGTGGATGTTCATAGGTTCAGCTTACTTTTGTGTTTTTCGGTTGCATTCTACAAATACTTGCTGTTCGCTATCTTTCTTTTCCCTTTTTAAATAAATATTTCTTTCTTAAGTAGCACTTCTATATCTCACATTTTGTACCTTATTTTTGATAGAATTGGTTATGGTGGTTGTTATATTAATGAGTAATTCAACGGACAAACACTATTTTCTAGTTATTTACGTTTGCCATAAGCTAGTAATATCTCGCAAAATGCAGTACGAAATACCCACTTAATTGTTTGTATGAACTAATACTCTAGTTAATTAATTAATGTCCACATTATAAGGATAATCTTTGAAGTTTATACCAAAATTTACGTATAAAAATTTAGTTTAAAAAATTACATTAAAATATTATTATTTTTAGAACTTTTGCCACCTAAAGTCATTTGGCCTAAGTTCATGTTAAAAAATTACACTAATAGTAATTCAAAATAACATTGATAATTACTTTTCTGTTAAAATATTTAATAAACGTTATGTTAAAGACGTTATGTTAAAGGACTGTATGTGCAAAATGTTTCAAAAAAGGGAACTACCAATGTAGTTTATTAAAATAAATGAATATACGTGAAATTTGGGATAAATCTCATAGATCATTTTGTTTTAATCTTAAATATTAACTTCGACTAATATTTTTCTTCTAAGCGAAACTTTAAGTAATAATTTACCAAAAATTATAAGTTTTTATATGGCTCTATTTGTGCACATATACTAATTAAATGTAATGTCCCACGTCATAGTCGTTGTACTAGAAATAATGGTCTTCATGGTGTGCAAGAGTTGTATCTTAAAGTTTTTTTTCCCTTTAATTTGACATTTTGTAACATTAATAATTCGATTATTCATTTATAGTAAATTATTTTGTTGCCAAGAGAAATAACATATAATTACAAATATAAAGAGAACAAACTTTAAATAAATAAAACAAACAATAAAAACAAATGTGTGGGACAAAAGAAAAAAGATGAGAAACGCTCTCCACCTATCCTAGATAACAAGTCTCCGTTGATATGGGCACCCATTTGTCAAATCATTAAATTTTGATTCTCTTATAAGATATCTTGTACAAAATAAGTCTATTAGTGCACAAATGTAAAGGTTTTATGTTATTTTACCTATGTTTTGATGCAATACATTGTAATTTATGTCTACTAATAACTTTTTTTGTCATATATACATTAACTCCCTTTTTTATTTGCTTAAATCCTTTAACAAAATAATGACATGTGTTAATACCTTTTTTTTTTTATCTCTTCTTAATTATTTTCTTTATTTTATCAAATTTTTATAATCACATTATTAGAAGAATTACTAGCTAAAAGATAGAAGAATATAACATCCTCAATTATTAAAACTAATTTATAGTAAATACATACTACCTCCGTATCAAAATAAGTGATACACTTTCCTAAAAGGGGTGGAACAAAATAAGTGATATACTTCAAAATCTTTCTTTATTTGGCAAAAAAAGTGGGGCCCCTTCTCCACTAACTATCTACTTTAATAAAGTAAAATTACTCTTTTACCCTTACTTTTACTTTTAAACATCATTAATTTCACTACATCTAAAAGAAGTGGGTCCCATTATTCACTAACTATCCACTTTATACTATTTTAAATCACTTTCCAATCTTTTGTCTCAAAAACCGCAATTTCCTAAATGTATCACTTATTTTGATACGGAGGTAGTATATCAACATATGGTAACAATAAGATTCATAAAAAAATCAAATTGACAAAACAGTTGAAATAAAAGCTTCCAAATTTAGTCGATAAGTAATTAAGTTTACACCGTCTAACAAATTTTCTACGCATCTCTTAAACAGATGATATTTATATCATAAAATTACTTTACCTATCATATTATATAAAATTTTAAAAATATTGTATAAGTATACATGAACATAGATTGTGATATTTGAATAAATTTTTAAAATGTAGATACTTTTTTTTTATATTCTGTTGGATGTGATGTGGTATATTGAGTCTAAACGTTTGAGAAAAACCTTGGCATAAAAGGTCAAATTAGTTATCAAATATTCGAAGGTCTTTGATTGACTCGTATTTAATGGGAGTTTATAAACTTACTAGTTCTGATAAAATATATTTTTCTTCACTTAAAAAGGTCAACTTTATGTGACTATAAGAAGATAAACGAGGTATACATGGCTTGGCGGCCAGACTTTGTTTTAATGTTTTGACATACTTCAAATAAAAGTTGAGGAAAGAGTGATGTGATGTCTAAAAAGTCCGTCAACTTTGGACCTACTAATCTATTGTCCTTGTTCATTTAACGTATTTATGTATATTCCTACAAAATTATAGTCCTACAATCTATACTTTATGTATTTTGCATTAACCGGATTTTAGTTATTTAACTAATTTATGTCATATTACTACTACTATTACTAATAATAATATATTGACATTATTAAATTTTAATCATTTTGAGATATTTAAGTAGCAATTTAGTATCGAAGCTAGGGTATATTTTGATAATTCACAATGTTTGTGAGCAAGGAGTCGGTGAAAGAAAGAAACCGTGTAGGTAAAATAAATAGAGTTTTGACTCAATTAAACGAGTTTTGACCAACTTGATTTTTATGTAAAATGTTAAGCTAATAATAAAATCTTATTTAAAAGCTTTAACGAAACAAAATTTATATCCCAATCTAGAAGAGGTAAGTATGTAACCACTCTTAAAACGTTTCTTGATCGTAAAAAGGAAAAGAGAGGGACGTAAATGTAAGATAAATAAACTTGAAGGACTAAAAACGCTTTTCCGTTACTTAAGTGGGGTATAGTGAGCTTTCTTCACACTTTCCTTTTGCTTGTCCTGTTCTGTTCGTTTTCTTTCTCTCTCTAATCAAACATTCCTGGCTGCCAGATTCCATCAAAACTTTACTTCCCCAAATTCAATTCCTAGGGTTTCTTCAGTTATTCTCCAAATCCAAACATGAGTTCAGTCATTGATGAAGGTGTTTTTCTCAATCTCTTTAAGTTCTCTTTCTGTACGCGTTTACTTTTTGTTAGTTGCGTGATCCATCTGCAGATTCCTAATTTAGTTTTCGTATTAATAGTTAAAAAGTATAGATAAGTTGACGATCAGTTAAATTAATGCATGTTTGTGTATTAACAAATGAAAATTGTGCTCTAATTTCTCAAATTTCTCAAATTTTATCTTATTCTGTGAATCTGTGATCGCAATTAACTGAACAATTACTCTCTAATTTTATAGGAGACATAGAAAAGGGGCTGATGACTCCAATAAAGCATAATCAAAACCCTAATTCAATCGGAGAGCCATCGCCATCACCTTCACCGTCTTCCGCCACAGCTCCGGCGCTGGTACTTTCAAATTCCGGCAAGCGGATGGATCAGGCCGGTAAGAAAAAGTACGTCAAGCAAGTTACAGGTAGGCATAACGACACAGAGCTCCATCTAGCAGCTCAAAAGGGCGATCTGACAGCTGTGAAGCAAATCCTTGATGACATTGATTCACAAATGGTGGGAACTTTGAGCGGAGCTGATTTTGACACTGAAGTTGCAGAAATTCGTGCATCAGTAGTAAACGAAGTGAATGAATTAGGAGAAACAGCTTTATATACTGCTGCTGAGAAAGGATATCTGGAAGTTGTTAAAGAGCTGCTAAAATACTCGAATAAAGAAACGATCACGAGAAAAAGCCGAGGCGAGTTTGATACTTTGCATATAGCTGCATGTCAAGGGCATACTGGTAATTAACCAAACTTCCTCAGTTTTACCAATTAGTCAATTACCACTAATATCTTAAGAGTAAATTACATGGATGGTCCTTTAGGTTTATAGCATATTTCACCAATGGTCCTTTAGTTTCAAAATTTACACCGATGGTCCTTATTTTTGAAAGGTTTTTCACCGATGGTCCTTTACCAGAATGTCCGTTTATTTTTCAAGTTAACTAACATCACATGTGATGCACTTGGGGGTATTTTGGTCAATTTTTGAAACTAAAGGACCATTGGTGAAATTTGCTATAAACCTAAAGGACCATCCGTGTAATTTAAATGAGAAGGGGAAAGACAAATTGACCAAAATACCCCCAAGTGCATCACATGTGATGTTAGTTAACTTGAAAAATAAACGCACATTTTGGTAAAGGACCATCGGTGAAAAACCTTTAAAAAATAAGGACCATTGGTGTAATTTTTGAAACTAAAGGACCATTGGTGAAATTTGCTATAAACTTAAAGGACCATCCATGTAATTAACTCATATCTTAATTAATGTGGTGATTAATGGTTATTAATTATTAATTGCAGCTGTAGTTCAACTACTACTTGATCATGATCCATCATTATGTCAAACAAGATCACAAGGAAATGCAACACCACTAATAACTGCAGCTACAAGAGGACACACTGCCATTGTTAAGGAATTACTATCAAAAGATCGAAGTTTGTTAGATATTTCAAGATCAAATGGAAAAAATGCACTGCATTTAGCAGCTAGATCTGGTCATGTTGAGATTGTAAAAGCTTTACTTGATAAAGATCCGTTATTGGCTAGAAGGACTGACAGAAAAGGACAAACGGCGTTACATATGGCAGTTAAAGGGGTTAGCAGTGAGGTTGTTAAATTGCTTCTAGAAGCTGATGCAGCTATTGTTATGTTGCCGGATAAATCGGGTTTTACTGCATTGCATGTAGCTACCAGAAAAAAACGAGCAGAGGTAGACTTCATTTGATCACAATTTTCTTGTGCAACTTTTTTATAAAAAGTAAATTACATAAATCGTCCCTGTGTTTTGTATGAAATCATGGATTTTGTCCCTGAAATTTATTTATTACGCGTATAGTCCCAAACTTTGAAACTTGTAACATCAATGGTTTCTAAGAAGTTAACCGTCATTTTTTTTGCTTTATGGACCATTAGTATTACAAGTTTCAAAATTAGGGACTAATTCATTTAATAAAAAAGTCGAGTGACGATATCCATAATTCCATACAAACCACACGTATGATCTATGTAAAAAAAAAATTATAATAAATAATTAGCATCTTAAATATGATCACAAAAATTATATTATTTAGAGTAAATTACAGAAATTGTCTCCGTGTTATTTCGAATTCTATGATTTTGTCCCTATATTCTTTTTTTCGTTTTTTTTGTTAATAGCACACAGACAAAAAAAAAAAGATAAAATGACCAAAATGCCCTCATGTGCCAAGCATGTGAGGCAACTTAACACCACAATTTAGACGGAGTTGGACGGAAGGAAAAAAATAAGGAAAATGAAAAAGTATATGGACAAAAAAAATGAAAAAAATAATAATATAGGGACAAAATCGTAGAATTCCAAATACCACAAGGACAATTTGCGTAATTTACTCATTTATTTATTTATTTTTATTTGGCAGATAGTAAACGAGTTGCTTAGCCTCCCCGACACGAGTGCTAATGTGAACGCACTAACCCGAGACCACAAAACCGCACTCGACATAGCCGAAGGCCTCCCACTATCCGAAGATTCCTCAGACATAATCGCGTGTTTAACTCGTTGCGGTGCAGTCAGAGCCAACGAGTTAAACCAACCGCGAGACGAGTTACGCAACACCGTAACCCAAATCAAAAACGACGTTCACACGCAACTTTTACAAACCCGAAAAACAAACAAAAACGTCCACGGAATCGCCAAAGAGCTCAGAAAACTCCACCACGAAGGGATCAATAACGCCACGAATTCGGTCACCGTGGTGGCGGTACTTTTCGCGACCGTCGCTTTCGCCGCCATTTTCACGGTTCCTGGCGGCGATGACGACGACGGGATGGCGGTGGTGGTGGACCGAGTTTCGTTTAAGATATTTTTTATTTTTAACGCGATTGCGCTTTTTACGTCGTTGGCGGTTGTGGTGGTTCAGATCACGTTGGTTAGAGGAGAGACGAAAGCTGAAAGACGAGTGGTGGAAGTGATTAATAAGTTGATGTGGTTGGCTTCGGTTTGTACTTCGGTTGCGTTTATGGCGTCTTCTTATATTGTGGTGGGAAGGCATTATAAATGGGCGGCGATTTTGATAACGGTTGTTGGCGGTGTTATTATGGCGGGTGTTCTTGGGACTATGACTTATTATGTTTTTAAGTCGAAGAAAACGCGGTCGAAAAGAAAGAAGGAGAAGATTGCTAAAAGCGGGTCGAATTCGTGGCATCATAACTCGGAGTTTTCTAACTCGGAAGTTGACCGAATTTATGCGATATGAGGTGATATGATATACATACATATACATATATATAGTTGTAATGTTGTATGTTCCACTTAATGTTTATAATTAGGTTTAGTCAACAATTGAATACTTGATCTGTGGTTAATGATCATGAGAAGTGGTAAAGTTACCAGGGTTCTTTGATGTTATAATAACCGGATGGATACTTGTAGAAGAAGGAACTTTTTGACGGTTGACCCATTATTGATTTCAAAGAGTTGGGGTAGTTATTCTGATATGAGTTGACTTATATAGTCAAATGTTTAATGTATATTTTTACTCTTTTATGGCCCACATTTTCATGAATCATGACCATGAGAACCTGTTTTATATGCAGTAGTAAGGGTGAACATTTGTGCTGCAAAAACCAATCCGAACGGAAAACCAATCGAAATGGAAAACATGTAATCTGTTCGGTTTTAAAAATTCATCATTTTCGGTTTCAGTTTTATCGTTTTCGGTTCAGTCCTCGGATAGGGATATGTTTGGGCAAAAAAACTGAACCCAAAACGAATTAAACCAAAATTGAAAACATGTAATCGGTTTCAGTTTTGAAAATTCATTATTATCGATTTCGGTTCTTTTGTTTTGGTTCAATTTAGTTTTTAGACAGAGCCTAGTACACAAATTTAAGTAAACAAAGAAAATAAAACGAAATAAAACGAAATTTAAGTACACAAATTGTTTAAATGTTGTAAAGTTCAACCTTAAGTTATTGCATTAAGCAAAGGAGGCGATGGTGGATGACATCTTAACTTAGTTTACGATTTGGAGTAAGCCAATGATTAAATTAACCAAATTAAAGCATAATAATTATAAGGGTTTTTCTCTGGATTTTGTGATCCCTTTTCCCTTTTCAAAGTAAACTAGCAGGGTACCCGCGCAATGCGGCGGCGGGTACCCGTAACTATATTTTAAAGTGACGATAGTAACGGTGGTGGTGGCAATAGCGATGGTGATGAGTGGTGGTGCGTAGTGATGGTAGGTGCCGACATTAGTGATGGTCAAATGTAGTGATGGTAGGTGCCGACATTGGTAAGAGTTGATGATTTACACCATCGTATATTTAATGTTATTGGGATAAATGGTTATAATAACAGCCTAATGTATTAAGTGTGAGTGGTTTGAAATAAAGTGTAATGTATAGCAAGTGGTTAACACAAAGTGATAACTTAGGAGATATCTTGGGTTCGAATCTTATAAGCCACGATTTATTATTTTTTAAGGTAAAGAACTAACTAACAAAAGTGGAAAGGTCCTTAAAATTAAGTTTAAGGAGCTCTTTAAACTTGCCTAATGTAGTAGGCCTAAATGCTTTATATAGTAGTAAGATATGAAGTATGTGTATTTTATAATGAAAAATAATAATGACAGCCCTAATTGTCATTAAGAAGACAAAATAACAAAAGACAACCCCCTGAATTTTAGGAATATTACCTTTTTAATCAATGTACAAGTTTTTTATGCATGTTAGTAATATTCCTAAAACCCTTTTATAATTATAGTGTTTCTTAATGTTATCATGTGTCCGTTAAATGTATTATATATATTTAATTAGTGATGACTATTTCAAAATAATTTTAAAGTCTTGAAGTCGATTTATTTATAAATGATTAAAAACACAACTATATGACAAAATCAAAATGTTTATCTTATCAAATGTGATTTTCCTGAAGCCTTTAGAGGGCTATGATTGCTCAAGTCAAAGAGATACGGTCACCTCAACACTACGTGAGCCACTGATTTCACTTTCCTGATCTTCATTGGTTTCTTTGCTTTCATTACTTTGACTAGTGTTCACTAAAAATACAAAACACCCTGCAAGTTTGAATATTTGCACATATGACACCAAAATTTTCAAATTATTGACATTAGTCTTTCTTTCTTCAATTTCCATCAACCCCTACAAATTACTTGTCTTTCTTGATCATCGCATACAATTATTGAAGCTGCTAAAGAGCAAAAACCCACGTCACTCATGGTCTTATTTCTTGAATGTAATTGCTCTTGTGACCTTTTGCAATGAGCAATCGCGCTTTGTATCTGGTTTTCCATATCAGAACTCGTGTTGATTCTTCTATGGTCAACCCGCAACTCATTAGAGCCGTTGGAGTTACTCGAATTTGAAAAAGATGAAGTATTTGTAGTCGAAAATCTCTTGATTGCACCCGAGAATGATTTTCTATGCCAATGACCACTATAGTTACCATCACCTTTTTCTTTCTTCTTTCGCGTATTTCTTGACATTTTGTTTCTAGATTCATCCGAGCCACCCGATTTACCAAAGAAAGACTTGAGATAATCCTTAGATGCCTTTAGTTTCGACCCAAAAGAAGATTGTTTAGTCATGCTAAACTTTTTGGTCCAAGATTTTTTAGGGTTTTCGATTGTATTATCAAGAAAGTATTCTTCTGGATTGAGTTCTCCACTAACTTGACACGAATTGGAAGGCGATATGTTGCATGATCCGAACGGCGTGTTTGCAATAGGTGTAGCGTAGGCGCTTGTGGCCAATGGGGTGCTAAAGAACTCATCGAAAGTGTCCTTGTTTTTGTCTTGAAGGATCTTGTTGACCATTTGTAAACGCGGAGGGAGATGAAGCGGAAGGAGTTTTCCTTGGTAGAAGAGCTCATCAGCAGGAGAAGTTGTGGTTAATTCTCTGTCTGATGAGCTCGAGAACATCTGGAACTCGAATTCGTTTGAATTCGAGTGACAAAAAAGATTTGCATACGAGCTTACTTCCATGTCTATATATTCTTCTTCATCTTCTTCAACATCGTTGTAGAAATCAGAATTTAAATCCGAATCGACGTCCATTTTGATGAAAAACTAAGGATATATAGTGGATGGTGTATTAATTAAAAATGGTGTTTAAGAAGGGGTTTAGAGAATTAGTGATACTTAAATGGTGGTGAAGCTCCTATATAGAACCTTTACGTACACGTTAGAATTACGCGTGACAAATATTTTTCTTATGAGAGGGGTGATGTCACTTTTGGGGTGCCTTCTATTTTAAGGCAAAAGGCTTTTGTGTTATAGGTTTTCCAAAACTTAATTATTTGAACTACACATAAACAATTATTTGTGTTTAATTATCAAATGGTCACGACTCACGATCTATCAAAACTAAATCTATACAAAGTAATTCGGTTCAACTGGTCTAATCAGTTCATATATTTTTAAAACATAGGCAGGTTTAATTCAAAACTCGAGTTTTAAAATATTGACAAAAACAACTTATATTGTGTTACTTGAAAACTGAAATGCTGTTATTATTGAACTAAATATGTTGGATCTTAATAAAATAATAAAATGTTTAACTTAGTACAAAAACCGGCCATCCCATTTCTCAAAACCTGGAATTATGGTAGGAGTGTGTGTGAAATAATGAAGTAGTGAGTGGCAACTGATTAAAAGAAATGTTATAAAATATGAATAAAGAAAAGAAGATGAGGCCAACAATGTCTTTATGTTTTCTAACTTTTACCGGATTCCTGCTTTGTTTTTTTCTTTTTAACTTTCTTCACTTCTTCCGTGGCCGTCTCTTTGTTTATTTCCCTTGCAATATTCAACTTCACTTTGTTTTGTTTGTTTTTTTTTCTATATTAATTTATTAATTCCTCCGATTCAAAATAAGTGATACACTTTCCATATTTGGATGTATCAAAATAAGTGATACACTTTGAAAATTTACTTTATTTGGTAAAAAGTAATGAACCCCACACCCACTAACTACCTACTTTAATAAAATGAAATGACTAATTTACCCTTACTTTTACTTTTAAACATCATTAACCTTACTTTATTAAACAAATGTGGGTCACATTCTCCACTAACCATCCAATTAATCTAATATAATCCTCTTTATAAAATTTTGCCTCAAAAAGCGTGAAACCCAAAGTGTATCACTTATTTTGAATCGGAGGAAGTATTATTTTTTGTTTAAAAAAAGTCAAGATGTATAGTTTGACAAAATTTTGAGGTAGTTAATATTGATGAATGAACAAAAGATACATTTTGAAAATTAGACAAGTTAAGAAGTGTAAAACGAAATTACTACCATCTTTGGCTCCTTAGAGAAGGTATTGTCCTGGAAAGGTAACATATTCTTATGACGGTTGTTTTTTTGGTGATATATATAATTTTATTTAATTTGCCGTTAAAAAAACTAGCTTGTTTGACGATCTTTATTAAGTATGATATAAAAAGTGATGTCAAATATCATTAAACTAGCAAAGTGTCGGATGATAGTTTTTTATTTGCAAGCTTAAAGCAATGTAATGATGCAAGTACAATTATAGGAAGTGTGGAGCAGGCTGCCTCCCATGAATGTCTACTGCAATGGTCCACTTCAGTGCATCTCTTAGACATGGGTGTTTTGAGGAGGTGTACAGGTGCAGCCGCACATGACCCACATTTCGGAGGGGGCCCAATTATTTATATAGATCTTATATGTATAATCTTAAATTTTATGTCAACTTAATAAGTTAACATGAAACAAACTAAAAAGTCCAATTTTTTTAGTATATCTTATATATAGGGGTCCATTTTCTTATATTCGCACTGGGCCTTCGAAATCTCAGAGACGCCCCTGCTCTTAGACAAGTATGCCTCACTTCAATACCCTTGCCTTTTTTGTTTTTTTTTTTGTTTCCGTTTAGTAAGAGTTTTTCTATACTTATTTTGGTACCATAACATGTACACCATATAAGGCACAAGGTACATCTAAACATCAATGTAAATCGAATATACATTGTCCTACAACAACATGTTTTCACGCTTCAATTATCAGTGGGACATGTGGCGTTAGTGTTTTTGTTATTGGTGTCTCGTTAAATTATGTACAAAACGATATTTATAAATCAAATTACAATGTTGAACTACCAAACATTATAAGAAGGAACCAAAGTTTAACTATTGTTAAATTAGAACGAACTATAGCACGGTGTTCTACGACGGTTTTGCAAAAATACACATTATATTCATAACACTATCTAAAATACTATATTTGTTGTTTTGAAAAATTTGGAGAGGAATTAAATATAATATTTAAACACCATTTTGTATATATACAAAAATCATATTCATATACTGTACAGTATAACATCATTTGTTTTACAAGAAAATATTCATGAACTGTAATGAACAATATTCTCCCTGGAAAATGTTATACTTCCTCCGATTCAAAATAAGTGATACATTTTAGGTTTCATGTTTTTGAGATAAAAGATTATAATAAGAGTTATATTAGATTAATTGGATGGTTAGTGGATGATGAGTCTTACATTTTTTAAATAAAATAGATTAATGATGTTTAACAGTAAAAAATAAGGGTAAAGGGGTCATTTCATTTTATTAAAGTATGTAGTTAGTGGGTGTGGGGCTCACTCTTTTTTACCATATAAGGTAAATTTCAAAGTGTATCACTTATTTTGATATACCTAAATATGGAAAGTGTATTATTTATTTTGAATATGGGGAATTACTTGGTAGGTAATAATTTGTACGAGTAGATAAATTAACATCTTGTTGGATATTTATAAAGAAACTAGATGAAATGGTCTAAATCAATACATATTGGGCTTCTTGTAATGTTGCCAAATTGGGCCTTTTATATCATGCTTTATTGATCTATAACCCGTAGCGGCCCATCTAAAACAAATGTTAATCTTCCTAACCTCGATCATATTTCAATTTCCGTACCAATCAACAATTGGTAGTGGACTAGTGGTAGATGATGATGGGTTATGGTGGTAATAATTTTAACTTTTTAAAAGTATAATGATTAACAAAAATAATTATACTCAACTTATAAAATATATAGTTTAACTCAGTTGGTTAGGATATTGTGTTAACAAAAGCAGAGGTCTCAAGTTCAAGTATCATATTGTGAATATTTTTGACAAATATAAATCTGAAATAATAAATATGTTGGCTGAAAATTAAGTTTGACTAGTTAAAAAAGGTGCCAAATATATATTATATATAGTAAAGATAGAGATGTATTAACAAAGTATATAATAAACAGATTACTTAAAAATTACAACTTAATCCATCTGTTTTCTTGTATCAAACTGATATGATTCTCAACATATCATCAACAACATGTTTTAGATCAATCCCATTTATTCATCTGCATTTGGGCTAATAGAAGCTAGAAATGTTTTCAAGAAATTTCAGCTGCAGCCACACTGAGATCATGTTTCTCCACTTTTTGCTTAAACATCTTAGCACAAATGCAAAAGTACCCAAAATTGACACTTCCTATCACTGCCAACATCCAGTACACATTATCCATTCTACCCTTGTTTATGTCATTGGTCAACCACCCGGTATTGCTCCGAATCAAACTCGTGATTCCGGTACTCAAATACAACCCGCTTGCAATTATCAATGAAATCATAGCCGTAGATGTACTACGCAAAGATGTCGGGAATTCTTGATAAAAAAGTGACACTTGTGCCGAAACAACAAGTCCTTCACTTATTCCCAAAAAAGTCAAAGGTATTATAAGCCATAATGCAGAAAGTGGCGCAACTGTGGTTGCAGTTGCGCCATTTTCCGAGCCCATCGGGTGAGCCCGATGGGCTCGTAGCCTCTGGACCTCAATCAGGGCGGCTGACACCAAGGCCAAAACACAGAATACATGACCGCATCCTGTTTGTTGGAGCGGTGTCAGAGGCCGACCAGTTAGACTTCGCCACATGGGATAGATCAAACGGTCGAGGATAGAAAGCGATACGCTTGTGGCTAGAGTGTTGAAGAATAAGAAAGATGCAGCCGGTATTTTGAAGTGTGAATGGCCTAAGTGTCGGTCCATGGCTAGAGCTTGGAGGATGGCGAAGTTGGTTATCATGCCAATAAGGGCACTCAAGAGAACGCCGGCGGACCATAGTGGCATTATTCTGATTAGGATTTTCAAGTCTTCCACTTCTTGTACGGTACTTAGGCTCCATGATCTTGAGTTTAGACCGTCGGATTCGGTCTTGATTGCTGCACAATTTAAGAACCTACATCACGATTAGAAAAACATTACATATGGAGAAACGACACTTTTGTTACTTGAGCGCAATATCGTGTTAAAAAAGGAGCCGCACTAAAATGAACATAAGTTTTAATACGAGTCTCCATTTCATCTGTTCAAATAGTCAAATCGAAGCTAGGGATGAGGACTACGTCTTGCAGTTTAAAGAACTTTCGGACCAAAAAATGTTGTATTTTGAGTTATTTGCATTTTAAAATTTTTTGTTTAATTTTTAAATTTTGGTTTATACCCAGTTCCCAATCCGTTTGTGTTTTTTGGTCCGTTCCTTATCTATGATTTGTTTAACACGCTTGAATGTTTAGCCGGTGATTTTATGAAAGTTGGATTTTTCTCCCAATATACATATTCTTTATGAAGGCCAAATCCATGATAATATTTGAATCAATGTAGTTTTTTGGAGATATATTCCATATCAAGTATTTGATGGATTATTGAGACTTACTTGAAACTATTTGATGGAATTGTGGTAGATGTGTCATTTATGTCATAATTATACTCACAATCTCTGGAGGAAACCCTCCTCTTCTTAACCGCTGCAACGATAACTCTAGCAATGTCCGTAAGAGGGCTTCCTTGCGGTTTTACGTATTGGTAAAACTTCTTTCCCGACAAGAATAAAATCAGCCCGATTACGCTACTAACAACACTTATTACAAACCCTAGCGTCCAGCTCACGTTATCTTGGATGTAAATTAAGGCGGTATTGCTTACCGCAGTTGCAACATAAAACACACAAAAGTACCAATTGAAGTAGATTGATCTATCATTAGGATCATCGAATTGATCGGCTCCCATTGCCGCAATAGTGAAACGAGTGCCTCCAATCCCGATGGTACCGAGTCCTAGGGCCAGGTATAAGAATCCGTACTGAAGAGGTGATGCTGACTCGCACGGGAGCGCCATGTTTATACATTGTGGTGGTCTTAGAGAATGAAATGTAGAGGTCAACGTCATAAGTGTCGCACTCTGAGACATTTAAAAGGCTTTTGAGTTTATTAGCTTAATAAGCTTAAATTTTCAAATTTATTTAAACTTATGAATCTAATAAGCTCAAAATCCTTTTGAATAAGCTTTCACAAAATTGATCTAAAATTCATTTCGACCAAATATATCAAATATTTAGATCACTATACAAGAAGAGTGACATATAGTGATAACCAAATATATCAAATATTTGAATCACTTCCAAAAAAAATTTGGCTTAAAATTTTCTCTTTTGTAATTTACACTTTTGGGGGAGCAAATTTTGGGTTTTACTCTTACTTTTTAGGAAAAGATTATGTCACAAAAGGAAAATTTTATTACCTATATATCTTTTTGTATCACGTACTATAAGGTTTTCCCTACCATTATACCATATATTAACCCACACTTTTTATGTGTAGGCGAAACACTTGTTGAAAAGTAGTAAGACAATATACTTTTTACCTAATGTATAGTGACATTATTTAAACCTTTCTAGTGACAATTTAAAATGTGTTTCGTTACGCAAATAAATTACGTACCATGACAGAAATGAAAAGGAAAAACGTAATGACGGGAAAGGGGCCGTAACACGAGTCGGAAATGATGGCTCCGAGGATCGGAAAGAAATTTGAGCATCCAAGGACAACGTTGTTGACTTGAGTTGCATCAATGCTTTTAACGTTGTACTTTGTGATGAGATACACAATAAGGTTTCCTAGCCACCCTCCTACTGATATTGTCAACCCAAATATACTTCCTGCATCGTAACACTTGAATTTGATCACTTTTGCAATTCACTTGTCGTTATTACATACATAAATATATACATATTTTATCGTTCCTAAATAAACTCCTCATTTCTCCTTCAAAATTTATCCAAAATAAAGTTGACACTTTATCAATTTAACGAGGTTTACTCAATAAAATAATTTTTTTGCGTAATAAATATGTGCAAAGACTCGCCTCCTCTAACTCTCTCTAAAAAAGAAAAAAAATATTGAAAAACACTGCTAAAATTATATTTTAATCACAATTATTTATCAAATAATCACTACTTAACTTTTACTTAAAAACTGCAAAATTGAAATGAATAGTTTATTTAGGAACAGAGGGTGTATGTAAGACTATGCGTAAGGGGTGATCAAACTCAGTTTGGTCACCGTTGCCGTATCAACGGTACATCTGTGTTTTTTATCTTTCGATCAGACAAACGACAAACCCTGACAAAACCCACGTAACAGACGACCAACCCCTTCCCCTTTGAAAATTTGGCAGCGACCTGAAGGTGTGACGTACCCGTTACACATAGTCTAAGATAGGGAGAAAGAGAGATAAAAACCTAGAATGAAGGGGAGGGTAGTCCATCCTCCTCGTTTACTATGTTTCATGACAACATTGTTTGGGTCTATGTGCGACTCACTGGATTCCATCCTCTGTGTAGTCGATATTGTATTTTTTACTATAAATCGAAATAGGGAGTAATCGCTAGTACTTATACATGAACGAAATTGACCACCATCATTTAATTGTTTTACAATCGGTTAATTTGTTTCCAAGTTATCATGGTAAAAATAACAAGCATTTAAGTTGTGTCTTATTTATCAACTAGGTGCATAGTCTTATATAATCTCAAATATGTTCTAAGCATGTAATTAATACTCATTTAATTTGATTGAATCTTACCCGACTTAAGAAATGTTAAATGGATTTTTATAATTCATTGATTGAAGGTAAAATTACCGTTTATATTGAAAATTGTATTTAATAGTTGTAAAAATAAGATTTTATTTAATGATTTTTTTGATTTGTTAGGAAATGTTTTGTTCAATTAATGCTTCTAATCTTATGCCCTTAGAGCATTAGTTAGTCAAACCCATGTTAAATAACAATCTTTTCATTTCATCATAATCATAACATATTCTGATTATAATATCTTTTGACAATAATAAATTTGTATCATTACATTTTTGGATTATATAAGACTTTTGGTTCGTAATATATTTGAATAATTACATTTTAAGAAAATATCATAACCTATATACATTTTGTAGAAATTTTTGAAATTTTTAGATTTTTTTGTTTACAAAGAATAAATAAAGTTACGGTAAAAAAGAAATGTAAATAAGACATGAATTACCATAATTATATTACCATGATTATAAGAAAAAAATTTAATTGACAAATATTAACAATCAAAGACTTTTCTTGTAAGTTTTTAAAAAAGTATACATTTATGCATTAAATGTCGCAATAAAGTACATAATATTTATATTACATAAAAAGTATACATTTATGCATTAAATGTCGCGATAAAAGTAAACTTACAAGAAAAGTCATTTATGCAATTCTTAATTCGAATATCTACGAAAATAATTTAGCCGAAACTATATAGCTAAGACATCACTAGATTAAAAATAGGTATGTACATAGAACCGACTAGAACGGGAAATTGAGAAAATGATTCAGGCCGGATTGATGACCGAATCAATGATGCTCGGAACCGAACCAGACCGAGAACCAGCTAGAACCGAACCGCTTGGAACCAAGAACCAATTTTTCATAAAAATTAGAACCGAGAACCAAACCAATATATCTCGATTTGGTCTGATTATGCGGTTCAAATCGGTTCTCAATTCAATTTATAAATGCCTAATTAAAAAAATTTCAGACTTTAAATTATTCAAATTTGGGGTTAGTTTGAAATCGAATCCCTGGATGAAAGGAATTTGGGTTAGAAAGTTGGGCCAAATATCCGGGCCATCATAAACATATACCAAACTACCAAACGTGTTTGCATGATGACAAAAGTTGTGTACTTTTTTAAAAAAGAAATAAATAAAAATAAAATAAAATTCTAAGAAGTAGAGTTTCGGCATTGTCATCACTCCACTCCCAAGGAACCAGTATTGCTATAAAATTGAGAAATGCAATTTATTAATCTGCGTTTATTCACATGCAAATATTAGCACAATTTCATACTAAAAACGTCAAAGTATTTAAAATTAAAATTTTCTTTTCTAGTTTACACGTTATTTGATTTGTTCACATATAAATTGTACGAACTGTTCACATATAAACAAATCAATTAAATCCAATTTAACAGAGTTTTTTCTCACGCGTATAATTAAAGAATACATTAATATTCACATGTAAATAAACGTCAATTAACACATAATTATACATTTTTTATGGTTCTCAATTTTATAGTGGTTCTTATTTAAACCGACTTATAAATATTTATATATATACCATCTGGTGTTGTGGTTCACTTATAAATAGTTTAACTCTAAATTATTAATTATGCCTACCAAAAGACAATTACACTAATAAGTAGAATTGCACGGGGAGAAGCAACTAAACTAACACATTAAATCAATAGCACCAAAATGCAAATATGCATCTCCATTGTAATTTATAAAGAAAACATGGGAGCTCAAAATTTCACTTAGGATATAACATGTTTTAATTTCATTGCGGTATTTATTGTACATTTAATTTATTTCACTTAGGATATAACCTATTTAAGACCATATCAAGAACTTGAAACATTGTCGAAACTTTGATCATTTTTCTCCGATTAATACCGAAACATCTTGCCACAAATGAGAAAATACCCGAAATTCGCCACTCCTATCACTGCAAGCATCCAATACACAAGATCCAATCTACCATCATTTATGTCATCCAAAAGGCTTCACTAGTTCCTAGTAGAGTTAAAAAAAAAGGCTGAAAATGGCATAATAGTAGTTGTACTTGTACTCATAATCTCATCATACTAATTTGATGTTGTGTTTTTACAAAATGTAGCCTTTGGACCTCAATTAGAGCACATGACACCAGCATCACAGCATTGATGACGTGGCCTAACTCCTATTCGTTGCAACGAGAATTTAAAGCATACATTTATATTTCAAATTATTTGTTTAATTCGTTTTTAAGTAGAATTTTTTCGTATCAACTCCTTAAATAAAATTTAAGTGATGTGATAGGCCAATACTCTTCGCTTATATACTCTTTGACTAGAAGAAGAGAAAACCGACGCCAAAGATATTCAGGCCAAAAACCGAATTTTATCTCTTTTTTTTTAATATGTTAATATGTAAAGACGAATTACATTGTTTAGGTTGGAATTTGTCAACATACAGGTGTTTAGCTAAAGACATCATCCTCATTGACCCTCAAATATTTTACTAATTTCACACTAAGGACAAGGGGTGAAAGTGTAATTATAACAGTTCTTGAGCAATAACAACTTCAAATATGTCATTCAGGCCCTTCTATTATATAAGCTCTTATGAAATTACAAAAGAAATACAAGAATTGGCGATTTTAAACAGTCGTTTTCAGATTACGGCGAAGTTATATTATATATACGTCTAGAACTAGCATCGACAAATATGAATGAATTTATCATAAACTAATAAAAACTTATGTATCACTTGATGTAGAGAGCAAAAAATTAGGCCTAAATATGATCAGAATACCCTAAATTTAAGAAATCTAGAAGGTATGAGAGTAGGTACTGAAAAGGTCATAAAGATGAGAGGTGCTTCTATTTTATATAATCACACCAACTGTTTTCAAAATTTTATAACATGTCAACAAGTTGACTTTGAAACTGTACTTTGTTTATCAGTTCAAAAGTCAAACAACCCTAAAAAATTCATGTATTTCACAGCAAAAAGACAATATATTTGCATATATTCATTATCAAAGAGAGTAGTGAAACTGAAACTGAAAACAAAAATGAGAAACTGGATGTTTTGTTTATCATCAGATAATAAGCCGTTCAAGCTCCATATCAGAATCTGTGAGCTTGAAGGCTTAATTATCGATGATATTTTAAATAAAGATAATTATAAATTTGAAGTGCATATAAAATTAGGTATTCCAAGAAAAGGGTATGTACCTCGAATGGTGATTCAAAATGATCATACCACAAAACAGAGTATGAATTCTGATGGAAATGTGTGCTGGAATGAAGATTTTGAGCAAAGATGCAATTTGGATATGAGTTTTAATAGCTGGAAGATCAATCTCGAGCTTCATGTAAGTAATATATTATTAAAATATTTAGTAGAGATGATAATTTCGACCCGTTTGCTTACCAACGGGTCGAAACGGTACAATTTTAGCTTACAAGGAAACGGGTCAAATGGGTTGAACAGACCCAAAATGATAGAAAGATCCTAAATCATTTATTCGGAATTAGTTTGTTACTGAAAAGATATAATTTTTGTGATCATGTTTAGGCCTATTTTACAACGGGTCAACCCGACTTGACCCGTTGTGACCCATAAAGGAGATGACTTGTTTTGACTTGTTACACAACCTTTTTGACCCGAACCCGTTTATACCACCTAACCCAACCAACCCGCTTTGTGTTGTATTAATCAGTATCTAAATATGCATAGAAATTACCAGGGAATTGATGAAGAATCAAGCAAAAAATCTGAAATATTGGCAAAAGTCAAAATGGATGTTACTGAATTCACGGGCGGTTCAGAAAAACCGGTCAAACTTCCAGTCAAATGTTGCATTGGTGGGGTCACCCATGAAGCCATACTAAAGGTAACCCAAGATTTTAGCAACTAACCATGGTTAGATACTTAGATAAGATAATACCTCCAGTTAACCTGATATATATCCAAATGCAGGTAAAACTCGATTTAACTGAAGTTGAAAAACTGCATACAAAAAACACAATCCACCCTGTATCTCCAACTCACCTGCTACCATCACTTCTCGCATGCGTTAATTTTCAAAATCAAAATCAAAATCAAACAAGAAAAAATATGGAGATTGAGATTGAAAGCTCTCAATCTGAAACTGAGGAAGAAAAAGATTCAAGCTATCAAAGAATAAAGACAATAAATCTATCAAGAAGTCAATCTGTACACGGAAATATCGAATACAGAAATCAAAGTGAAGAACACATTTCCAGCTATGAAAATGTAGAAAAAATGAAGCTGACTAGACTTTTGTCATGGAATATTAGAAAAAAACCGAAAGATGCACCACTTTTAAACAAAACAAACGTTGAAGGCGGTGATGATATTGACAATGCACGAAGAACCCTAATTTCATACCTAAAACCGAAGCAAGATTCGGTCAAAGTCAAACCTAATTCCAAACCTAGTGAATTTGCAGGAAGTGATAGGTTTGAAGTTGGAAAATGGGAAAAGAAAAGTATGAAAAGTAGAGACGGAAAATTGGAATTAGAGACGGAAATATTTTTAGCGACAATTGATCAGAGGAGTGAAAAAGCATTAGGTGGTGGAGCGTGTACAGTTATTGCGACAGTTATAACTGACTGGTTGCATAAGAACCCTAATACTTTACCGTTAAAATGTGAATTTGATAAATTAATTAGAGACGGTTCAAAAGAATGGAGAAATTTATGCAAAGAAGAGACTCATAAAGATAAGTTTTTAGATCAACATTTTGATCTTGAAACAGTTATACAAGCGGAAATCCGACCGTTAAAAGTGGTATCTGAGAAATCCTACGTGGCATTTTTTAAGCTTGAAAATACAACCGATTTATTACAAGATGCAATGTCTTTTGACACCATATGGGATGAACTCCAAAACAATGAAATAACTTCCATCGGTGTTTATATTGTAAGTTGGAATGATCATTTTTTTGTTTTGAAAAAGGAAAAAAATATTATTTATATAATCGATACGTTGGGAGAACGGTTAGCTGAAGGGTGTGATAAAGCTTATATTTTGAAGTTTAATGAAGACAGTATGATTTTCGATGTGCAACCACAAAAAAAGAAGTCAAAAAAGGTGGAATTATTTAAAGGATTGTCTTGTTGTAAAGAATTTATAAAAGGGTTTCTTGCAGCTATACCATTAGGAGAATTGCAGAGTAATGTTGAAAAGGGTATAAATGGAAATTCACCTCTTCATCAACTTCTGCAAATTGAGTTCCAGTATATGTCTCCCCTGCAACAAAACTCACAACTTGTGGAAATAATAAATTGAGTCATTTTCTTAATTTCGTTTAATAACTGCTGTAATCAGTAATTGATAAGATAATTGTGCATTATTTAATTAATTTTCTTTACACTTTTACAGTTAATGCGTGTAAATAACAATTCGAGATATAACATATCAAATGCAGAAATTTAAATAATATCTGATGATGACATTTTAAACTTGAATTTACAAGGAACCCTGTATATGGGTGGGTATATACGGTGTTACAGTGCACCTGAGTATCAGAGTATTGTATTTAAAGTGATAGAGAAACAATTGCTATAGAGATGTAACAGACTTATGAGCAATGTCATAAAGAGATATAAGAATTTCAGCAACTATGAGTATAATAATTACCCATTCCAGAAAATCTGATTTTCTGTTTTGCATGATTTCTTGGAGAAAACGAATATTGTGCTGCAAAATAAAATTAAAAATGAGCGAATAATAATAATAATAATTGAAAAATCAAAACTGAAAAAGAAAAACTAATTTGAAGAAATATTTTACCTCTACAAATTTCAATTTGAAATCCAAACTTGCAAATCTCTGAGTCAACTCAAATTCATCCCTGAGATACTCCCAGATCTGAGCATATTTAGCATCCTTCCAGGCAATATCAGATCTGACCAACCAAATATGTTATTTTTTCATCATAAATTAAATTAATTATGGAATGTAATTTTGTTTTTCCTTGTTCAATATTTTAAAAACAAATGATCTTACAGAATTCTATCACTTAATTTTAAATTTACCTCTCAAAAAGTCCAAGCTTAAGAATGACATCAGCAAGATTTGAATTTGCCTTCCCCACCAACTGAAATAACTTTTTCCTCTTCATTGTAAAAGTTCCAGTTTTTTCCATACCACGGTTAATACCAGTGAATTCTCCAACCATCCCATCAACCTAAAAAAAAAACATTTAAATCTTAAACAAAATCAGAAAGTCGAGGTAGAATTCAGATTTAACCTACCTGGCGAACATAGTAATCAAGTGCAATACTCTGACCAAGAACACTGCCAATTGTACGAATCCCATCAGTATTTAAATACTGCAGCATTATATAATCCAATCCACCTTGCATCCATGTGTCCAGTGTTGGTTTCTCTTTTACCTCATATTCTGAGAATTACATGTAATTAAGCTCACAAATTTTTCAATTCCATTATAAAGATCAAGTGATTATATTTATATAATAATATATTATAGAAATAGGAAACTTGAATGAGAACTCACCGTCCTTTCTCATCTCAGGAAGCAGTCCTGAAGCATGTCTTTCCACAATTTTCAGATAGCCATCAATCTCATCATCACGAACATTAAACAGGACAATTGAACCGTACTGAAAAACTACCATGTAACAACAGTCACTCCCACCTATACTAGTACCTGAACCCTGAAAAACATAATTGATTGATCATAAATATAACTATTATATGTATATTGACACCACAATACTGGAATACATATTGAACTATAAGAATCACTTACAATAATTTCAGGTTTGGTGCTGCCAAACCTCAACACAACATAATTGGTCATTCGTGATGTAGGAGGGATGAAATTAGGTTTGTTTTGGTCTACTAAACTTCTCAAATCCACACTGCACAGAATGACCATAACAATTGACCGATATTAGTATATTACACTGCCAAATTGATCACAACACACCAACCAAAACTTATAAATCACATGTAATTTCTAAATTGACGAGAAAAAAGTCACATATAAGTCATGAAATCTGCTTAAAACGTATCTCTGTAAACAAGTTATCATACCTGGTAGAGAAGAAATAAGCTCTGACAGGAATCGAAGGCTTAAGGTCCTCCTCACTCACACTATCGTTATATGAATCATCAACGTCAGCTGATACAACAGGCTCGTGCCAGTCCACCGTATCAGCCACCGACACCGGTGGAGACGATGAGGAAGACGATAAATGAGAGATGCATCTAGTGACAACGGAGTTCGCACTAGAGCTAATGATTCCGTAAACCGTCGGTGAAATCGGTGAAGACGGCGAATGCGAGAATCGGTATGTGTTTACGGGGAAGCTGAGGGAATTCATCCGTACTGGTTGCTGCAGTGATACTGGTGGTGATGAGATATGGTTAGGGTTAGATGAGAGTGAGACGGTGGTTCGTATTGCCTTGATTGTTAGATTCTGAGAAGTGTAGAGAGAAGGGGAGAAGAGCATTGTGGTGGTGGTTTTCATGTGGACGTCGATGGAATGGTTGTGCCGCCACATGTTCACCGGAGGCCGGAGCATTACGGGGATATTTTATCCGCCGGTGGTTTTTGCAGTTATGTGGCGTCTTTAGCTTTATTTTTTGGGTTAGCTAATACAAGGACAAATATAGTGTCTTTTATGTCTATTATTACATCATATATCTATATGCAAATAGACCGAAATCTTACCCACGTCAATGTCCTGCTTGTGCCCTCCAATCGGAAATTTCCACCGCACAGCTTCCGCCGCCTATCTCCTCCAATAGAACGATGCCTGCCGCCCTTTCTTAACCTCCAATACAACTCTCTACTCAATTGGTTGTTTTCTTCCTGTCCTGGAAAGATTCATCAGGTATGTGTTCTTCTTTCCGTTCTAAAATTAGGTCTTTTGTCAGGCTGTGTTGATTATCCTTTTATTGTGAAAATTTGAAAATCCGTTTACATCTTTAATCCCTAAACTCCTATCGCTCTCTGATAAAACACAAAATAGCAAATAGTTAAAGATGTTTCAGTTAACTTTTTATTTTACTTTTCCTTACTGGAATCAATTTTCTCTGATTTTGGTTATTAATTTAACCGGAGATCGTGGTGGTCGTGTGGTTTTGTTTTAAAGAACATACAAAATAGATGCATGCTTCTTGGTTCTCCATTTATCTTCTTTGAATTTCCTCACATTTTATTCATGCTGACCTATTGTGATTTAAATTCTTAGATTATTTACTGACATGTGTATTAATATTATAACATAATCATGACAAAATAGGATGGTGTTCATCGAAGGGTTCTAGAAGGAATGGATTGAATCTGCAGCCATCACCCTGAATTTAGTTATAGAATTGAATTTCAGAGTCATGAGCCCGAGGTTTTCATTGTCTCCGTAACTATTTGAGAATCGTTATGGTTCTTGTTATATTTATTTGTGTTACTTAATTCATTAATTATGTGTATTTATGCTTGTGAGTTCAATTTGACTATCCAAAGAGCTTAGAAATTGAAGATAAAATCAATAAGATCAGATGGTGTCAAACAACTAACAATGCTATTATTTGCTATCCACTAACGATAGAACTGAGGTAGGAGTTTTGACCCGTTTATTTGCAGATGGTGCGGGTAAATTTGCATTATGTTCTATCTATAACGGGTCGGTTCAAATGGTTTGGAAGTCGTCAAAAGTGTATATAATCCATACAACCTACTAACTCGGTTTATGCAAAAAAGTTATATTAGTACTGTAATAATATACTTTGTGTAATCTAATGTAAAATACAAGTTATTGATAAATATAATTTTGGACAAAGAGTGTTCCAAGTCAACACAACCAAACTCGGACCATTTTGACTCACCCTAAAATGAGTCATTTTGACCCGTTACTAATTTTATCTGATCTTTGACTAGGTCCAAGAAAAGAAGATGAAGAAAATATGCAACTTTAATGTAGAGCCTTCAAAATCAACAATTAATGGTTTTATCAATAGTTCAAATGTGCCTATGACATCTAAAGCATGCTATTCAAACACAATTACATCTCTATGTTTACTTATGGTAGTTGTATGCAGCCTAAATTATTTGTTATATTTATATGAAATAATTATTTATTTGTATTTTTTTCATCTCAACTTCCAACTTTCATGTCCAGGTAATAAGTCATGAAACCAGCATTTTAACAAGTCGAAAAACTATGTTCATGCCCATGATTATCATATTAATTCAATTTAAAATAACAGGTGTGCTTACATTTCATTAAATATTGATTAATAAATTAATGGTCTAAATTAGTTTATCTTTTAAATTTACTGATAAAAGTTTTTATATTTTACTGACGGTGCAACATTTATATCAGCTGATGATGTACGTATAAACCTTTGGAAGTTGGAAATTAGCAGTCAGAGCTTTAATATCGTTGACTTGAACATTTATACAAGCATGGAGTATTTAACTGGTATATGTGATTTCTAATAATTTTCATGTAATCCTTCAATTTTATTTATATGTTTACAATATGTTATATAAACTTGTTGTTCCAGAGGTTATAACTTCAGCAGAATATCATCCTTCACGTTATAATAGTCGATGCTTGCAGAGAAGAAATGTGTAGAACACCTAATGGGAGAGGTGAGTACAAATATATTATATTGGCTGTGATTAAAAGTGGAAAAATAGGCGGGTTGGGTATCGGGTCAAAACTAGATATTTTTAATTCATGTTAAAACGGGCCCGGGTCAGCCTGACCTTTTGACTCGTTCCCCTATTAACTAAACTTCTTTCATTGACTAATTCGACCCGTTTGATATTAAAACAAAAGCCAACTCGACCCGTTTATAAGTAAACGGGCCGAAATGGCCACCATTAGTCTATGGTCAGTGGGGTTTCTGTTAATGTCAGTAAGTTTCATGACACCAATGACAAGCGGATTTTAATTTGATGTTGTTTTATATATTTATTGAAAAAAGATGCTCCAAGATTTGCACCTTGTATAGTCCTAAGTAACTAAGTTTGCTATATTACTTTTAACTGAATTGATTTTTTTATCTTATTCTACTTCTCACGTGACTTTCCAATTCTTACACATTATGTTTTCCTAACATAATTATACTTTACAGAAAAAAAAAAACATTTGACAGGTCATGAATTAAGTAAGAATTAAGTAAGAATCTGCAAAAGCATTGCCATATAATAATCATGTCTTGGTAATGATTAGGATACGTTTAGTTGAACAAAAATGTGGTACTTTTCTTATAAAAAGTTCATGAAAAATTGAAAACCATCAAAAGAGTTCGAGTTAGAATTTTAAGATGAAAAAAGAAAACTCACTTTTTAAATTTATAACTCGTGAAAAGTTACTTGTAGGAGTAGTTTTCAACTATTTCATAGAAAACTCATTCTTCTTGTTTACTTAACTGCTCAAAAGGAGGATACGGGGGAGTTGAATATGCAAACATCTCATATGACTAGAGGTGACATTTATAACCCAATTTATATGCAAACCGGTTGATTCAGGTTTCTCAAACGCGGCAAATTGAATCGAGTTAAAAAGAAATGGGCCATACAAGAAGAAAATTGCCCAAAATGTATTTTAGTGCATAAAACCTTCTAAATATTTGATTTAAAAAAATAGATTATTATTGAAAAAATATTGTTTTCGTAATCATATTTGACACTAATTTTGTTTTTGGACAGAAAGTGTTTCGGGTCAAAACATGACAAAAGTCGTTCGAAGTGAACTTTTAGTGCATAAAACCTCCTAAAACTATTTTGTTAAAAAAATCAAGACTATTTTTTTCAATAATAGTTTCTGTAGCCATATTTGATAGACTAACTACCTACCTACACAAACTAATACCTTTTGTTCTTCAGGTTTTAAATGTTCAAGTTTCATTGATACAGTTTGCCCTGTTCTTTTAAATGCAATTATTAAAGGTTAATATATTGATTCAAATTATCTTTATTTAAAGATTGTGGCTTTATGAATCTTTTTTTGTTTTACTAGGTGACCCACGGGTGAAAGAAGCAAACATTACTCAGGTTGGATTAGAAAACCATCTAATAAGAATTTAAAAGGTGAATTAGCAATAGATGTTCTTGAAAAAGAAGCAGTTAAAAAAAGCGGTGATGCATGGAGGACATTTATGGATTCATGTCTTCCTGTTATTCATCTGATTGATGCAACACGTTGGAGAAAGATCAAAATCACTCAAGAGAAAGGAGGTTGTTCTTATAATTTGTTTATAAATTAAGTCGAAAGTGATCAAATAAGAAATCATATTGTTATGTTATATATTAATCATAGTGTCTTTGAAGTTCTTTTCCATTTAGATAGAAGTGATAGTTTCGACCCGTTTACTAATAATTGTTTGATGTGGGCCGCTTTCAAAAGCAACTCCACTTGTACCGCTTCCTGCGTTATTATCAAAATTATCTTTTGGATCGATTTTCATGGGCCGTGATTATCACGGCCCACCTAACTACCTAGTCTATTCATATATAAAACCTTCCTATTAGAAAACGTAAAATTGGTTTTACAGGGAATAAATAGATGATGATGATTATATTTCACATTAAAAGTGTCATTAGGAAACGCTTGCAAATCATGTATATTTGATTGTTGAAAGCTTTTTCCGGGGGCAAAATGGAAATTCTCAACCCCTTTATTAATAGGAATTTTCTATATATTAAATGTCTTTTATGCCTCTGCATTTAATTCATAAAAAATCTTTCTTTTTAGTTATAGTAAGGGTAATATCAGTATAACACAAAAGTGTTAATAATCATTAATATTATCTTATTTTAATTAAAGAAATTTTAGTTTATTGAATATTCATTATTGTATGCCCATAGGGCAAACATTAGGCAAAACCCTTATTAATAAAAGGGTTTTTTCTAACATGTACCCCTAGGCACATGTTTAGGCTCATTAACTAACATTGACTTTCCATTAAAATTAAAGAAAATATTTAATACATCTCCTAAAAATTGAAAATACAAACTTCATTAATGTTTAATATAAATTTATTAGGAAACTTAAAGTGAATTAATGAGCCTAAACATGGTACATGTTAGAAAAACCCTTAATAAAATTATGAAAAGGAAAACAGTGAAAATTATTATAAAATTCTCAATAGTTCTTTGAAGCATTTCATCAAACATGTGTCGTCCATTCGTAAAATTCTCAATAAATTAAAAGAATTTTGTTATTGAACTTGAACTCATGAAAAGCACAACAATTTTAACTTGAACTCGAGATGCACCAAAATTGGAAGAGGCAAACTGAAGATTATGTCTTCATCTTTAGAAATCTAGCCTCTACAATCTCTCCAATCGGACATGAGTGCGGTGCAAAGAGGCCGAATCGATGGTTAAAAGTTAATCACAAAAGCTATGTGCAGGCAATGTTGTTTAGGGTTTCAATTTGAAAGATCTCTAATTACTTTGCACAACCGCTGCTCCGCTGCTATGGAGTAATACGAAATGAGCAGTGTGGTAGGGTTAGGGAGCATCAAACATACGTGTCATTGTTGACATGGCATAAAAGATGATGTGATATTATGACATGACATTATCTAGGTGGTAAAAATCTTTCTTTTATTGACATGGCATAAAAGAGGATGTGATATTATGACATTATCTAGGCGGTAAAAATACTCAATGCTTGTAGTTTAGTGGTATTGAAGATTGGTGTAAGGTGTTGCCCATGACCTATAGGTCATGAGTTCAAGTCTCGTTGTGGACAAACATAAGAAATAGATTAGGTGATGTTCAAAAAAAATCTAAGTGGCAAAAATTCTTCTTTTATTAATAATAGAGATATATAAACAGAAAATAAAATTAATATATTATATATAAGTTTTTACTGAAAATGTCGTGTATTACACATGAATTTTCAAATCATCGACTAGTTTGATCGTCGCAACTCAAGAATGTTGATGTTGATTCACCATATGACAGAATGGATAATTCACGCCCATACATCTCTAGTGCAGTATTAGATGGAACAACATAAGGAATGCGTGATGTTCGTATGGTTTCTAATTCCATAGCTACTTTTTTCATTGTTGGTCTACATCTTCCATTCAGATTTAAGCATCTCATTGCAAGGTTAGCGACAGCCAAAAGCTCATCCCTAATACCCTCTCTGATCACCATTGCATCAAAAATAGACATCACTCGTCCTTCTTCCATTGCTAACATAAAGTGCGTAGCTAAACTTCTATTTTCACCAAATCTAGTTAGAGAAATTGGTTTTTCTCCGGTCAAGAGTTCAACCAAAACGACTCCAAAACTATAAACATCACTCTTTTCGGTGAATTGACTAGATTGAAAATACTCGGGTCGGCTTCTTGTTGTTGTTTTAAAAGTATACCACCACTGCGTTTAAAGAACCTCTTTCTTCGTCTCTTTTCTTTTGTTTTCCTAATCATTTTGTACAATATATAGATGGCCACAAGAAGTATACTCATGCTTATACCAACACCTGAACGAAATCCAATATACCAAAAATTTGTAATTAAGTTGCCTAAATTTTAAGAGAAGTTGATTAAATCATCTTTTTTCTAAATTTCTATCTAATAGTGTTAGTAAGGAATTACCTAATCCAAAAGACAATTTAAATTTTCTATAAGGATATGCCATACTAAAATTGCAGTTGTACCATCCATCAACTAAGCCGTCAACGTCAAATATTACGCCAGAGTTACAGTAACCTCCACCATTCATGCAGCTTGCACATTCCGCCGTATCTGAAGACATGCCAAAAACAGCAAATAGTGGCGGTACCAGGACAATTTTTAAAAGTGGTCAAAATATTAGAATGGAAGTCAGGTTCTTGAGTAATATTTTTTAAGGTTAAATTGCAAACATAATATTTTTAAACTGAGAAAAAAGAGGAAAATTAGTTAAAAGAAAATAAATTTTTAGTAGAAAATACAATAAAAAAACATTAAAAGGGAAATAAGGAAAAAAAAAAATTTTTTAAAAAATACATATGAAAGGGGCTTTAACTTAATGTTATATGTTTAAGATATATATAAGTTAACCACTAAGCTAATATACGACATGAACTAGTTATCGCTCATACATTATAAGCAAAAGCAAAAAATGAGTTGATAAATAAAAAAATTTATACTAATCAGAAAACTTTTGGACCTGCCCACCCCTTAGAACCGCCCCTGACTGCAAACAAGCGAAATACATAAATGAACACTAACTATACATATAGAGTTACTTACAATCACATCCATCAATTAAGTAAGGGTTTCCTTCCATCTCGCCACTCAAATGGGAGCATTTCCCAGTATCCACTGATGTATCATTACCCAGATCCACTTTGAGTCTATGCAACATAAGTGAATATTGTTCGAGTGCACAACAAGTTACCGGATAAAACTCAGGGTCTACTATAGTCCACAAAAGTGATACTGGAACAAAATTGTCAATAGATTGCCTAGAAAAGTTCCGTTTAGCGTATGAATTTTCATCCACCAAGAAGGCTGCAGACACACAACCTCCATCTCCATCAAGGCTAATGTTGTACGATTTGAGATAATAAGGAATTGTCGTTTTGCAACGACTGATGCTATTCCCACAAGTTGTGGAATTACACCCACTGACCACACTCCCGTGATCCATGATCGTAGCATTACCACACCCCTCAACAACAAATAAATTGTGTGATTTGGAAAACAAGAACGGGCTCGTACCAAGATTGATGCTCTTGGTCTGACTGTTGCTATTGCGACAGTCAGAGATTTTCGGCATATTAACAGTGACCGTTTGGTTTTCCAAGTTTACCCCCGATACCTCCAGGCTGTCGAGTGCAGATAAATATGGTGTAGAGGAGTTACATTCGATGATGTACCATTCGTTGAGAGAACAACTTGCTCCGATTCCAAAAGGGTATGGAATCCTCGTGTTGCCACATGTATCATTGCACCCGTTCTTGGCGTATTTTGGGGTTGCTATTGATGTTGCTAATAACGAAAGGAAGATAATTAATAAATAATAAACTTGAAGTAACTTCATGTTTGTAACGGTAAACGATTAATAGAAGAAACTAAAAGTAGAGAGTTATACATATAGTCGTTATACAAAAAAGTGAAAGACATAATTACGAGGCAATATCATGCATAGAAAATAAGAGCTTAATTTTGGACAAATTTGGTCGATCAATTAACATCAAAGAAAAGTCCATTCAATTAACATATTCAAACTTTTCTAGTTATAATTAATGATGATGGACTTTTCTACTAGCTTTTCTATTACGATGTCGATGGTTAGCAACTTTCCAGGAACTTCATGCCAATTTCAAAACTCAAAATAACGAACTTAAATTTAATTTCAACAGAAAAGGAAAAAAAAAACTTAAGATTCAATAAGGATATAACAAAAAAGGATTTAGAATATCTTAATTTGAAAAGCAAATTCACTATTGTCTACCTTTGTATTTTTCTTCTAATCATGACAAAATTTATTCAATAAACGAACAACTAATAAAAGAAAATTAGTGAGAAGCTAGAAATACAATACGTCTAAGGAAACAACCAAAACTTATAAATCACATATATTATCTAAATTGAAGAGAAAAATGTCACATACGAATCATGAAATCTGCTTAAAACATATCTCTGTAATCAATTTATCATACCTGGTAGAGAATCGGTATGTGTTTACGGGGAAGCTGAGGGAATTCATCCGTACTGGTTGCTGCAGTGATACTGGTGGTGATAAGATATGGTTAGGGTTAGATGAGAGTGTGCCGGTGGTTTGTATTGCCTTGATTGTCAGATTCTGAGGAGTGTTTAGAGAAGGGGAGAAGAGCATTGTGGTGGTGGTTTTCATGTGGACGTCGATTGAATGCTTGTGCCGCCACATTTTCACCGGCGGCCGTAGCATTACGGTGATATTATCTGCCGGTGGTTTTTGCAGTTATGTGGCGTCTTTTGCAGTTATTGACCGAGTCCTTTTAAATTTGAGAAATGTGAAATTTAATTTGAAATAAATATTTGAGAAAAATGAGAACTTTATTAAAGGACAGATAAACTATTTCTATTCGATTTATGTTTAAAAAAAATACTTTCTACATTTTAAAATAAATTAATCTACATAATATATATTTTTAACAAACAGAAATCTAATTTAGAAAACAAATATTAACTGAAAATTAATTCTTCTAATTATTGAATTTACTAAATGCATTATGTATAGTAAATATTTAAAAAATGGACAATAAAATTTTCATAAGTTTCAATCGGTAATCTAGTTATAAAATCAAGTCATTTCTTACTATCTAATAGATGCCATTCGCATTAAACCGTGTCAAAATGGTTAAATATTAAATTTGCCAATTTGGTAAAATGGCAATCCTTAATTCAAGTGTTAAAAACTACAATTAAATGTAACCATAGAAAAATCATGTACTTACGATGCAAATTATATATTAAAAAAAATTAACATAAAAAATATTTAATTTTACCATAAATTCTTTAAAATAGTTTGTAACTCTGTATATCACACGAAACTTCAAACTAGTTTAATACAAAATTTTCATAGAACTTAATAAATAATTTACAAAGACAAAAATGGCAAATCGACACAATACATCATCTCGATTTATGACTAGAAAGCATACATCCTAAACCCATTATCCAACCAGCCCATTTTGTCATGTAACAAGATCCAGCTCATCACGACCCGGAGGAACAACATCCAATCTCATCATACTCACATACTCACCCGGAACGGGTGCACCCGCTTGCACACACATCTCCACAACTGCAGGAGCCTTACCATAAAACCTCTTCAACTCATTACACAACGGCGGCCCAAACGCGTCAGAAACATGCCACACGTAATCGGGGCCCACAACATCAAAAACCGTCGCTTCTTGCCACGCGTGCATCCCGTTTCGCGACTGATGTTTTGACGCCTTACAATTCCTAACTTTATGCCCCTTGGGACCCACCTGAACCTCGGGACAGTACCCGCATGTATAAACTTTATATCTCTCCATTATCTTCTCAACACCCGATACCATCCCGAACCATGAATTTAATGTCTCGATGCTCGTTTCCCGTAAGTCGAGTTTCGGTTTCGGTTTCGGGTCCGTTTCTTTTCTCAAATCGATTTCGGGTTCTGTTTTTTTATTTGTTTCTGACTCGAAATCCACGATTCTACCTTCTATGCTGTATACGGGTCGGGTTCTTCTCAAAGTCGGGTAATTTTGAAGATTCAACCCGGCTTGTATGCATAGCTCTATAATGGCGGGAAGTTGTTTAACCTTACGGGTTTCATCGTGTAAAATTCTCGGTTTCACAACACGGTCGTAAAGATGAAAACATTTTGGGAAATAAATTACATCGTGAATTCTTCCTTTTCGCCATTCGTGAGTTGCGTTTCTTAGACCACTTTTTGGGCCGGTACATGTCCTGATTTCGTGCCCGGACTGACCGATATGAACCTCAAAGCAATGCCTGAAAACAAACAAACAAAAAATCGTGAAAAATGTTATTAATTTATTAATTTTATTAACGCTAATGATGATTCGTTTACCTGCACCGAAGAACTGGAATGGTGTTCACGAGCTTTGATAAACCGAGTAATACCGATTCTCGATCTCGATAAACTTGATGAGCTATACCGACCAATTCGGGAACAAGTAAGCCGTTTTCCGGGGGGTATTCTAGTAATTTACACGGTTGTGCTTTTCTTGCTTCTTTCTCTTGTTTGGCTCTTTGAACCAGGATTTTCATAGGTGTTGGGTAGGGTTTTCTCTCGGATTTGCTTTTTGCGGGTTTCGGTATGTCTGCATACAAATGATCATTTTTGGGATCTGGTGTTTCTGTTATTTCTACTGTTAGGGTTCTTAAGCGACCTAAAAAGTGGTTTGGACTTAATTGGAGGTTCTTCAAAGAATTCAATTGGATGATGATGGATGATGTTATGTATCTTCGATTCATCAAGCAATTTAAGAATTAACTGCAAATTCATCCAGTAATTCTAGAATAAACTGCAACCAAATAAGAAGAAATATGAACATGAAATGTGAACCAACAATTCACAATAAAAGAAAGATGAACATGAAAAATCATAAACATCCTCCAGGAAATTACGGAAAAAAGCTCAAAACTGAATCTACTTACATCTCTCATACTTCATTTGTAATTACACAATGTTTAATAAATTCATTCAAAAAGCTGCAAAGAAGAATACATTTGCATAATTGGTGATAAAATACCTTAATTGCTACAAGTGAAAACACATATACAAGCTGAAATTGGAAACACCGTTGATATAATCTACGATTGTAGCCCTAATTTGCTAAGAACTGCAATATAGAAGACATACATACCTTTGGGATCCTTGAAATCCCGATTTATTGCTTTATAACAACGGTGTAGCAGTTCTGCTAGGAACCGAAGGGGTGATCATTGAGATTGCTAATAAGTTATCAGATCGTTTTGAGATGGGAAATTAGGGTTCGTATTTTGGCGTGGTGAAGGAGAAAAAATTAAGGTGCCAATTTGTAGGGTCAAGTCGGTTGATATCTCCAATGGTTAACCGTAACTTATTAATTTGCAATAACTTTCAACTAATTAAAAATTTATTCATAAAGAGCACCTTTAATAGTTAACTTTTTCAAAACTTTTCTTATTAAATTACCAATTTACTTTTTTATATATCTCAAATGTTATATAAATACTCTCACATATATAATTTGACAATTTTATTAGCATTTTTAAAAACATCTCATACAATTATACAAAAATATTATACTTCGTAATACTCGATAAAGTTATCATTTATAATTATCATTTCTAGTTATAAAAATAATAAAAAATTCATATATATGGGTTTAAAATGTAAAATTGTTAAATATAGAGATCATATGCATCAAATATTGAAAGTTGATTAAAAGGTTATGGAAGAATAAGTGGTTAGAGTATATTTTTAAAAAGACTCTCAATTCCAGTGGTAAAAAGTTATTTAAAATGTTTTTTAAATAGTAATAAATTTTAGAAAAAGTTATAGGTAAAACGGGCTGCGTTATCTACAGGGTTCAATTCGGTCTCTCGGATAATAACCCGATGACCCAGATGCTTGAAAATCACAACCCGTTTATAACTGTCGGATCACGCCTCACATACCCGAATCAACACAAAAACCAGTCGGTAAATAATTCAAAACCACCCCCAAAATCAAAACGTTTAATCACACAACTGAAGAACAACAACTGCAGGCATCTGAATTCTGAACGATGGATGATTATACTCGAGAAATGATGGACCTCAAAACGCTCGTCACTCGAACCCTAGAAAAGAAAGGGGTTCTCGCTAAGATCCGAGTAAAACACATATCCCCTTCCTTAATAATTGTTTTAATTCTTCAATTCATTCAGATTTAGGTTACATACTTTTCGTATACACTCTCAATAACATCGGTTATTGTTAAATCTGCTTAATTGTTTTTGCGCTCACATGATTGCTGGATCGGGTGGGTAATATATATTCTATATCATGTATGTGTTTATTTTATAGGTGATTGAAGGTAATGTAGATGTTTTGTTGTGTGTATGAGTGTGTTTATGTGAAATCCAACCTGTGATGAACTGTAGATAATTATATATTTCAATCTGTGGCGATTTCAGATCATGAATATTAGTGAATAATTTCAGATTATCAAAAGTTTTAACCTTTAATTGGAGAAATTCTGTACGAAAAAATGTTAATTTTTTGTTTTTTTGGATGTTTGTTTAAGAAGGTGTATAATGGCTATGATGTAGATAATTATATATTTCAATCTGTGGCGATTTCAGATCATGAATATTAGTGAATAATTTCAGATTATCAAAAGTTTTAACCTTTAATTGGAGAAATTCTGTACGAAAAAATGTTAATTTTTTGTTTTTTTGGATGTTTGTTTAAGAAGGTGTATAATGGCTATGAAGTAGATAATGATATATGAATACTTTTATATATATTGTTTAATTTTACATATGTTCGTATATATTTCGATTCTTAATTTTAATATTTGTAAAAGGCTGAGCTCAGAGCAAGTGTATTTGAAGCAATAGAAGAAGAGGATAAAGCCATTGCAAATGATGAAGGCTTGCCACCTGCACTTTTAGGTAGCTGCAATGATCGTGCAAAACAGCTTCATGCATCTCCTAAAGGTATCTTCAACCAATCTTATTTTTTTATTTATTTTTTTATTTTTTACAAACCGAGCACAAATATTCGTATATTAGCACGGAGGATGCACGTAATTTTCAGTCTTATTTTGAATATTTGATATGCTTTCAGGCCGGCTTTTAACTGCTCTAATATGTGAATACTTGGATTGGGCACAGCTGAGTCACACACTAAAAGTTTATTTACCAGAATGTAATTTGGTAATAATTATATTTACCAGGTCTATATTCATGATTAATTATAGTTACTTTTTTAATTAATATGGAATAAAACTGCCATTGCAGCAAAAGGATGCCTGGAAATCAGAGTTAAGAGACTACAGTAATAAAAGTGGATATGATCTAAACAGGAATGGAGATAGTGGTCCATTGCTATTGGATGTGCTTGAGAAATTTGAGGTTTGATAAAATAAAATTGGTTTTTTAATACATGCAAAATTGAGTTATTTAAATTTTAAATTAATGAGTTTTTTATAGTAAAGATTAGTTATATTTGCAGAATCAATCTCAAGGAAGAGGCAGTGGAAGCCCATCTTCATCATCTCTTGGAAGGTACTAAATGTGTTACATTTACCATATAATAATATCACATTTATTATTATTTATTAAAATAATAACAATATTATGTGTTTTTTCCTTTTAATGATGTGGATGACAGACAGCAATGAAGACCATATGTAACTTGAATGATACTCGAATGCGTGTAGTTTGTAGCCGTTTCATAAAGAACAAATGTTCTTGTTTGTTTTCCGTTTTTAACGCTTTTTTTAATGTTTCTTTAGATTTTATTTGATATCTTATTTTGGCCTTCAGTTGGAAGGCTGGATATGATTTAGCATGAAAACAAGTGTTTATGGCGTTATTGTAAAGTTAACTGCAATATTTTCACAGTTTTGTGTTACTAGTAAATGTTGTTATTCTTTTTGGGATGAATATTGAGTTTGTGTTACTGCAATTGTTTTTAAGCATTTTCTGAAAGTGATTATTCATATAGCCGAGTTTGAAAGTCTGATGATGTAAAAAAAAAAAGAAATTAAGTATGTTTTTTTACATTAACAAAATTATTTTTATTAATATTTGAATGGTTTTATAATATTATTAGGTTATTTATTCTTGTGAGGAATAGTAAATAATAGAAACCGTCAAACAAGTTAGAATAAATTATTGTGCATGAACAAAAGAATAGATGGTGTATGTTAGTTTAAACTGTTTAATAATCAAAATTCCAACCTTTAATGTGTAACACTGTAAATTTCAAAGCTATTTTTTTTTAAGTTTATGCGGACGCGTCCCAAATAAATCAATCTCAAAAAAATATAAATTCATTACATTATATTCAAAGCATTATAGTTTATTAAACGGTATTACTTAACACTTCGGCTCGTTACAAAATACTATCATTTAAACATTGGTCAACCATTCCAACCGAACACCTCTTGACCCACCCATCAAACCAAACCTGCAAAAGAATCAACGAGGTGGGGGATTAGTACAAAGCTAAGTGAATGAATATAGCATCCAAATTGTATAAACACAACAGATAAGATTCACACAACTAATTATAGGTAACCACAAACACAGAGGACGGCAGTTCGGTCGAACCCTAAACCATTATTGGCCCAACAACGGTAACCGAAAGACCCCTTTACTACATTGGCACGTTAAAGCCTCCTTCAAATGCAACGAATGCATCCAAGGTCCAAGAATCCGTTATCCAATAGTAACCGATGGCCCAGTAGAATTCACCCATTACTGACCTCTATCCACCCGAATGAGCATTCAATCGAGTAATTAATAATCTTCATTAATTACTATACCAAATAAACAATCCATAAAAAATAACGTAGGGAATATCTAGTTAATTAACAAACACCCAAACAAGAACCGAATGTGAAATACCATCTACACCATTATAATCCATACAAGTTGTAGGCTAAAACCACTCACCTGAGCTCTCTAAGCTCCACTCAGTGGTCTAATATTACCGAGTCTTCTCCATTTCCTGGAATCAATAATAAATACCGAATTAGTAACCACATTCCACCGAAAATAACAATAGCATAAGTTATGACCAAAATACAAATTGCACATCTCTTGAAACCAACTACTTGCAATTCTACTTGTGACTAAACCAACTCAAAACTTTCATAGTCAAAGGTTTATAATAACATCTACGCTAAATTGAACAAAACCATAATTTAACAATTTAGGCCCAAACGGGTCAAAACCGAGAACAAGGTTCTAATACTTCAAATACATAATTTTATTAACATTTCTTAAACATACAATTACCATTTTATGACAAACCTCATGTTTACATATTATACATCGAAACACCCAAAGTTTTCAATACATATTTGACCCGAAAAAGAGACATACGACCTCTTGTACTAACTCAGAAATCTGAACAGTTTTATGACCATATCAGATTATGAAATTATGATATAAATAAAGTAGACTCATAGACCTTCGAAACGACTGGTCGCACGCCCAAAACGGAGTTACGGTTGATTTTATATGATTTTTACAAAACCGTCAAAATTCAGCAAAAAGCTGCCATTTTCTTTAGCTACGGGTTTTTATACAAATTTTCACCCAAACACCCAATTACTCAAGACAACAATCAACAATTCATTCTATGGTTAATTCCTACCAACAATAATCATTTTAGCATGTCATTTTCACTAAAAGTTAACTACTTTAAGCATAAAACTTCATCTTCTCAATTTTAGGGTTTTTAGGTCATCTTCCGCGTCCCACATTGGTTGGAGAGGGGAACAAAACACTCCTTATAAGGGTGTGGATACCTCTCTTAGCATGAGGCCTTTTGGGTGGAAGTGGTCCATACCAAGAACAAAACCGTGCGCCGGTGGGCAAAGCGGACAATATTGTGCTACGGGATTTTGGGATGTTACATAATGCATTTGAAATATCATTTGACTTGAAAATTTACAAGATTTAAGTAAATGAGAGGATTAACCAAGTATAGTTAGTTAGTTATTTATTAATGAGGATAATTATTTTAAGGTAAACTAAAAAAGGATAATTATTTATTAATGAGGATGGTGGCTTACTTAAACCGGTTCCAATTAGCGATAAAAAAAGGTATGTGGCTTCAAATTGTAGGGTCTATAAATTATCTTCATGAAAAGCATATTATTGACTATAATGCAATAAAGTATAAATTAGTGGGTGGGGACGCGATAAATTTTTGGACGGATAGTTGGTGTAATCTGAATCCGTTTTGCCAAGATTTTAATAGATTATACCGGTTGGAGTTAAATCCTTTTTGCAAAATAAAGGATAGATTGGCAAATGGTGAATGGAAGTTCAATTGGAGGAGACCTATAAGAGATGGTTTATAGCAATCTCAATTTGAGAATCTCTTATTGCATATAAATCAAAATCTCCCAATTAACCGAAGGTAAAGATAATGTGATTTGGAATTTGGGAGATCAATGTGAGTTCTCGGTTGGTGAAGCGAGAAGGCATATAAATAATATTCTTTTCCTGGGGTCTACATCAAATTGGAAATGGTGCAAGTTGGTTCCGATCAAAGTTAATGTGTGTATTTGGAGGATTAATTTAGACCGACTTCCTTCTGGACTAAACCTTTCGCAAAGAGGTATGGAAATCGAGTCTATCATGTAACCTATGTGTAATGATGGTGTAGAGTCAATAGAGCACGTGATTTTTTAATTGTAGTATTGCTAAAGAAGTTTGGCATTCGATCCATCAGTGGTGTGAGCTAGAAGGTGGAGACCACGGATCTTTTGCTAGCTGGTGGGAAGTTTGCAACTCAATTACGAATATTTACAAGCGGAAGGACAAGATGCAAGTGATTGGATTTACAACGTGTTAGAAACACTTTGTTATTTAATTGTGGTAGATTACGTAAGTCGAAATAGTTGATAATTTTAGGTTGTTTTCTTTTGATTGGTTTACTCACCGAAATCATGTTAAGATTTCTTGGGTAGATTGGTTGATGTGTCCTTTGTAATGCACTTTTGTTAGTCTAGTATTTTGCTAGACTCTCATGTTTTAATAAAATTTCATGGAGATCCTCGGGAGAGTGATGAGAATGTCGAAACTCGACTCGTTACCTTTTTTTTATGCTATTAAAAAAAACCAAAAAAGAAAATGAAATAATAATTGTTTAACGGATGGAGTATATAACACTTTTGCTAAAACAAGAAATTTTAAAAAACATACGACACAAACAAATTCTGGAAAACGTCCAAGGCCGTAGGATTCAACAACTATTAGTTTGCAACACGTGGCAGGTATTTAATGGTTGAGCTGTACCTCAATTCGCAAACATTGGCCACACCGTAGTGGGATGCTCCAGATATTTTGTTGCTGACATGTGAAGGGTACTTTCGATATACCCCTAAAAACCAGGGGTAATTAAGTCCTTTCCTTGCACAGAAAACGACGTCTCCATTATTGTTCCACCCGCAAGGCGGTCCCCACTGATTCAAAAAACCTTTAACTCATCACACACTTCGCCACGTGTCCATTCAAATCGGATCTTGAAAGATCCGTGATCCGCCCCAAACTCCTCTCAGCCCGTATATTGATCTCCTTGACACGTCATCACCTTCCAGTCTACATGTCGTCCAACGTGTTCACTAACGTGGCACATTTTTGGCCCTCATTACCTCCATGTCATCACAAGGTGTTCTACCCTGAACGAGTAGATCATAAACGATTCAACGCCCTTTGTTTTTTATTCTATCGGACAACGTTTTACAAACCCTAGATTTACGCTTCATCTTATACGATTTTCCTAAATTCGTGGTTATTTGTCTTTGAATTGTCTTGATTATTTTTAGAAATTGTGTATACGATAATTGACGAATTGCTGTGCTGGTGATTTGACCGAATTTTGCGGATTTCAGCTCTGAATCAAAGATCTGTTCTTCGTATCTCCGTTATCAGCGCAAACGTAAGTATTATATTGTTAGAAGTGATTATATACTCATAATTGGCGGATTTATGATCTGGTTAAAATGTTCAGGATTCATGTAGAGTATTTATTTGGGTGAAAATACTGTATGATGGATTTGTATAGCTTGATGATGAAATTAAGTATGAATCTAAGATGAAGTTACAATTTGGTGGATAACTTTCGTTTTTAATTCAAAATTTGTTTGGTTTGGGGGTTAAATGTCTATTTGATTATGCACGCCTTGTTCTAAAAGTTATGAAATGGAAGGTTGACAGATTAAAACATAGATCGAATCATTCGAGGTTTCTCAGAGTTGTAATAATGTTTTATGATTCTTTCAATTGCTTTAGGATCCTGTAACCGGTTTCATACAAAAGTTAATTCCGTGAAGACAACGTTATGTGCCACTTCTCTTCAAAGAAACAACATTTCTTGCTGTCACAAACCTGCACCATTTTCATAATTGGTCTATTTGAATCTGGTTAATGAGGAGTGTTGGGGTGAGTTCTAGTGTTCCTGCAACTAACGGGTCAGCAGAACTCAATCACCATAACAGAAAGGAGCTTAAGCAAGTCAGAGATGGTGGTGCATTTGATGGTCAAAGGTTGACTGAAGAAGATAAGTCAAGGATCAATGAAGGTGTTGTTAATGGTGCTTTGACTGGTCAAAGACAGCATCCACATCCACAAGGACTTTTGGTTCAGTGGGAGAGGTTTTTGCCTCTTAGGTCACTTAAAGTTCTGTTGGTGGAAGATGATGACTGTACACGCCATGTTGTCAGTGCTTTGTTACGTAACTGCAGCTACGAAGGTGTGTAACTATTTTAAAATATTGTTAAATAATAAAATTATTCCAATTTATTAACCACATATGAGTTACTCTACTCCATTGCAGTTACTGCTGTTGCAAATGGTCTAGAAGCATGGAAAGTGTTGATTGATCTCAACAAACAAATCGATCTTGTGTTAACCGAGGTAGTTATGCCATATTTATCAGGAATTGGACTTTTGACCAAGATCATGAACCACATACCTCGAAAACATATTCCAGTGATTAGTGAGTACCGTTTTTTAATTCATTTGTAATTTATTAAATAGTTATTGTTATTATACATTCAGTTGCTATACCTAACAACTTTTACATGCAGTGATGTCAACTGATGACTCAATGGGTATAGTCTTTAACTGTTTATCCAAAGGTGCAGTTGACTTTTTAGTCAAGCCTATTCGAAAGAACGAGCTTAAAAACCTCTGGCAGCATGTTTGGAGGAAATGTCACAGTGTGAGTTAATTTAGTTATTAATTATTATGCTTTTGGACTTTGGATTCAGGTTTGTTTGGAGTTAATAGAAATGCAGAATATTATTAATCGGTTATTTATTCTCTTTTGCATTAATTTATTGTATTTTCATCAGTCTAGCGGTAGTGAAAGTGAGAGTGGTATACGTGCTCGTAAACAAACACATGTGAGAAGCAATGAAGTTTCGGATGATGACAGCAATGAAGATGATGACATCAGCATAGGTCTAACTGCTAAAGATGGAAGTGATAATGGAAGCGGTACTCAGGTATTAAAACAAAAATATATATAAAAGGCCAAAATGCATTTTAGTACCCCTGAACTTGGCTGACTAGGTCCTTAACTACCCTGAACTATTAAAGGTGCAACATGGTATCCTGAACTTGACAAAATGGTCAATTTAGTACCCTGACTCGCTAATTTAATCGCGTTTTTCTCGTGATTTGCTTCTAATATCAATATATTGGGATGAGCATATATTTTGTTATCTGTCAAAAGCTCCAAATAATGTAATTCAAGTAAGAAAACACAATCAAATTAGTAAGCCAGGGTATTGAATCGACCATTTTGTCAAGTTCATGGTAGTGGAGTACCGAGTACCTAGTCAGCCAAGTTCAAGATACTAAAATGCATTTTTGGCTATGTAAAATCAACCTACACGTGAATAAGTATAAATTTTATTACTAATATATTATTGGTTGTATAGAGTTCATGGTCAAAAAAGGCAGTTGAAAGTGAAAAGTATTCACCTCCTGATAGCACATGTGCACAGGTTATCCGTACAAGACCAGATACAGTCAGCGATGGTAAAATATTCATAATTGTTTTTTTTTTTAAATTCCTTTTTGTGTAAATATCTTTATTAAATTATCCAGATGCTGCTGCAATGGGTTTCGATCTTGAAATAGGTGTCCTGAAAAATTCAGAAAAAAACATGGAAATAAAAATGAAGGAAACGGGTAATAATGTTATGATTGCAAAAGCAAATAGTAAGGGATCACCTGCACTTGAAATCAGTTTAAAAAGAGCACGAGATTTAGAAGATCCTGAAACGAGTAATCATAAACGAAATGTTTTAAGACAGTCTGACCTTTCAGCATTCTCAAGGTACTAAACTAAACATATTATCATGTGATAACAAAACTTCAAATTTGTTTAGATATTATTTAATATTTAATTATTATTTAATAATAATAAGGGCATTTAAAAAAACTTGATCACCAATTACGTGACATGTGTTCAAATTAAAAATAAATGATGATGTCATTTTATTTTGTTAAATTATATATAAAAAATAAAACATTGACATTTTTAGTAACTAAACTAAAACATTAGGACATAGATTATATAAATAATATATTTTTTTAAAAGTAATACTACTATATTATATTTTGTTACATATCCAATAAGTACATAAAAATGTTAAATATGTGAATGGCAATTCGAAATAAATTGGGTGGAAACTGAAAAGTATCTACTAAATACAATATAGTATAAGTGAAAAAAACAATGATAAAAAGACGAGGGGTAAACTAGTAATTTTGAATTTCGTTACGTGTGCGATGTAGGTATAACAACACGACATCAAACGAAAATCAAACTCAAACCCCAACGGGAAATGTTGGCAGTTGTTCACCACTAACAAGCTCAAAGCCTTTGAACATAGAAAAATCTAACAACTCAAATGGAGCCCTAAATCCACCTTCTAATAATGATATGGGCTCAAGTACCAACAATGCTTTCTCAAAACCCGACCCGTTACTAAATGACAAAACAGTTACTCCTACTGAGGGAGGTGAAAAGTCACAGTTTCAAGTCTACCACCACCACCACTACCACCACCACCACCGTGTCCACAAACAACAAATGACTAACGAGGATGGTGAGGCTAATTATGGGAGTGCATCCGGAAGTAATAATGGTGAAAATGGAAGTCAAAAGGGTAATAGTAGTTATGGTGGTGATAATGAAAAGGGTAAAATTGGAAATGTAAGTGGGAGTGGGGTTGATCAAGACCGGTTAGCTCTGAGAGAAGCTGCTCTTAATAAATTCCGCCAAAAGAGGAAAGACAGATGCTTTGAGAAAAAGGTATTCAAATTACTATTTTCTCCTTTGCAAAACAAATAACATGACATGATTATATGAAAACGGTTCAATTTGGGTATTATTTCATCCTTTTAAAGTTTAAGAAATTAATAATGATAATAAACATATGTTATAGTAGCTCGGTTGGTTAGAGCATTGTATTAATATCGCAAAGGTTGCAAGTTTAAATCCTGCATGATACATATTTTTTAGAGTAAATTACACGAATGGCCCTTTAAGTTTATAGAAAATTTCACCAATGGTCCTTTAGTTTTGAAAATTACACTGATGGTCCTTAATTCTGAAAGGTTTTTCACCAATGGTCCTTTACACTAACTGAAGTTAATTTTTCTGTTAACTTACCCCATGTGCAATGCACATGAGGGTAAAAAAGTCATTTTTCATTTCATTTCTTTTTTATCTTAAACTAAAAACTTTTATTTAAGATAAAAAAAATTAATTTAAGAATGAAAAGAAATTAAAAATGACTTTATTACCCTCACGTGCAGGTGCATTGCACATGGGGTGAGTTAATAGAATAAATTAACATCAGTTAGTGTAAAGGACCATCGTTGAAAAACCTTTCAGAATTAAGGACCATTAATGTAATTTTTGAAACTAAAAGACTATTGATGAAATTTGCTATAAACTTAAAGGACCATCCGTGTAATTTACTCTATTTTTTATAAATACAAATATTTCCTGGAATAGCAAGTGTGTTGGCTGATAATGATAATTACTCCCTCTGTACCAATTTTATTGTCCACTTTTTTTTTGGTTTGTCCCAAAATTATTGTAAACTTGAAAATTTCACCAATCAAAAAGTAGTTAAGTGGTAAAAATAGAATTTTATTGGTTAGACAGTATAATAAATGCACTTTTCTTTAACTGTGTAATTTTTACGTGTGGACAATAATTTTGAGACGGAGGGAGTAAATGATTAAATCTTTGCTAATTTAGAAGGTTAGAAATGCATTATACTACTAAAAAGTAAATATTAGCAATCGTGTAACACGGAAAAAAAATGGACAAAATCAACCCAACCTGTTTTAACCGTCACATAAAAACATGCATTTGATCCAAAACCGTTTTGTTTTGAAACGTGTAAAAATATACGATGAGAAAGTTGACATGTTTAGCTGATTGCAAATGAAGGTACGATATCAGAGCAGGAAAAAACTGGCAGAACAAAGGCCACGTGTTCGTGGACAATTTGTAAGACAAGGGAAAGATGCAAGTTCCTAACGGTTTTTTTTTTGTCTTATTATATGAAGATTATGAATGGTGGTTTACGTGTAGATATCAAGGGAACATTGAAGAGACTGCTTTCGTTTCTTTTGTGTTGTAAGTTTATGTTGTTTATAGGTTTGATCCTTAAAAGGAAATAAAAGATTATTTAAATTGAATTTGAGTTTAAATTTGTTTGTTTTCTCTCAAAGAAACAGTTTATGCAGTCTTTTTGTTCAATGTAATTTGATTTTTTAATGTCTGGATAACAAATTCTGCTTTTGATTATATTATATTACTTTAAGTTAAATTATCATTTTTCGTACAGGCAAATATGATAATTTGAGGGATTTCACTCTTATTTCACAAAACTTCTCCTTTCATATTTAAGTATCAAAATATATTGTCTTTCCATTTATTGTTCCTTACATATACATATTGATTTATATTTATAGTCAACCATTTATTAGTTCCATTCATCAATGGAAGAATTGTCTAAGATTATGTTCACTTGTTGAAAACCTTGCCAACAACGATAAAAACTCCGAAGGTCCCATTGAGAAGAGTGATGCCCACGTTGAAAACCCTATGACAATTATATTTTAAAAATCCAATTAAACCGTAGAACCGGAAATAGGAAGATAGTTGGTCGGAATGAGTCAGTCAGATCGATGGGTATATCTCGGCTGGACATAAGAATCCGACTAAACCATTCGATAGAACCGCAAAAAAACTATTTTTTTCTAAAAATTAGATAAATAAAATAGACATAGTTTTTTTATAAAATAATCTTAATTGTTTATCTAAATTCTAAAAACTTAGAGCATCCACAATGGTTAAGTCATTGCAATGACTTATTGAAAATGACACCTAAATTTTTTCACTTAATATTTATGAATAAGCTTTCAAAAAAGCTTTTGCTCTAATGCATATAGATGTAGATAAAATTTATTTTGTGACTTGAGAAAGACTTATAGAAGACTTATAGAAGAATAAGCTTTTGAAGCAAAAGTTTTTTGTTAAAAGATCATAAACCTTCAATTTACCTACTAAAAATGTAAAAAAAAAAAATTGAATAAAAGATTGCATTGGAGATGCTCTTACTATTACAACTCCACTTGCAACATTAAATAATAAATTCTAAATTATTCCACTTGCAAATACAAATAGACAAGATACTAGCAGGGTATCCGCGCAATAAGGCAGCGGGTCCCCTTTAACTATATTTTATAATAACGATAGTGATATCGAACCAATAATCTTCCCTAGCTGATAGTGGATCGTTTGGAGCATTGGGCGAGAGGGGAGTAAATATGAGCCCTTTAAATAGAGAAATGATGGTGTTGGGTTCTGTTAACGTTAAAACTTATATTTATTAGTATGTGGAATAAATCAAAGTAATCAAGTAGTTGAAGTGGTTAACACACATGCCTGAGTCCCAAATGGTCATGGGTTCGATTCCCTTAAGCTGTATTTTTATTATTTTATCTTGTTTAAGATATTTCCCAAAGTAGAAAGAGAGATTAAGACCTCTAATATTAGTATGCCTAAATGCTTTAATAGTAGTATAAATAATTGTATTAAAAACCAATGCTATTAATAATCCTCAAGAAGTTTGAGTTCTTATAAATAAAAAGGGGTGATTTTCATACCACATCTTTTAAGCATTATACCATAATATGTGTATTATATGCTTGTACAGTTTGCATGAATAGTTGTACATTATTGTAGGAGTATCAAAAATTGTGGTATGAAAACTAATTCCCATAAATAAATAGTTAGTTTTATCACAATATGCATTTATTAGCAGTCATCGTCCGTTCTCAAGCCCCCAATCTCGGAGATTTAGAATTTTGTTCGTAATCTAGTGAATCCATTTGTCCAATTCATGATGACCACGTTTGTGGTACTATTGTAACCCATTTTAAGCCTTTTCTACTCCCATTCGGATTTCGAGTCGTATTCGATAACCAATTAATTTAACATGAAAAGAATGTTTACCATAAACTGACTCAATTATTAGCTATAAAATGATCTCAATCATTCAAAGGATATTGGATATGATGTTAACAGGTTTAAATAAGTCTGAAAATGACTACTTAAAAATGAAATTGACATGATATGATAATGATGTGTTAGATACATTCATACTATAATTCATTTTTAATGTTACTAGAAACCTTGATGTACCTAAAAGATTATAATTCATGTATTTGGAAAAAAGTAAATACTTTGTTAACATCTAAATAATAATCATAATTAAAACATAATAAAGTTTGTAATAGCCCTCAATCTTTTAGATTAAGTTTGATTTATTAACCCTTAAATGAGTAGCTATTCGTAATTATAGTCGCTCTAAGAACTCGTTATTGTGAATCACTAATTCAAATTCGGGTAAGGATCCATGTAGAATTGCCTTTAAATAAAATCTACAGAAGCAATATTAACTTTTAGATTTTTTTTTCTTTTTTCTTTTAAATGGATGTCATTTTACATCAAAATGCATATTCATCTTACCTAAACTGCATATTTAAATTTACATCTATTGTATATTTGACTTTATCAATTGTATATTTGACTTACATAAATTGCATATTCAATAAGGTAAATACTAGTTTAAAAAAATTAAAAAAAATGAAGAAAAGATAATTTAAAGATTGAGATTGATTATGTGGTTTCTGTATGTAAAGTTGGCCTGTAACTCTGTATTGATGCTTTCTCTTTAAATTCAAGGAAAATGATAATGACAGCCCTTAGGGATGTCAGCCCTTAGGGCTGTCATTAAGAAGGCAAAATAATAAAAGATAATCCCTTGAATTTTAAGAATATTACTTTTTTAATCAATGTACAAGCTTTTTATGCATGTTAAACCCTAAATTCAATAGCTCACATACAAACACTCTCGTACATTTTAATTTACAATCGCTTATGCCCTATGGGCAATGGCTTGAATAATATTTATAATTTAGATGAAGGAAACCACATGTTTATTTTTGATTTATTTTATCTTTTACCCTTAATGATGTAAAAGATTACTTTGACAAAACTGTACTTAAAGTCAACTAAATTATCCATAAAGTCAGCTTCCAATTCAAATATATATATCAACCTGATGAGAAAAGTAGTATTATTTTTTGTTTACATTTTATAATCTTAGTATTTACATATTTTCCGTTAAACTCAAATGAGATCACACATATATAAATATCCAATAGCTGATTATCTGTATTCTTTGGCCACAAACAATGTAACCTTCCGATCTACTCCCTCCGTCCCACAAAAAAGTTCCCATTTCTATCATAAATTTTGTCCCACAAAAAAGTTCCCATTTCTATTAAATAATATTATTATTATGGGCCCCACCACCAACTATCTCTTAAAAACACTTTCTCTCTCCAATTAACCTTATATTTTAATCAAAAATAGTACCAAAGACCCTACTATCAACTATCTCCTAAATACTTGTGCCCAAAGGAAATGGGAACTTTTTTGTGGGACGGAGGGAGTATTATTTAGTCCGAAAATTTCCTTCCCAACTTCCCTAGTTCCATGTTTATATGAACAACTTTTACGGTTGTGCAAGTATTTTTTTAAGCGAGTGGTATGTCAGTGTTCTGAGTTGAATTATGATTGATGAGTATTTGTGAGTGTGAATAAGTATTTGAAGGTGTAAATGTAAAATATGAAATGATGATGTGGTGCTGAGGTCTGTCCCTACAGTTGGTCGTCAGTAAACCCATCAGTAACGCCACGTCAGCACATCCTTACTGACACGCTACCGACACGGTCGTGCCAACCCTACCCATCACTAACTCATCACTAAACTCATCCTTTCCACGTCAACATTTTTAATTAAAATTTAATAAATAAAAAAATATAATTTTTTTAAAAAAAAAGTAATATATTATTCCTATAAAATAAATATATAAAAAAAAGTTTAAAATTAAATAAAAAATGAAAAGAAAACAGAGAATAAAGAGATTTAAAATTAAAAAATACAAAATGTACAAGTTTGTATGCATATAGTACAACTCCAAAACCCCTTGCTCTCTCTTCCTTCCCCTTCCTCTCTTCCCCCACCTCCCCCCTTTCTTATTCGACGGAGCTGGCCAGACGTCCTGGTGAGGACGTCATTTTACTGACGCGAGGCACGACGGCACCATGCCATCGGCGTCAGTAGTCGACGACCAAAAAATGGCTACTGACGGGTTACTGATGCATGCATTGGCACCGGTCTGAAGTGGTACCTGATGCTTTAAGTCGTATTCCTCATTTGAAAAAATTAAATATCCATGTAAATGTATGACTATTTTATGTTACTTTTAGGATTGAATATGTATAAAAAATGGTGGGAAAATATAATACAACTATAACAAATGCTTTGATTTTCCACCAAATACTTTTTAGTGACTAAAATAATTAAATATATAACATAATTTTATTATTATACAATAGGTGATGATATCTACACCACATAATTTAATAATGTATTATAATTTGTGCTTTGATATATTTGTACAGACTGTTTTAAATATATATAGTATGATAAGAGAAGTAATTATTGTGGTATAAATATCAATTCTCTGATACAATAGCCATTCACATAGTACTATTCATAAATAATTTTCATTTTGCCCCCTAAACTTTTGTTTTAGTCAAACTTCAATACCATTGGTTAGTTAAATTTTGCCCCTGAATTTTTATATTAGTTAAATTTTGAACCCAAACTTCTGTGTTCAATATCAAAGAGTTTTAATTCTCCAAAGATTATGTATTTTCTAAATCTCCCTACAACACGCGGGCCAATAATATCCTCGTTTATGACATTTTAGGTAAATAGACAACTAGAGATGACAAAATATTATCATAAGCTATAAAATTTAACCTTTTTTTAACTCGGCTCGTTTCATTTGATAAATAAATAACGTTTAATTTAATGTACATAACAAAATAAAATGCTCAAATATGTACAATATTTCTAAACAACACAAAATGTCAAAACTTAAAAAAACATTAATAGAAAATTGTAATATCGAGTAATCTTTACTAATAAAAATAAATAAATCTATTTAAAGTATTAAAATTTTTAAATAATCCGAGTTATTTATTATTTCCTGCAACGAATGGGTAATTTTTAATTGAACAGGTTAATGGCATTCCTTGTTTCACACCACTTTTGACATTTCAAAATAAAAAAAGAATAACTTTTTGCAGATAATATGGTCATACTGGAATATTGTAATGTGATAAACAAGCGATCAAATTATATAAAACTTAACAAGCATCTCATTAAGTTCCAAATTGGTTTTATTTTTCGCAAAATCACCTCCATTTCATCTTTTTATTCCAATCAAAATTGTCATCTTACCACTATACCTTATTTGTCTGTTCATTTATAGTTACCTTCATGTATATTATTTTGACATGTGATGTTCTCTCTTCATTATTTATATAAATTAATTGATCGATAATTTGTAGTTGATGGATCATCATTTTTAGGGATGATTATCAAGAAATGATCATTTCATTCCTATGCTAATTAATGCATACCAAACGCAATCTATAAATACTTTTATAATGGTTGGTAATAAAGTCAATAAACATTTTCTACCTTTTTAGGGATGAATATCAAGATAATACCCTTCTTGAGTGATTATGATTAGCCGCTTATATTTAAAAACTTAAAATCACTCATGGCACATTAGATTATAATATATTTACTAATGATTGAGTTAATTAACATTTTTTTATCTTCAAATAGTTATTTCGTGTGTGTTCTTGTTATAAACTATCTTTATATTCTAGCAAGAATTCATCAACTAATTTCGTGTATGTTTTTAATGTACATAAATTAACGTTAAAAAGTAAAATAAAAAATATCCTCACTTTTTTGACATGTGGGGTTAGTTAACGGAGAAAATTGGACGGATGGATAAAAACACAGAATCTAAAATTCTACAGGGTCAAAAAAAACGAAAAGAAAAAGTATAGCGACAAAAATGCATAATCATATACTCCATTTTAATTTACTATCTATACTACTTTGTGTAATTTACAGAGACAGTATATCACATAAATAATTTGTGTAATTTACTATCTATATCTATACTACTTTTAAAAGCATGCTTGACATTTCTAAAAGAGGAAGTCTGAAGTTTCAACACTTCCATTTTTAGCAATGTTCAAACACCCTTTAAAATCAAAATAAAAGTGCCTTACCCGAGATTCAAACCCAAGACCTTATGAAAAACAAGCAACGTGATAACCACTGGCCCATGTGGTTTTTTGTTATCCTTTTGATAACTTACATTAATATACCATTATCTCCGCTTTTATACGTAACCCATAAGAGTCAACTTCCTACATTAAAATTTCGCATTTATTGTCCTTCCAAAATTATAAAACCATTTACAAACTAAAGACACATTGATGTACATGTTGAATTCTACGTTTTTTTGGATGTACGTTTTTTTAAATATTAAATACATATTGAATATTAAATAGGCAGATACTAAATATTTTGATGTAAGCTTCGCTATGACAATCAACAAAGCCCAAGTACAAACAATTCCAAACGTCGGCGTTTATCTTCCGGAATCAGTTTTCTCGCATGGGCAACTTTACGTTGCCCTGTCAAGAGGAATTTCACGGCAGACGACAAAAGTATTGGTAACTCCAGCAAAACAATTTAATGTTGACGACGTTTACACAGCAAATGTGGTGTATCGAGAGGTCTTACATGATGGATAATATACATGTTAATTCTTCCCCATGTATGATTTTTTTTTCAAAACATGTAATTTAACAAATTTTAAACGCCGATAAGTTTTCAATGTAGTCTTTATACATATTTCATTCCCAACTATCAGTCATTTGTATAATAATCGTTATACAAAAACATGTACACGAACACCATCAACATCATCGCGGAATAGATGTATCAGTGTACCCGGCGCCTCATTTGCGCGGGTACCCTACTATATATCAAAACATGTAATCGACAACATGTCAATGTCAATGCCAATGCTAATTATTGATTTTTTCCTCTATTTTTATACACAGTCTTCATGCTTATGTACTGTATTCGTTATAAAAATATATAACCAATGGACTTTTAATCGCCTGAAATAGAGCCCGCCGCATCGCGCGGGTTTTATCCTAATTTTCTTAATATTCCCTTTCTTTTTCCCATTTTCCTTTATCCTTTATTTGAACCAACCCCTAATAGGCTAATATAAAGGGACACTCCATTCAAAGACAAATATAGAGCTTTCTTTCTCTCTCAATTGTCTAAATATTTTCAACTCTCTCTCTCTTCCCCTTCTTTCTCTCTCTAGAGGGTGAACTCACTGTTTGTTTTGAAAAGAGAAAAACAAACAAACAAACAAACAAATGGGTTGTTTATTCTGTTCTCAGAAATCTAAGAAGAAACCTAAATTTCAGCAGAACAAGAAGCCAGAAGATCAGATCTCATCAACTTCAGGTAACCAAACACATAAATCAAAATTAAGCTAAACCCATTATCAACATTGTTTTCTTTATTCAATTCAATTCAATGACCCCAATTCCCAAGTTTCAATTTTTAATTTTCTGGGGGTTTAAATTTCATTTTTTTTTCTTCTTATAAAACTAGGGTGTGCTTTAAGTTGAATAAAGAATTTGTAGGGGCTGATCTGATATGACCTAGTAAAATTCATGTTTAAGAAAATTGGGTTTTACCATTTTTATTTTTAAAGTTTAGATCACTGTTTGTACTCCTGAATATTCATTATCATTGTGTTAAAAATGTGTTCATCTTTCGGGTTAATGCTATAATAATAATTATTTTTTAATTCCAATATAAATTATTTATCATGATTCCCAATTATATGAATGTTATGTCTGTAGAACATTACAGTTCACAACTTGTTTCTATAGTAGTAGGTATACGTACATTATACATACATACATACAGTACACTCAGTTTTTTAGTTTTTTTTTCCCCAAATCAAATTACAAGCAAAAGTTGCAAACTTTGAATTTAGCAATTTTGGGTAAGTCTAATATCCTCTTTTTGAACTGTATTTTGTTAAAATTATGTATATAAATTTCCAAAAAATGTGATTTTTTTTCAGATAAATCAAAGATAAATTCTAGTGCAAGTGTATATAAAGAATCTGTAAAAGATGGTAAATCTACACACATTACAGCACACACATTTACATTTCGTGAATTGGCGGCTGCAGCCAAGAATTTTAGAGCAGATTGTCTTTTGGGCGAAGGCGGTTTCGGGAGAGTATATAAAGGACGGTTAGAAAGTACCAACCAGGTTTATTTCTTAATTATAATTTTTATTTCTTTTTTAAAAATAATTACATTCAAATATATACATGTATATTTAAGCATATATAACCTTTTCAATAATATTTTGTGCAGATTGTGGCGATCAAGCAACTTGATCGCAACGGTTTGCAAGGAAATCGAGAATTTCTTGTTGAAGTGTTAATGTTAAGCTTACTTCATAACCCTAATTTGGTGAATTTAATCGGATATTGTGCCGATGGAGATCAACGGCTTTTGGTTTATGAATACATGCCACTTGGATCACTAGAAGACCATCTACACGGTCGGTACAAAATATAGATACATTTCCGTTTATATATATATAGAGTGCCCGATTCAGCGCGAAATCGTTTAAAGGTGCAGAACCGCAGAACCATCCTAACATCCAATATTTTATATGTTATACATTTTCATACACGCTAATTTACACATCCAATGTTTCCAAAATTTTTATACACATAATATATATATGGATGTGTATAAAAAATTGGAAACATTGGATGTGTAAATGTATTACAACGTGTATGAAAATGTACACATTATGTATAACATAGAAAACATTGGATGTTAGGATGGTTTTGCACCATTTAACGGTTTTGCGCTGAATTGGACCCTATATATAGATATATATACATCACAAAATATATAATTACATATAAATATTAATTAATAATTAATTTCTTTTTATATTTCAGACCTACCACCCGATAAACAACAACTCGATTGGAACACAAGAATGAAAATAGCAGCAGGTGCTGCAAAAGGGTTGGAATATTTACACGATAAAGCTACTCCACCTGTCATTTACCGTGATTTAAAATGCTCAAATATTTTACTCGATGAGGAATATAACCCGAAACTTTCTGATTTCGGGCTGGCCAAATTGGGGCCCGTTGGTGACAAAACACACGTGTCAACCCGAGTTATGGGGACTTATGGTTATTGTGCACCCGAATATGCAATGACAGGTCAGCTAACCCTAAAATCAGATGTTTATAGTTTTGGGGTCGTTTTACTTGAAATCATTACGGGTAGAAAAGCGATTGATCATTCGAAAACGGGCTATGAACACAATCTGGTTGCTTGGGTAAGAAGTTGAAATGATTTTTTTGTGAGTAAATTACACAAATGATCCTTTAGGTTTGTACGATATTACATATTTGGTCCTTTAGTTTCATAAATTACACTGGTAATCCTTATTTCTGAAACTATTGACACGTTTGGTCCTTTATCTAAACAGACGATAATTTTTCCTGTTAAACAGCCGGGTTTTTATGGGTTTCAAATTGGTGAAGGGAAAGGGAAAAGTACAAATTTAACCCCTCGTGCATCACACGTGACCATACTTGACGGGAAAAGTTAACGTGTGTTTAGGTAAATGACCAAACGTGTGAAAAGTTTCAGAAATAAGGACTACTAGTGTAATTGATGAAACTAAAGGACCAAATATGTAATATCGTACAAACCTAAAGGACCATTTGTGTAATTTACTCTTTTTTTTGGTTTGTACTTTGTGCATGAGTGGATGTACGTTTAAGTTTGTTGCCCGTTTGCAGGCGCGCCCGTTGTTTAAAGACCGGAGGAAATTCGGGCAGATGGCTGACCCGATGCTTTACGGGCAGTACCCGGTCAGAGGGTTATACCAAGCACTTGCTGTTGCTGCAATGTGTGTGCAAGAACAGCCCAATATGAGGCCCGTTATAGCCGATGTAGTTACAGCCCTTACATATCTTGCTTCTCAAAAATATGACCCACGGGCCCACCAGGCCCGTTCCGGGTCGGGCTCATCTACACCAAGAACGGGTAGAAATAGTGATGCTGTTGCTACAAGGTGAATTTTGTGTTTTTTTGACACGTGGGAAATAACAAATATGGTGTTTGGTTATTCTTTATTTTCATGTTCCACTTGGATTTTTGTGTTTATTTTAATTTAAGGATTGGAGATTCTTGTAATTAGCAGTCAATCTAATCTTGTAATTAATAAATTTATTAAAATTGTATAAAAAAATACAGACAAAATATTCTATAATTCTCTCTTAAAACCAACATATGTATAAACATCATTCTCATCTACTTACCATCATCACCCAAACAAACTTCCTCCATTTGTTCATCTTTCGGGCTTTCGGGCCCAACTTTCGGGCTTTTGGGCCCAACTTTCGGGCTCTGTTCATGACTACTAATTACTCTGTTTTTGTCACGCCAGCCCAGCCCAAACAGACTAATCTTTCTTGCAGGTATTTCTTGACCAAGTTCTTGACTTGTTCTTGTTGATGAAGAATCTTGACTTGTAGATCTACACCATAAATAATAAAAATGAGTTAATAACACGAATGGTCCTTTAACTTTATACCAAATTTCACCAATGGTCCTTTAGTTTCAAAAATTACACCGATGGTCCTTATTTTTGAAACTTATTTCACCGATAGTCCTTTAGGCTTAACGGTGTTAAATTTTTATGTTAAGTCTATCATGTGAGATGCACATGAGGGCATTATAGTCTTTTCCCATTTCACTTTTTGCAAAAAAATTTAAAAAACAAGCTTATTTACAACTTTTAAGGCAAAAAGTATCACACCACTTGCACAAACCCACACCCATGTGCATCTCACATGGGAGACTTAACAGAAATTTTTAACACCGTTAAGCCTAAAGGACTATCGGTGAAATAAGTTTCAAAAATAAGGACCATCGGTGTAATTTTTGAAACTAAAGGACCATTGGTGAAATTTGGTATAAAGTTAAAGGACCATTCGTGTAATTAACTCTAATAAAAATATATTATTTATTTTTTTATTTATTTTAAAAAAAGAAAAAGAAAAATGTTTTTGATACCTTGGAGAAGGTAGTGCTTTAGTTTGACCAGACTGATATTGCAAGGTTGCTTCCAACATTGATTCTGCCATAACCACTCTTTTCTCCATTTCAGCAAGTGAAGCAGTTGCTGCTTCATATTTTTCCTTAAAAAAAATATAATTAAATATTTCAGTAGGATTATGAAGTAATTTATTTTTATTTTTTATAATTAAATTAAAATTATAATGTAGAAGAAATTAATTAACCTGAAGTACTTCAGTGGCACATCTCTGTGCTGCTGCATCTTGTTCAGCATATCTGCGAGCATCTTCTGTTACCTTTTGTTCTTGCTCTACTCGCATTAAAACCTTTTAAATAATAATTACATAATTACCCTTATAAATTTGTATTTAATTAATTACATTTACATAAATGATATATCATTAAATTAAAACCTGAAGCATAGCATTTTCTTGTTCCTGTTTGTCAGCAAGGGCTTGTTGCAGTTCACCAACATCTCTTTCTAATTGCTCAACCTGATAAAAAAACTATTATTAAACAATTTTATTAATTAATGAATTAATTAATTAAAATTAATTTAGCATACCTTTGCACTTAATTCTCGACGATTATCCTCTTTAACTATCTCCATTAAGGCGGTTTCCAGCTCTTCAGCTCTGTAGAAACAAAAAACCATTAGACCACCTTTTAATAAAATACCTAAAATACCCCTAACACAAGATTAACATTTAATTAGTAAAAAAAAATGTAAAATTTACCTGAGTATTGCGGATCTTTTTTCCTCTAGTACTTTGCACAGCTCGTTCTTCAGCCATTTCACCTACAAAAAAAAACATATAATATTTTTTAAATTATATATGCATGTATATAAATTAAAATATAAAATAAATACCTGTTCTAGAAGATCTGGAACAGAATCAACCTCCACATCAACTACACATAACTCATCCGCATTAGAAGACTCAGACTCAGAATTAACTCGTGATAATCCACCATTTGTGATTTTATTTTCATTTTTATTTTCTTTAAATCCATATAATTTAGAGGCTAAACCCTGTGAATCTCTCCACATATTTAATCCCTTTGATCTTTCCTCAAGAGCAGTTTGTACAGCTGGACGGTGTTTTTTTCTTAATTCTTGTAATCTTTCTTCATTAACATTTGGATAACCCATGCAAGCGGTCAACACGAGTTGACTACTGTCAAAGGTTGACCCTGCTAATGACTGTAAAAGTGTAACAGCATCTCCTGCATCTTTTGTTGTCACTAATGCAGGTCCTGCATAAAACTGAACAACCTTAAGTTTCAATTTACAAAATTAACAAAATTTAATATATTTAATTATTTATATAAATGTAATAAATACATGTACCATATAATTCCATTAACGCAAGAGCCGTTTTGAAAAGCATCACACGGTTTCCTTGAAATAACAACACATCCCAAACCCGGAGAACTGAAATTGATCAATATTTTATTTTAGTTTTTAAAAAAATTTAATATATTAAAAAATATATAAATGAATTGTGGATATTGAAACGAACCACTTTCCCAGGGAAGCATATTCATAAATATTGAAAGAAACCATGGTCCAGAGACCCATGCTATCTGGACTCCTAGGTAATCTAGATGGTTAACTGCAAATAAATTTTTTATTAAAAATAATATTAATAAAAATCAGAATTTAATAAAATATTTATTGTATGAAAACAAACCTAATTTAGGAAACCTCTCACGCACCAACTCCTCAAAAACAAGCTGATCAGCCTAAAATATTATAAAGTAAAAATCCACTTTTTAATTATCTTTGTGACTAATTATAGATGGGATTTATGTAATTTAGAGTTAATGAAGATATATAAAGATTACCTGAGACTCTATCATGTCCTCTGAATAATAGCCCTCAAAATAATCATCAAGAATACCCATTAAAGCCCTGAGGTCAAAATTGTAAATTTATAATATCATAACCATTTTAAGCTACAAATTCCATAAATATAAGTAAAAAAAGTTAAAACTCACCAAAATGCATTTTCTTCTGACATCAAAAGCAATAACAACCCAGCGAAAAAATTCATGGCCTGCATGCAAATGATGCAATCCAAGATATTATTATTTATATTTAAATAAATAATTGTAATTAATATTTAAATGCTGACCTGGCAGTAGCCAACAGAGGGGTTATGGCGAGCATATGCTGTGAGTAACCGTCTTAAAGCATTTCTACCACCTTCATCTAGTGCAGGATGACCTGGAAAAGTCCGAGGCAAGTCCTGATAAAATTTAAATAAATTATTTATTTATTAATCGGGGTCGTAAAATAAAGTAGGGGTATTTTCGTCATATTGTTACCTTCTCAATCTGCCCTTTCCATTTTTCAGGTACATCTAAAGAATCAGTTTTCATATTCTTAATTCCTTCTGAAACTTCTGAAACTTGATGGACTGCCACATTGTTATCATTTTTATTATCAGGAAGTAAAAGATTTTGATAATAATTCTTAACATAGCGAGCCTTAACACCCACAAAAGCTTGCCATAACTGCAATCACAGTTAATAAATTATATATAAAATACAAAATTTATAATACTATACAAATTAAAGAACCAAAAGTTTATACAAAATGCAGATTACCTCTCCCCTAAGAGCCATTGGTACTCCCCCTTGAACAAGAAATTCCAATTCCTCTTTCCAATGAATTGAAGATTCTGACAAAGTGACACCTGGCACTTGTGTGCTGGCAATGACATCATCATTCAAAGGGACCTCTGGAACTGGAATTGGAATTGGGTCAGATTCTGATCTCTCCAAATCATAAAATTCATCACCAGAATCCTCTTCTTCGGGTTCATTATCTTCCTCTATTTCTGTTGGATTAATCTTCTTCTTAACACGAGCATTCATCATTTCTTCAATGGCCCGAAGTGATGGTCTAATTTGAGTCCATATTTGGGCCCGATGAGTTTTTCCCTCAATTTCATTTTCGTTTAAATCAGAGACATCATCAGTTTCTTTGTCTTGTTGTGCAGATGAGTCATTTTCTGGTAACTGAGTTGACTCAGACTGTCGTTCTAGAAAGTCCTTCCACCTGTCTGATCGTTCTTCCTCTTCCTCCTAAAAAATCATTAAATTTTAGTATATATCAACAGTTTCTATATCATATAGTTTTGAAATTCGAATAAATAATAATGTGGAGTGTATAAAACCTTGTAGATATTTGCATATTCACGGTATCTCTGTACATGCTGAGGTCTCACAGCAAAACCATAGGCATCTCTGTCCAACAAAATGTTTATCAGTTAATAGTGATTTAAGCCAATGTAAACAGTTCATAGTTAGCAGTGATTTAAGCTAATGCAAACAGTTAACAGTTTAATAGTGATTTAAGCTCAAGTAAACAGATCACCCCTAAAATAGTTGATCCTAAAATAAGGTTAAATCGCTATCAATCATCACAAAGTTAATCAAGTAGCCTTACCATTAAAATAAGATCCAAATCAATTCACTAACCAAAATCAAAAACCCTAACGATAAGTTGCACATTACATGATCACTGCATTACAGTATCCGATTGCAATTAAACCAAAACGAAAATAGCTTGAATCAAATTAACCATAGAGATATGTTAATTAGATTACTAAACATCGAAAAAAGGGGGAAATGAGAGTAAATCGAACACTCCGAGTAAAAGGAGTCAATCCTGCTCGCAAATATAGTTAAAAAACAAGTAATACATACCTCTTATGCTCAAAAGCGACAACAGGCGGATTCAAAATTTGTGGTTTGGCCTTCATAATCGGAGAATACGGATCAAATCTACTTCCGATTTGAATTATTGGTGATAAATGAACGAAATGAAATGAATCAATAATGAGTTCAGATAGAAAGCTGAATAAAAACGGCAACTGCTTCAGTCAAGTGGTGGATCAGCTACAGATGACAGAAATCACGTGTAAAAGCCGAAATTAACGTCTCACCGTTATGCACTCACTGTGTATGTATACATGTGGTTGATGATTTCTTCACACGAAACTCGAGTGAGTTTGGGTCAAGGGCTGGTCATATGTATGTATAATTGTGTATATGTATCTTCAGATCCAAAAAAGCTAACTTTGAGGATCGTTTTTTTGTTTTTTTTATGTACTTTGACAAAAAGGACCACAGTCTTGAAATCTTCTACCATAGATATTATTTTTATAGTGATTTTTATATTATAATTTTTAATTTATACATTATAATAATTACATTATTTATTTATTTGTATGGTGTATGTATTTAAAACTAGTAGATTTTAATCCCGCGCGTTACCATGGGTATTTCATATGTTACACAAAAGACTGTTTATTGATATTCGCACAACATATAAAATATTATTTTATATTAAAAGACAAAAAATAGGTTCCAAGATACTTCTAATACATAACTCTCAAGTATATATATACTAATTTTATATTATAAAAACATAGGTTAAAAGTATTTCTTAGGAGTAAAAAAACCACCTTAAGGCAATGGGTTCACCCGCTACTCACAAAGACAGTATTTACCAACTTATATATATATATAAATATAATAAATAAACTAATGTATAAACTTTGAAAAGAAGACTATGTTAGAAAAATTAATTGTGAAGTAAATTTGGCTGCATTGCTCATAGTCAACAAAGACGGCTATATTAAAGTAAAAGAATTTCACCTGTGTGGCACTGTTTATACTATTAGTAAATATGATAAACTAGTAGAGGTGAACCCGCGCGTTGCTGCGGGGTTTTTTTCATACGACGTTTAAAAGATTGTTTAAATTAATAAACGTTTCAGTTTTACAACATCAACTATATCATGTGTTATCTAACTAATTGTATCGAATTTATTTTTATCTTTAGTTGTTATGAAGAATCGTATTCTTTAGTTTTACTTAGTGTAGAAATGTATGCTTCTAATGTTAAAAAAAAAATTATGGTAAAAATAAGATTATATAATTGATTATTTTAAAATTTTGGCATTGTTGAGACCAAATTTGTATAGACAATTATTAATAATAATAAAAACTTTATGGTAAAAATAAGAGTTAAAAACAAAATTTGTATAAAAAATTAGTAATAATAACAATAAAAATAAAATTAATAACATTAATAGTATACAATAAAAGATAATAATAATAGTTACAGAAAAACACACATGTGAGAAAATATATAGACATTTAATGTTAAAGTTCAAACTAATAGATTGTTATTGTGGAATATTTAAAGTTTAGGGGGTAAAATGTAACTTTAGGCAAGTTGATTAAAGAGAAAACAAAAAGAAAGGGGTGGGACAGATTCGAAATCAAGACCTACAAGTCACAAAGGGAGAGCGCTTGCCACTCAGGTAGAGCCTTACTTGAGAATTTATTACGCCTACAATAGTTAAATAGAAAACGATACTTATATGCTGGCAAAATGTGATTGGTCATGTTACTGTTCAGTCCATGTCTAATGTTATATAGAATATGATATACAAATTAATTCCATATTATTTTAGATTTAAACTTATGTTAACAGTTATATAGCTGTCGTCAGTTGTTTGTTTAACTTTTGTTTGTTTTGTATATACGGCAACAACAATAATTTTCATTCCTTTCAAATGGAGGTACATGTAAAATATAGATTGTTATACATCTATATGGATAATAAAAATTGAAGTGTTATATGTTTAAAATGATTTTATTCGATAATATTCACCGTAGTCGTACATTTTGATTTTTAACTCAACATTATTATAGAGTTGGCCCGCTACCCTCTATCTCAATAGTGACCATAAATATGTGTCGGTCACAATTTAATTCATATTGTCATTCTTTAATACGGTACGGTATACATCACATATATGAAAAATTCATTAAAACAATAAAAAGGCTCACGGAGACATTAACTAAAAGCATATTCACGTAATACTTTAATTAAAAGCATATTCACGTAATAGTATTTGTTGACCAAATTATTTATTTTATATACGGTATCATATTGTGAAAGATGGTGAATACAATAAAATTAGGATAGGTGACAAATTCGTTTGATATATGGTTATACAACGAGATTATGAGGTCTTTCAACGGTAAATTTATCATTAACTTATCAGTTTTACGGTTTATCATATTATAATCATATCATTCTCTTCGCTACTCACAGGATGATATATTCCTTCCCTACCCATGACTACATTAGCTATTCACTTGTCCTATAGTCCTCCACATTTTATTACCATAAATACCCAACTAACATTAACAATTTTATAACAACAATACTTTTAATTAGGGATGTCAAATTTGTACCGAATAAAACCAACCAACATGCTATCAACCATACCAAAAATAGATGGTAGCCAATATGTTGGTAGCCAACATGTTTGGTTGATAGTACCATACCAATCAAGTAATCATGGTATGGTAACGGTACAAAATTTTAAATACCATGGTAGTACCGTACCAACCAATTATATATGTATATATATAATTATTTAGTAGAATTTGAGAAAGGTAAACTAAATATATATTATTTTTTAATTAAAGTTATGATATCATAACATGAAAACATTTAAGTTATAACTTCGTAGCCTAACATATCAATATATTTACATTTTTGTTATTGTGTTTGTATATAATGTTGATAATTACGCGTGTGAAGCAGACGAGAATCCTAAAAGCTAGTGTATTATGACAAGAATACTACATAATTTATACTTTATCATACATAGTGTTTATATAACATTTAACGTATATCATTACCAAATATAATAGTATACAAAAATATCTTGTTTTTAGTAATAATTCCAAATAAGTTTGTGATCTTGGTATATACTAGTACCAATTCATACCAACCATGATTGTTGGTAGCCAAACAAATTGGTACCAAGTATAGTTGGTACGATACTGGTAGCTAGATTAGTGTACCAAGTATAGTTGGTACGGTACACGGTATGGGGAAAATATATATGACACAGTACCATGTTCACCCCTACTTTTAATCAATTCAAAATTCAAGAGACCATTTACTCGAAAGAGTTGTCACTTGTCAATCACGTTTAACGAAGTAAAAGAACTAAAACAAAATCAATTTATTATTACTTGTTACAAATCCACACAATTCCAAATATTAGTTTGATGGACTACTTATGAACCCATTTACTTGTAAATTAGCATCACACGGCTTTAAACAAAAGCAAATCCAAACCGGTCTCGGAGGAGCAAAAATGAGTCTACAAATACCGTCAACATATCCAAATCCTTTGCAATCATTAGCACATCTATCCGGATGGCAAACCGACGTCCCATATTGTCCGACTTCACACATCTTATTTCGGTCCATTATATTTTCTCCTGCCATTTTTCATAAATAATATATGTATTATTAGTAAATGTAAAAAGAAAAGTAGAAAACTATAAAAATCAAAATATTAATTGAAGTAAAAGATGTGTGTTCGGGTACCCACCAATACATACGATCAAGAACGACAATGTTAAAACAGATTTAAGCAAAACAGAATTCATTTTTTGGGTATGAAAGATGTAATTATTGGTGAACCTATTTAAAGAGAATTGGGCAATAAATGTATTTTTATATTTAGGTCTATTTATGTGACATTTAATATTTTTTGGACATAACTTTATCCGGAATATAAGCAAAAAAAAAGTAGATACTTTAACAATCTATAAAGTTGTATCAATATATAAGTGGTATTAATGAAAAAAGTTGAATATTTTGTTAATTTCTATACATAACTGCAAGTCTGCAATAATAGTCATAATTTTTTTTATGAAAAACAAATGAATAATAATAACATTTTTAGGGGAAATGTTATTATTAAATAACTGTTCATAAATAGTAGTAGTGTTTTTTTTTCATTATTAGTATTTTATTTTATAATATAGAATATTATTAATATGTTAATTTATAAATATGATATTTATCATTGCTACATATATCACAAAGCGTGAACATTGCTCCTCGTTTATACTAATAGACATGTTGACTAAATTGAAATTGAGGTTTCACCATTCATATTCCCTACATAAAGTCAAACATTTATTTATGATGTACGCTGACTAAATTACATGAAATCAAATTCTAGTACATAAGCATATGAAGTGTTTTTATTTACTTAAGTTTATGCTTGAAAAAGCTTATTTAAAGTGCTTATTAGTTTATATAAATTAAATTAAACTTATAAATTAAGCTTGTATGAGTTAATAAGCTTATAAGCACCATAAATAAGTTTTCTCAAATATAACATATGTTGTAAAACAAACTATAAATAAATTGTAGTCATTGTCAATATGAGATTAGTAGGTTATCTAAATTATTAATATTTCAGCCGATGTTTATACCCCCAAATGTACGATCAACTACAATGCACGCTTTCTATCACCTTGTGGTTTTCTGTAGTAGAGAAGTATTTATTCTCAAGGATATAGACCGCACGCTTTAAAATACATTTAGAGGATATAGAAATTTTTTTGGCATGTTGAATGTTGATTTGTATTATTAATTTTTTATAAATGAAATGATGTTTATATTTACATTTTATGTTCATTTATATGATGATTAGACCTGTAAATGAACCGAACGTTCAACGAACTGTGAGTGAACCGTTCGGCGAGAGTTCGTTTATGTTCGTTCGTTTAGCTAAACAAACGAACACGAATAAGATTTTGTGTTCGTTTAGTTAAACAAACAAACATGAGCAAAGTCCCGTTCGTTCGTTTACGTTCGTGAACATCCGTTCGTGTGCGTTTGTTTACATTCGTTTGTTAGTGTTCGTTTGTGTTCGTGTTCGTATTCGTTTATTCTTGAATTAAATATAAAATATCATTTATAATATTGATTAATTATAATTAAAATAAAAAAAATGTGATGTAAAAGCCCTTAAATTTAAACTTTCTTGTTCAATTCATTTAGAAACCCACAACCCTAGATCTTCATAACTTGTTTAAATTTAATAATCTTGGATGATTCATATTTTCAGTTATGCAATTTATGTTTCTGATATCCTCAAGGTGATTTTGGAAATAGTAAAAAACATGTTTTCTTGCACTTTGTGTTTATTTGTGTTCATTCGTGTTCGTTTGTGTTCGTTTATGTTCGTTACACATGTTCACGAACGGTTCATGAACACTAAATTTTCTTAATAAACGAACACGAACACAAAATCCGTTCGATAAGTGTTCGTGAACCGTTCACGAACATATTTTTTTTCCTTAACAAACAAACACATACAATGCCCCGTTCGTATTCGTTCAGTTCGTTTACAGACATAACGATGATAAAAAGAAGAAAAATGATATGAGAAGAGAAACACATAGGGAACATTTTCCCTATTTTATGTTACTTTACCAACCACCTTTATGTTTTCAAATTACATTCAATAACTTTATTGTAATTATTCATTTCATTACAAATATTACATATCAAACCGGAGGATTCACACTTGCATTTACTTGTGAAGAAAATTGGCATTGATAAAAACAAAAACACATATCAGGTTCTGGAGGAATACTAAATTGACAATCTCCATCAACAAAACCACTTCTTACACATGCGTCTGCACATTTGCTCTTAAGACATGGCCCAACCCACTTCAACCGTTTGCAAAGTGTATCAACAGGCAATGTGTTTTCTTCTGAAATTACTATAAACAACAAATATATAAATTAGAATATATAAGAGCATAAGTTAAATTTAAATCCATGTTAAATCAACTTTTGACTTTTTAAAATGGTTTTATCACTCATCTCAAAATTACTTTATATAGCCCGTTTAACAAAAAATACTCATATCCAATCACAAATTTTATTTTATTTTTAAAAAGGAGAGAAAATGGCTTTTAACGTGCGTTATACATTTGGCGCCGTTTAGCAAGCTTCAGCATGTCCAAAGTGTTTTTGGTGTGGATTTAACAGTAGGACACCATGTTTTCTAAATGCCAAAAAAATAAAAAATTGTGACACCAAAATTACAAATACAATTCTCATAGTTTTTAGTATGAAAACTCACCGCTGCCAATGATCAAAAGTTGTGACACCAAAATTACAAATACAATTCTCATACTTGTTGTGAACAGGATATTAAGTTATGTTTTGTTGAACCAAATAGGAGTTTGATGACTTTATCATAGCCTATATAAAAAGAAAAAAAAAAATCGTGTATGCCTATAAAGTTGCATTTAATAATCATTTAATTGATACTTGACAAAAGAGATCAAATACATAAACAAGTCAACATCATTTAATTTTTTTACAAAAAAAAAAAAACCTAAGTCAACATCATTTTATTGTTTACCAAAGGCTTGTAGCATAATGATATTGATGTAATGTATAAGATGTATTTCATGACCTATAACTCATTGATTTAAGTTATTTGTTTATAAATAGGTAGATTATGTGGCATTAATTTTTTTTTTAATAAAATGATTCAGTGGATGTAATATTACCATAATATTAATCGTGACAGATTTCGTAATTAATGTATTATGTTATAACGTTATCCCATTTTCGCAAATAAGCTATGACTTTTGTTTGTTTAAGTTATACCACTGGTAAAGTAGTACCGGTTTCGTTTCAAAATCTTATGGCTTTCATTGGCTTCGTTGAACCGACACCACTTGCAAAGTAGTACCGGTTTCGTTTCAAAATCTTAGGTTTGAGGAAGTGTAAAATGACGAGAGTGTGGGGCTTTTATCTGGGTATTGATATTTTACGTGTATATTTATGTATAAAATATTAAATAAATATTTATTGTTTGTATTTTGTGAAATGATGTTGCAAGTATTTGTCAAAAAAATAAAGTGTCCCTTCATATCAATTATCATGATTGGTAGTGATCTAACAACCTTGAATCTATAACATGTTATGTGTACACATTAGCTTTTGAATATAATTCTTGAATTTTTATGGTAAAAGTGGTACAACCAATAAATCATCAGCGAACATATTCAAAAGACTGTTACAAGTTTATAACTGTTATACCCCCTGTTAATAGAAATGGACTAAATAGCTAAAAACAATTTATTAAAAACCAGAAACGCAAAACCTGAAAGTACAGGGGTTTCAGGTGAATTTAAGTAATAATCCGGGTTATTAGTGTAATTTTATTTTTCATTCTTGAACTTTCATCAATCATGGCGATTTTGCTTTGCTAACCTAAGCCATCGGCCCTCCCTACACACGGACGCCTTTCCTGCTATCCTAAGCCACGGGGGCGCATATTAATCCCTTCACCCGCACCCTACGCCGATCACCATGCCCTTAAACCTTCTCAAACTCACCTCTTCTATATCCGTTCACCATCACCACCACCAACACCACCGTCATAAATGGCTACGCCGCGCAATTACAACCGGAAAACCTAGAACACCACCTGCGATGTGCTCGGCTTGGTGGAGAATAACAACACAGTTTACGCCGCAAGCTCAGGCTATTAAAAACGAGAACAACAAATTAGGGTTTCGTGGTCCAAAAAGTTTCAGAAATTGTTCCGCGATTAGAGGAGGAAAAGTGTTTATTGGCGGAAATATGAGTATGGAATCGGCAACCAGTGATAACAGAGATGATAAACGGAAAATTGAAAATGATCATGGCTCCCCTGTCATGCCTACATTGCCGTCGAACGACCGCCGGCACCTAAAACCTCCTCCGCCTCAGCAAAATCCGTCCGCCAAATTGCTAACATTGCCTACGATTTTAACGATTGCTCGCGTTGCCGCTGTTCCTATTCTAATTGGCAGTACGTCTCCCTTCCGTGCATGAATTTGATTGATTGTCGAAATTAACCGAAATTTAGCTCAATTATCGTCAAATTTTATAGATATGCAATGTGTTTTACTCAAGCATGATGCTGAATTGCTGATTTATGCTCCATTTTCTCTGTTACACCATTAGTTATCATTTTTATTTTACATACTGCAATAGAATCCATCATTTATGATTTGAATTTTTTTGCTAGATCTATTGTTCATATAATAAGAGTAACATATTATCATTTTTGCTTCTGTAGCTTTTTATATGGATAGTCAGTTAGGAACAACAGCTACCACTGGTATTTTCATTGCTGCAGCAATTACAGATTGGCTTGATGGATATTTAGCAAGAAGAGTATGCATTTACATGTTTCTGAACTTTACTACTTTAAACATGTGATGTATCTTAAATCTTTTCATATCTTAACCTAATGAATCCCTGTTTTGTATTTGATTGTAGATGAATTTAGGAACTGCATTTGGTGCGTTTTTAGATCCGGTTGCTGATAAGGTACGTCTCTGCTACTTCAAACGATATAAAATGCAAACGATAATAAATGCAAACGATAGATATTATATTAAATTTTTTGTATATAAAATTGTATTTTTTTTTTATTTATTTATATTTATTTATGCAGCTTATGGTTGCTGCTACATTGGTGTTGTTATGTACAAGACCTCCAGAAGCTGCTATGTTTGGACAATTACCATGGTTATTGACTGTACCATCAATTGCAATAATTGGCAGAGAGGTATATATTTATAAATCATAATATTAAAACATTGTTCATGCAGATAACAATTTACAAATATGTTATTTATTCCAGATAACAATGTCTGCTGTTAGAGAATGGGCTGCTTCTCAAGGAAATAAACTTTCAGAGGTTAATTTAGTTAAATCATAGTTTATAGTTTTGGTTGAAAATTATGGATGGTTTGTCTTTCAGGCTGTTGCTGTAAATAATTTGGGGAAATGGAAAACAGCCACACAAATGACTTCATTAACCATTCTTCTTGGGATTAGAGACAGCAGGTTAATTTAATTTAATTTAATTTAATTTAATCAATGATGATAATTTGATTAAAAACTTTAGACTTTTTAATTTAATTTTACTTGAAATGATGCAGTTTTACAGAAATAGGGTTTTTGGGAACAACGGGTGTCGGGTTACTTTATGTGTCAGCTGGATTAGCTTTATGGTCATTGTTTGTGTATATGAAAAAGATATGGAAAGTAATGCTCATGTAACAACGGTTTCGTCGCCAATTATATTAAAATTTATTGTACTCGTGTTTAAGGTTCTTCATTAAACAATATCATACGTAAGAAACAGTTTTTGTCGTTTATTCATATGTTTGTAATTGTTAGTTTACTTGAGGTATATTTATAAGTGTACTAATATAACTGCTTTAATTATGGCCTTACATGCTTTTTGGTTCTTTGCATAACTTGATGAAGTTATAAAATCAAAGGATACATACCCAAGTATTAACTGTTCCTATACTTTTTTTTGTTTGGAGGCCTTTTTGTGTTTTGTATTTTTACTTTAATCTGTAATAACTATTTATATTGATGGAAATATTACAAAATTTCAAGTTATGTATTCTGAGATTATTTAGGTCCATGGTCTATTATAAAGATGATGCTATCTAAGTTGGTCAAATTGTGCTATCGTCTCATTTTTTGGGTAACATGACACGACATGAATTATTTTTTTCTCAACACTACAAGACACGACACAAAGTCGTATTTTTTCTGCTAACATGAATACGATGCAATTAAAAAAAACAATAAAAACAACAAATATGATGAACACGACAGCATGAGATAATAACAAAAATGTCAAATTGCTTACTTGATACATGCTTAATAACCGACAAACGTGACAAAATATAACATAAAATACTATTAAATGTTCTCTAAATTATAACTATCGTCAATTTCATGTTAATTTCGTGTTTGTTTTACTCCGCACAAACACGAATTTAAATTTCGATTTTATCCCAATTTCGTTTCATGTATATTTGTCATTGTCGTGGTTTCTCTAAAAGTAATGATAGCATGATCAAAATTATCATCCAACCTTCCATGAATTAGTTCCTTTTTATAATTAAGAACATGAATTGATCGAAAAGATTAAACTAGTTCCAATTGATCTAAATAACATGCCAGATTGGTATAACAAGAAAGTTTACCCACCAAACAAACTTCAAAGTACAAGTAAAAACTATCACCACCATTTACCACCACCATACTTACAAAACATATCAAAAACACCCCAAACTTATTCTTTTTTTATAAAAAACACACAAACCTAACAACTATCTCATCAAGAACCCTTCACCAGGAATCGAACTCGACAAAAGATCAAACGGTTTCCCAAGAGCATCTTTCAAGATTGTAATCTGCCCTTCTTTCATCAACACATCTTCATCCAAACCTTCAATTTTTTTCTTCAACGTTACAATTTCAGATCTCAACAACATATTATTCTCACTATATTTTCCCACTTCTTCCCACATCATATCGCGTTCTTCCGTCACTTTCGGTAAAATCCCGTTAACTATCGTTAGTTCCTTCTTACAATCTTGTAGCTCGTTTTGTAGACGATAAATGCTCTCATCTTTCGTCATCACCTTTTCAAAAAATAACATAAACCATAAGTTAACACAACTTATAAGTAGTGATTTTGGGACCACATAAATTACTCCAAACACCATAACCACTGCTTTACAGTATTTGTACAATATGCTTTAAATGTTGTACAGTGTGGTAGATAAGTAATTTATGTGGTCCCAAAATCACTACCCATAAACTATACATACAATATTATAATATAATATAGAGTAAATTACACAAATTGTCCCAAGGGTCTTCCGAATTCTACGATTTTTATCCCTAAACTTTTTTTCAGTGATTTTTGTCCCTGGTCTTAAATTTCATTTTTCCGTCATTTTGACCTAAAATGACCAAAATACCCTTATTTTACAATTCTTTAAAACATTAAAAACATAAAAAGGGCATTTTGGTCATTTTAGGTCAAAACGAACGAAAAAAGCGAAATTTGAGAACTACGGGGACAAAAATCACGAAATAAAGTTTGGGGACAAAATAACAGAATTCGAAAGACCTCAGGGACAATTTATGTAATTTACTCTATATATAATATAATAACTTTACTTGAATTTCAAGGTCTTTCATCTTGTGTGTAATGCAAGAAAGATTATCCATTGCATTTTGTACTTCACATCTCAAAATATCATTTACTCTAACCGCTGTTGCCACCTCAGCTTCAAGTCGTTCAACGTCAACTTCTTTCGAATACAGTTTTTCCCTTAAAACACTTGTGATTAACGCTTCTGCTTTCAAATCAGATTTCACAACATCCTACAAAAGTCATACAAATTATTAGAAAACAAAAAATTATTAATTAATATATAGAGTTAATTACATGGTCCTTTAACTTTATATCAAATTTCACCAATGGTCCTTTAGTTTCAAAAATTACACTGATGGTCCTTATTTTTGAAACTTATTGCACCGATAGTCCTTTAGGCTAAACGATGTTAAATTTTTCTGTTAAGTCTCTCATGTGAGATGCACATGAGGGCATTGTAGTCTTTTCCCATTTCACTTTTTGCAAAAAAAATTTAAAAAACAAGCTTATTTACAACTTTTAATGCAAAAAGTGAAATGGGAAAAGACTACAATGCCCTCATGTGCATCTCACATGGGATACTTAACATACAAATTTAACATCGTTTACCCTAAAGGACTATCGGTGCAATAAGTTTCAAAAATAAGGACCATCAATGTAATTTTTGAAACTAAAGGACCATTGGTGAAATTTGGTATAAAATTAAAGGACTAGTAATTAACTCTAATAATTAAAAAAAAACGTAACGTTTTAAAAAAAATATGTATACCTCGTTACATTCTTTATCTGCAACTCCGTTTTGGGATTTTTCACGTAGAACATCACATACAGTCTGCAAACTTCTTGTTAGGCTTTCGGCTCCCCTTTTAAACCCTTGAAGTTTCATATCAGATTCAACTATAAACTGACCGTTTAAACCGTTTTTTGATAACGTTTTTTCTTTAATATTTTCGATTAATTTTGACGACAGGTGTACACTATCGTTAATCAAACACATTCCTTGATTTTGCAAGCAATGAATTCGGCTCCATAATTCTTGGTCAAGTTTAAACGTTGAAAAGCCGCTATCTTTTGAGCTACCTTTTAAACGGTGTAACAGATTTATATTTTCGTGTCTAAGTGAATCGACTTCTAGTCGATATGATTCAACTTCTTTTCTTAAAGATTGTTCAACTGCAGTTAATCGTAACTGCTCGATTTGGAGCTTTGACTTTTGGTTATGGTCAAAGCTCCTAACTTCTTTACTGAATCCTTCGTGTAACCCTTCGATTGTTTTTTCTTGTTCGTTACAAGTTCTTAAGAATCTTGTTACAGCTCTGTGTAATTCTTTGCATTCTTTATCTTTTTCAACGTAATTTCGTTTGAATAAATCTCGATCTTCTTCAGCTGCTTTGTATCTATCTTGTAATTCTGAGATGTTTTGATGTAGGTTTTGGTTCTCTTTGACTACTTCCTCCATTTTCAAAGTCAACTCTTTGACTTGTTGACCCGCATGCGACATTCTGGTTTGACTTTCCAGTTCTCGTTCACCGAGAACCGAAACTTCCCGTTGAAGAGATACATTTTGTTCTGCAAGTTCCCGAACTCTTTCCCGAAGCCTATGTTCTTCCATTTGGTATTTCTCGAGCTTCATTGACCAATCGGTTGACCGTCTATCTAATTCCTTTTCCAAAGTCAACTGTAGTTCGTTTTTCTCTTTTTCAAGTTTTCGTGTTCTTGAATCCAATTCGGCTTTCAGTAACGCGATCTCGTCACTCGGTTCCGATTCTTCGTACTCCAAAACCCGACTACAATCGTCATCAAAACTTGAACTTTCTTTAACGGGCCCATCTCGGGTCAACCCGTTTTGTGACCCACCATATACATCTTCAATTGTAATAGGAATATCATGGTCAAACTCTCTTGGGTCAACCCTAGGCCCAACACGAGAATTAGAAAGCCGTTCAACGACTTGTCTTGCAAGTTTTCTCGGTGACCCGTGTGAAATCCCGTTTTCGACCCAATCTCGGGTAGACATATAAAGTTTGGATTCTCGATTCGGGTCTCGAAACGAATGTGATCTCGGTTTTTGGGTCAAACCATTTTCAGTTGGTGATACTGATACTGGTGCTGCATATTGGAACCTAGGTGGTCTTTTTTGACCACCATTTGGTTGACAAACATGGTTTCTTGTGGTGCAAGTTATGTGTGTAGAAGAACTACTTCTTTCTTGATGTTGTTCACCATCAATGTATCGATCCACAACTTTATTTGATGCATTTGTTGAGCTTTCTGGTGAAATATTATCGATTATAGAATCTTCTGACCATTTTGCCCTTGTAGGCCTTTCAGGAGTAAGAGCTCGACTGCACCAAAAATTAGCCGGTAAAAAATACAGGTCAAATTATGTTAAATACTTATGGATTACTTTTTTACCCTAATTGAACGATCATTACAATTTACAACATTAAAACCATGTTAATATTATTAGATCAGCAAAGTTAAGTGTCTAAGGTGGTGTTTGATTTCGACTTAATCGACTTAATGGAGAAATAATTATATGGGGAAAGTCATAACGAGTTTGTTTGTTTATAACTTAATCCAGACAACATGACTTAACCGAAAAAGCCATGAGATGATGCTTTCCCCATTAAGTCATAATTTTTTTTTTATATTTATAAAATTTATATCAATTGCAATTTTATGCTTTCTATGGTTTGGTTAAAGAAATATTTAATTTATAATATTATCTTTTAAAAATAAAATTTTTATATTAAATTTAAAACTTTATTTCTTATATATCAATATTTTTTTATTATTAAAAACTTCTATTCAAAATTAGATATCACTTAAATATGTTTTATTTACAATAACAAGATATTGAAAATGAAAAAAAAAAATTAAAATTTATTATTAAGACTACTAATTCAGCAGGAAAAACAAACGAGAATACTGACTTATTCAGACAGACATAATATATCCAGACAGACACTTTAACCAGACAAAACTTAATTAGTAAAAAAACAAACAACCCCTAAATCAGTTTAGATATCTAAATAACATGTTCTAATAATATATAAATCTTTATAATCAACAAAAAACACAAAAAAAAAAGAGATAAAAAATGTCTGACCGTGAAGAACGATTAGCAGAATGTTTTTGAGAGATATTACTACTGCTACTACAAGGAGAATCACTCTGAGTTCTTAGCAGACCACTATCAAGAACACTGCCTGAAGAATATGATCTGCTTCTTCTAAGAAATGGATTGCTTTGACTTTGACTTTGACTTTGATTTTGAATTTGAATTTGATCTTCATATGCAGCCTTTTTAGATCTGGATTTATGATTATGACCCCCTGAAGAATTCTCTGAATGCAATTGCTTTTCTTTCAATTGAGATGGTGATAGATTGTTTGGTGCATTATTAGATGTAGATGACTTGAAGAAAAACAGTTTCTTCATCTTTTTTATAAATTTTCAGGAAAATTGTTCACGAAATTACCTGTTAATTAACGAGAATTTGATTAGTATAGATCAGAGAAAAGACAAAAAATTGTAATTTTAAAGGCTTTAAACCCTAAATCCCTAAAAGAAAGGGCAATTATAAATTACTCTAATGAATAAAAATTGCATTTTTCTAACGATATACACCCTGACATTGACTTCAGAAAACACCTTTGTATAATCATAAATGTAGAACCCTAAAAGGAATCAATCAACGTGTATTTGATTCATAAATATGTGTCAGTAGCTTTTCTGTATGATTAACAAACTATTCATGTGGGAGAAAAGGACCAAAGTACCCTCGTCTTCCCCATCTCTTCTGATACCTTGATTCTATAAAATAATTAAATAAAATGAAAAAAAAAATTCCTAAATCCCTAAAACTCGTGTATCAGTTAATTAGGACAAATTACCTTCTTATTAACACAGATTACACAAACCTCAATAGAATTAGGGCAAAATAAACAAAATGAGAAGGGAACACGAAATGGCTGTAATCTGTACAGAGTTCCAAGCACTGACATAACCGTTGTACTTATATCAGAAATTTAAAAATTCCATCAAGAATTTGAAAGAGTTAAATCATTAAAATTAATAAATACTCACCATTAAAGCAAATTCGTTTCCTTAATTAGATTATTCAGAATTCAATATGAAGATGGTAAATGAACGATTAACATCAAAACATTCCTATTCAAAATTTGAAATTTGAAAACTATAATTAAATTACAGTAAACCAATGACTGAGAATGAATCAACTTGAACAAGTCAAAATCGTAAAATCAATTCAGTATACAAAATAAAATAAACCATACGAATTCATTTCGTTAGACACAATTTGTATAAACACGTAATGCAATACACAACACTTGTGAGAGATTGAGTTACCGAGCACGGTGTCGACGGAGGACTGGCCGGCGGCGAGTGTTGTAGAGAGATAAAGTGATGGGAGACCAGAAAGAGGGAAGGGAAAGTGAAAAGGAAATGGTTATGGGCTATGGCTCTGCTTTTGTGCTTGTGGCCATCTTTTTTGTGCTTTGTTGGGGATACAGTTAGGGACTCGATTGTATAAGAAAAGAAGTTGAGGGGGTGATTTTGTAAATAAGTTAAAATTTGAAACTATCAGGAGCGTACTTTTTTAGGGCGTAGTGATCGAGAGTGCACGGGTGCAGGGATTATTTGGTGTACCTTCATCTTTTCTTGTTTTTTTATCAATTTAAAAATGTTTAATACTTTAATCGAAACAAAACGCGACTCAACACCAAAACGATGTAATGAGCATTACCTTGAACATTTTCTTAAGGGAAGGATTTAATAATTTTATTACTATTTGCATAAATTTTAAATAATTTATATTATTAAAATAAGTAGTTTTTTTTAAGCTTTAGCTTAATCTAACCACTTAATTTATTTGTTTTTTTAACATATAGATTTAATAACAATTTTAAATTAGTACTTCCTCCGATTTAAAATAAGTAATACACTTTCTATATTTGGGTATATCAAAATAAGTGATAAACTTTGAAAACTTACCTTATTTGGTAAAAAGTAGTGGGACGCACACCTACTAACTATCTACTTTAATAAAGTTAAATTACTCTTATACCCTTACTTTTACTTTTAAAACTCATTAATATCACTTCATTCAAGAAAAGTGGGACTCATTCTCCACTAACTATGTTCTTTAATCTATTTTAACATCTACTTTAATCTTTTACCTCAATACGTGTAAGCCAATTTGTATCACTTATTTTGATACGGAGGAACTATTAATTTTTCTTCATTAAAAAGGGCTAAAACATTGTTGGAATGAAAATGAAAAAAAAAAAACACAAAGACGATATGTCTCTAATTTGCTCAATTTAGATCAAATTGTATCTTTAACTTTCAAAGTGAAATTTGATTGATGATTATTAATAGGAAAGTTTAACTGTCGAATTTGGCAATAAGTTCTTATTGTCAATTAGATTCCCTTTCCAAACGAACTTCATTGCCAAAAAATGAGTTTAGCTCAATGACAAAACAGACCCTTGGGTTTGATTTTTCAATAAATTTTATCCCAAAACCAAAAATGAAGTTACTTATTTCATTTAAGTATGTTATCCGTATCGGATGAAAGCAGCTTGTGTATGTATCATGTATGTATACGTAGATTAGAAAATAGATACACTAAGGGTGATTATCGGGCCAAAACTAAACCGAACCGAACCGATAGAACAGATAACCGATAACGATAAATTTGCAAAACCGAAACTGAACCGATAGCATGTTAACGGTTTCGGTATCGGTTCGGTTCGGTTTCGATTTCGGTTCGGTTTTGGTCGGTTTTCGGTTCGGTTCGGTTATTTAACGCCAAATGTTCATCCTTTTCCGAAAACCGAACCGAACCGAACGAACCGATAAAGATGAATTTTCAAAACCGAAACCGAACCGATAACATGTTATCGGTTTCGGTTCGGTTCGGTTCGGTTTTTTCGGTCCAAATGCTCACCCCTAAGATACACAAAAAAGCATGGTATATGGTGGTACTATTATGTCTATCTTTGGTCATACATAATGATGCACGATTGCATGATTCCATCATCCATATAGGGTCCATGCATGAGTTTCAGCCTACCTTTCCACCATACCTTGGACATGAAGCTCTTATTATATGCTACTTATCCTCCCACTAATCATGGTTTAAAGGTGTTTACTTTTCATAATTACAAATTCAGTCCTTCAACTATAAACATGTGATTGAATAGTCCTTTGATTTTCAAGGTCTTTTCGTAAAGATGGTTTCTTCATGTATAGCCATCTGGCATGTGTGCATGTGTGCAACTATAAACATCTTCATTTATGATAATGATGTTTGATGTGTGGAATGATACTTTTACATTTGAAACATTCATACGATTTTTTATGCATATATAAATGTATTCATGTTATAAAGGCTCATCCGAGGTGGCTGAACTTATGCCCGTAATATACGCAACGCAACCATTTTCGTGACAGTTTTCGAACATTATGTTGGTTATCTGATAAATGTTTACTCAGCGAGAGATTAAGTCCATAACCTTAACAAGTTATTCGGAAGCCCTTACTACTAAGTCACCACAAGATGGTTGAAACATTCATACGAATCTAAATTCAAAATGTTGGAAAAAAATAATATATACATGTCTTGATGCTGATGTTTGAAAATGATATTTTTAGGATGGTTGCATTCTAACAAGACAATAGCATTCTGGTAAACAGTAAAATCATAAACATATGACAAACTTCTAAACAGTAAAAGAAAAAGAATGTTACTTTGTACACTTGAGGTAAAGTTATATTGAATGCATTTTCTTTCAATTTCTCTGCCAAAATTTATAGAGTTGCCTGCCTACTAGGATGCATTTGTGATCAATAAAAGAGTTGACTATTTCAATTACTCCGGTTGACTCGACAAACCGGTGGTTGGCACAGACCGATCTATGTTAGATTTTTTCGTGATGATTTCGTAACTTGGAAAACTGTGAAGTCGTGATAATACTTTCAGATCAAAGTATTCCGTCGGTACTACGAAATCTTCGATCGGATAAAATCACAATTCAAGAACAGAGAATATTGAGAGTGTTTTGAGAGAATTTCGTACAAGTTCAATTGAAGAAATGACCAAAAACGATGCTAAATTCAAGCAGTCTCTAAACCACCGAAAACTGCCAAAAACAGTTTCGGAACTGCTAAGAACCGCCCAAATACGGGTCGGTTTCGGGTTTGATTCGACGGGTCGGAAAACCGGGTTTTGAATCCGAATTCGGATTTTCCATGCATTTTCTATAAAGGAATATTATCGGAAAACAGCTCGACCCCAGCCAGGGGCTCTGCCCCTTGGACCCCGCCAGGGGCGCTGCCCCTTGGAACCCCGTTATCGGGGGCGCTGCCCCCGAACCCCCGTTAAGTCAGTGTATTTTAATCATAACAAATTTAAACAAGCGTGCACTCCGCACCACCCTTACTTGTTCAATATTTATTAGGATTACATTTGGTCAACAAGTTTATTCCATTACACTTAAATAATATTGGTAATACAAATCACCAACAATCTATTAGTTCATGTCCTAAGTCCTAAGAAATTAATCAATAATCCAACATTCTAAAAGTTTCTAACTAAGGTGTTGGATTGTATTTAACCACGAGATTTACAAAAAAACCAACGTTTTTTAGGAAGATTGAGATTTTTGTAATATGGTTACCATCTTCTCAAAATACATACTTCTCCGATTCAAAATAAGTGCTACACTTTGAGTTTCACGGCTTTTGAGGCAAAAAAAATTATAATAATGGATTAAATTGGATTAATTGAATGGTTAGTGGATAATGGGTCCCACACGTTTTGAATAAAGTGGGGGTTAATAATATTTAAAAGTAAAAAGTAAGGATAAATGAGTCATTTCACTTTGTTAAAGTAGATAGTTAGTGAGTGTGGGTCCTACTATTTTTTTGAGAAATAAGGTAATTTTTCAAAGTGTAGCACTTATTTTAAATCACCCATTTATGGAAAGTGTAGCACATATTTTGAATCGAAATTTATACAAGATATAGCAGGGGTGAGCCTTTGGGCTGTAAAAACCGAATCGAACACAAAACGACCGAAACCAAACCGAAACAAAAAACATGTAATCAGTTCAATTTTCTATTTCGAAAATCCATCTTTATCAATTTCGGTGTGGTTCAGTTCATGGATAAACAGAGCTATAAAAACCGAATCAAACACAAAACAACCGAAACCAAACCGAAACAAAAAACATGTAATCAGTCCAATTTTCTATTTCAAAAATCCATCTTTATCAGTTTCGAAAATACATCTTTATCAATTTCGAAGTGGTTCAGTTCACGGACGGAAACCCACCGTAACCAAAAAAACATATAATTGGTTCGGTTTTTGGTTTTGAACTTTATAAACATTAGTTTCCACCTCTACACTACATAGGCTTACAAATCTTCATAACTCATCCAAAGTAATTCGGTCAGGTTCAGGCTTCGGGTCACATGCAATTTAACAGAAAAGATGACAAATCAAGCTGCTTCTTTAACATAAAAGTCAAACAGTCAAACATTTAATAAACTTATGGTTCACAATATATCCTTTTATAACAACTTTTCCTACATTCATTAAAAACCCATATCATTGATCTCAAATACTTAACCAGATTCACTGGGGTCAGGAGAGCCATTGACTACTACATCATCATCCTCAATAGGGGTCCCATTCTCTCTACCCACCGGGCTCGGGCTCCTGCTGAGCCCGTTTTCCTCAACCGGGCTCGGGCTGCCCACACCAACACCAACATCTTCTTCAATCGGGCTCTTTCTATCATCATCTCTTGGTGATGGTGTGGCACCTTTCTCATCAGGTGACGGGCTGCGTTTCCTACCTTTTGATGCTGGTGGTGAGGCCCGGTTTCGCCTCGGGCTTCTTGACCCTCTTTCTATGCTCCGGTCCCGTTTCACCGGTGACCTTGACCGGCTGAAAAAGTCAACCATTTCAAAAATATAAACATGTGAAACTTGTATATATAAAGAATTGGCCAAAATGCACTTTAATAATACTCTGAACTTGGCTGACTAGATCCTCTACTACCATGAACTCTTAAAAATGTAACATGGTACCCTGAACTTGACAAAATGATGATCGTGTTTTCTTACTAGGATTACTTTTGTTGGAACTTTTGACGGACTAAAAAATAGGAAAACAACACCAAATTAGTGAGTCAGTTTACTAAATCAACCATTTTCTGCAGTTCAGATGTTGCACCTTTAATAGTTCAGTGTATTAGAAGACCTGGTGATCTAATCAGTCAAGTTTAGGGTACTAGATGTATTTTGGCTTAAATATTTTAATTTTTTGAAGGAAAAATTACCTGTAGCTACGGCTTCTGCTTAAGCTACGACTACGACCACTTGCTCCACGCCTAGGTGGCGATGGGGTGCGTGAGTAGCTTCTTCCCCGCCTGTTTTCAGCACTTAATAAAAATTAATTATTTATTTACATAAAAAACAAAATTTTAATTATTTAAAAATTAGCTTACGTGACTTTCTTGGGACTATTCTGACAGTTTCTTTCTATGTGACCACGTTCTCCACACCGGTAGCATTTATTCTTCCAGTCACCAGCTTTGCAGTCACGGGCCCAATGGCCATCCAGCCCACAGTTGAAGCAACGGCCCGAGCCAGGTGGCGGTCCTCTGCCCAGAAAGTCACGGGACCCGCCCGGTGCACCACGGTCACGGTCTCGGTCACGGTCACGACCGCGATCCCGGTCACCACCACCCCCACGTGGGGCCTATTACATGTTAAAATATATACTAATTACTTAACGGGCTCGTTTTTATTTTTATTATTATTATAATAAAAGAAAAAAGATGATTACCCCTTTTGCAAATTCCACTACAATACGACTTCCATCAACATCACGACCGTTTAAGCTGTATCTTGCATCATCAGCATCTCTAGGATCGCTAAACTCCTGTAAACATAATACATAACAGAGGGAAAACAAGGGTAAAATCTTTCAACAAAACAAGAAAAAGACCATTATACCCCTAGGAAGGAAGGAAGTATGTACCACAAAGGCAAAGTCACGCTTCATATCCACATCGCGAATTCTGCGTTAAAGGGGTGGCAGAAATAGTAAGGCCATCAAGTCATTAAGTACACCAAAAGGTTGATACTTCAGCCATCAAAAATGAGAAAACACACCATTTTTTTCACCATTTCCATCAAAAAAAGAACGCAAAAACATTATAGAAAGAATCGCCAAAAGTCTCCTACAAATTTTCAGCATGAGTAGCGACTCTTTCCCACCAATAGGAACGTCTCACACCATAGACCTTCATAAAGATCATTCAAGTTAATTTTTCCTTAATTTTTTTAAAAAACGTTAATTTGTTCTATATCTCGTAATTATGTCAAAAATGGCAATGGTTTAGGTTCGAAATGAGCTAACTTTTACCAAGATGAACCGATAACTATTCAAGGCTTCATATAACTATATCTTAGAAACAAATCATGTGATACACAAATAGACCTTTAGAAAAATACATGACAGTTAAATAATTGGTGGATGAGAGATGTTAACCTTCCATATCTGCTGAAGATGTCTTCCAAATCACGTGATCTTGTACGTGAAGCCAGGTGGCCAACATAGAGACGGGTAGTCCCATGGCGATCATCATAGCGAGGCATATTTCCTACAACAGCAATAAAATCCTTAATTATTTTAAGATATTATACTATTGTTTAAGTTATTTTCAATCAAAACTGCTATGAGTAACTTTATTATGAACATACACTATGACTTTTGAGGAAAAGCCTACAGCTTTCAAAATTCATAGTTATTATCGACTGTTTGTAAACATGCTGATATGAAACTCAAATACTCAATACAATAGCACGTTTTCTAACAAGTTGAATTTGTATATCAATTTAAGTCCATGAAACTCTATTATCTTCTCACGAAGAGAAAATTAGTACTTTACGGATCCGCGATACGAATCACCGACAAAGCTAGTTTAGCCAAATTATACATATCGTTTACACATCACAAACAACAAATTAGGAAAACGATTCAAAAATCGATACAAAACAAGCCAGTTTAATAGAAAAGAACTCAAATTTAATCCTGAATCTGAAGTAAGGAAAAAAAAACCCCAAATTTAACAGATCCAGATCGAGCGATGTAAGGAACAACCAATTCAAATCTAGCAAATAAACTCACAAGTACAGGAATCGATAGAACAGATGTAGGCGCAGAGAGATACCTGAAGAACTCGCCTCTTATTACAAACCCTAGATTCGAGTTGGTTTCTTCTTGTTGGAGTCTGGAGAGAGAAAAGTTTTGACCGCCTTCGTACGATTTATAGCCCTTCGATTAGATATCCATATCCATAACTTCACCAAAATGAACCCATGGGCCGTGGGCCGTGGGCTTCGTTATTGGGTCTATGAAAAAGATTATTAGTTGGACTGGTGATCCGTAATTTTAAGCAAAAAGTTTTATTGATTTCGGTATTACTACTCCTACTAGTTTTGAGGGTCTGTCTTATACTGTAATAAATTTAAATTTTCCTAAAAATATATTAATACATTTTAGTGATATGAACTTTATGTTTTAACATGTGTTTTTAGGTAGAGTGAGCATAAAAACCGATCGGTCCATAACTGCATTTAATGATTTAACTCATAATTCTACTCATTAGATAAAAATATTTGTCAAAATCTATTGATAATAGTAAGAGAGACAATTAGTTGATTACACATGTAATCATATTAAGTGGGTAAGAAATAGGAATATAAATAATATCAAATATAGGACTAAATATTATTTCTCTACTTGTATACTTCCTCGGTATCAAAATAAGTGACACACTTTCCATTTTGGGGTGTATCAAAATAAGTGATACACTTTGAAAATTTTCCTTATTTGGTAAAAATAGTGGGACCCATCCCACTAACTATCCACTTTAATACAATGAAATTACCCTTATACCCTTACTTTTACTTTTAAAACTTATTAATATCACTTGTTTTAAGAAAAGTGAGACCACTTCTCCACTAATTATGTGCTTTAATATATTTTGACATCTACTTTAATTTTTTACCTCAAAAAACGTGTAAACCAATTTGTGTCACTTATTTTGATATGGAGGAAGTATATGTTATAAGTATTTCCTTTAGAAAATATGGTATTGGATTATAAGCATCTTTATTTGCAATTTGGTTAACTGGCATGACTTGTTGAGCATAAAAATTTGAAGATGTAACACAAAAAGAAAAAGTGATCATCTTTCATTATTTGTCACCTCACATGTTGTTACTATCTCTTATTTTATACAAATAATTTACTTGTTTAAGAAAACAAAATATTGAATACATCTGCTCCAAATCATATCCTTGTCAATTATTCCGGTTAACCGGAGGCGACCTGATTACGAAGATGGTCAGATGTTGACTTTTCTTTTTCAACTTTACAATATATGGCTATTACGGCGGCTACAAAATACACCTGAATAAATATAATAGACGGCGTATGGTATTTTATCACACTCTCGCCGGTTGCTAATTCCACTAACACCAACGCCTTTTCTTTCTGTGGTTGGTTGATTTTGGAGTGGATAAGAGTGGTTATTTGTTCCTCTTTTCATTATTAATTTCAATCACATGTTTTAGAATGAAGTTTAATTGTTTATTATAAATATATACGTACATACACTCACTTCTTAGATAAATCAAATTTTTTGTTGAGAATTTTGGTTAGTAGCAAGAATATATCACAATTACCAACATTGATAAAAGGATTAAAATTATAATAACTAATTGATAATTATTATAAAGAGGTTTTCTAACATTTCTAATATAACTCTCAAACATTATCACTGCTTAAATTTTAATTTTTCCTACATCATTGTCATAACAGTTGATACTTAAATTAACACCCAACTATCATACTTATTCCAAAATATACATTCATTTCAGTTATTCGGACCCCGTTAATTATAAAACGCTTTAATATTAAAACCCACTTTTTATTCAAAGAGACATCACATTAGCGTTTCTTTTTCCGTCAGCAAACCAAAGCAACATGTGACCATCACTAACTGAACTAACTGAAGGATGCATGTCAATGGTATCAGCTGACTGACTGTCAACTGATGGCTACTTAAGGAAACCATTCGTACTGGTCTAGGTGCGCATAAATGCTTCAAATTTTCTTTTTAATTCTCTTTGTTTGAATGTATTGGATTTTCTGTGATGGAAAACATATATCAAGGTAATCATTAGTCAAGTTTAGGAGTGTTAACTTTGTATTCAACACTAAATATTTTGTAAATATGATATTGTAATGCTTGAATAAACTTACTAAAGTTGGCTACTGTTAACAGTGTTGTAGGTCAATCACTTTAAGGGTTGGAAATCTTATCTAAAAATGCTTAAGCATATAAACTTATTAGCTTGTGAGTTTATTTAAATTAATAAGCTTTTATTAAATAAAAAATATTTTATTTAGCTTACATAAGGATATTGTAAAATTATTAAAAGGTGTGGGACCCATCCATTTTAATTACTCCATTTAATTTCACTAATACCTTATTATCTTATTTTGCCTCAGAAAACGTAAACTTTAAATTGATTCACTTATTTTGATACGGAGGAAGTATAAAATAAGTTGTGAAAAAAATTGAGGGATAAAGTTAGATAAAGAGTAAAAATGCAGAACATATGCATAACTATAAAGTTAGATAAAGAGTAAAAATGCAAAACATATGCATAACTTTTTGTAACGTCCCTTAATCTACTACTCCACAATTTATCCACAATGAAATTTGATCACATGTCTTATCAAAATAGCTTATATAAAAGAGTTTAAATATGCTAATAGATACAAGCTTTTAACCCCAATTAAACGCTTAACATAATAAGCTAATAAAACCCATTATTATAAATAATGCTTCCTGTCAAATTCAAGTGATGTCGATGTAAACTTGGTATTTTTAATGAAATTACTTATGTAAATCTTCCAAGGGGCTTGACTAGAATTGGTCCATTGGGCTATTGGGCCTTGACTAGAAATTTGTTTGTAAAATAACATGTAACAATATTGGTCCACGCATTCTACGACATCTGCAAAAAAATAAAGCAAAATCTCTAGAAAGAAAGAAAAAACTAATTTGCACAATACTTTTTGGAAGGAACATTCCTTTTCATAATAAATACGGCAAACAGAGAAAACGTGTTGGCATCTTATAAGTTAAGCTAGAGTTTAAGACTGAAAAAACTTGTAATGAACAACACTAATTAATAAACATACTTATTTAAGAACAACACTTATCCAATAGTAAAATCTTGTAGTTTAAGACACATACTAATTAATAAAATGACAATGACTACCTTCTTTAACATTTTAATAATCATTCAGCGAAATGATACAAGTATCAACCTTATTGCAATATAATAAAAGAATTATGTCCATTCACTCAAACTTTCATTTGCTCTTTAGTTTAAACAATAATTCGAAGCTCATTTTTGTTAAACTTACACATGGAAATGTGGACACATGCATACATGCTGGGCCTTATCACGCATTATTTCATTCGAATGTTGTATTTTACGAAACAGACCTTGGCGGTTAGGCTAGGGGTGGCGTGAGATAAGGTGCGCCTTATGATGAGTTTTTTGTAAGGCGGCTGGGAATATTGATTTAAAAAAGATGATGACATATATAATTATAAATTTAGATGCAACACTATTTTGTGAAATTTATATATGAATTGTTATATAAATCAATAGATCTATAGAGAATTTAATTTGATATATGTATATATAGAAATTGTATAAAAAAATTCTCGCGTTAAGTCACGCCTTAAAAAAACACCATGGCGCGTTCTTGAGGCTTGATGGTGCCGTCACGTCATGCCTTACACTTTCTGGAACATTGATAACATGTTAAAAGTTACATCGCATTGATATGTGGTTTTGAGTTCGAATATCGGCAGTGCATAACTTAATGTAAATTTAGAAGTAATTTAGAAGGTAATTGTTATGATGTTAAAAAAAACTTTAGTTTATATTGAAAACTAGATTATGATTTCTCAACAAGAAATAAAGATGGCTTTGAAATTGAGAATTTAATGCATTCCCTATATATAGCCAAAGTGGGTAGAGCCGTAGAGGGTGCTATCTTTGAACTTTAGTAAATCACCACCAACTTTGCTTTTATATTAAAAATCTAAAAGTTAGATATTTTCGTTTTCAATAAAATCACACTCTTTTTTTTTTTTTTTTGAACGGCAAGTTAGTAAATTAGTGGTTCGAGCCTAGACAGTGACATTCACAAGGGGCAGTATGCCTTCCCTCGAACCTTCCACCTATGGGGAATAAACCCCATATCCACGACGGGACTTGAACCCAGGACATTAGCCATGAGCAACACCTTATCTTTTCACCAATACCACTAGACTAGAAGCCTTGGGTAAATAACCATCGCAGTGTATTAGACCACTTTCAATGGTAGTGGTCAGTCGGCAAATCGACAGCTTCAATCAACTGAAACCGTTGGATTGGAGCCTTTGGTGTCACCATTGGATCCCGCTTTCGGGTTATCACATTTGGCTCCTGCCTTCGGTTTTGAATTATACAAGTTGATAATTTATGTTTATGTATTTTATAATATGCGGGGACCAAATATATGAAGTCAGATATGCATTGCCGATGGAGTTGTGTCAATTTGGTGTCTGTTGTGTCAGTTTGATGTTAGTTAAATTATCTTTTGATCTTTTGTTAAATCATCTTTTGATCTTTTGTTAAATTATGGGTTTTGTATGTAACAAAGTAAAATTCAATGATAATAAATAAAATTCATACCATATATATATTTTACACAAGGTCGATAAGGGGAGCTGTCTCTCAACTAACAAAATTAATTGGATAATTTCTTAATAAACAAGCTTAGATAACTTTCATAACTATTAAAAGTATAAAAAACCTAAACCTACTTGTATTAAAAAGCTAGTTAAAATTTCAGGTCTTGCCCAAGCCATCATAAATATAACAGCTTGGAGACAACCAATAATTTAATAATATAGTTGGGATTGAATATGATAGTAGAGTGAAAAATCTAACAATTTCATGAAGGGAATTGATTTGTACAAGACATAATTTACTTATCTAAAGCAAATAAAGTTATTTAAGGTAAATAAAGTTATTTAATTGCCTTGAAAAATTCTAATTTACCTTGTATGAATTATAAATTGCCTTAAACAAATCATTTCCCTTTTCATAAATGAGTTCTTTCTTTCCCTAAAAATAATGGATAGTAATCCATCATTTTCCATATTAGCTTGTAACTTTCATCTTAAATTAAAATATATATTTGTAAACATTTAATCCCTTGGGTGTTTGAGTTTAAATTGTAAATAAAAAAACTTAGTGTTCGATCTGTCGTTAGGCTAATAAAAAAAATTCAGATATCAACTGCACTTCCAAATCTACCGACATCAAGATGGACTTGGAGTTAATGTATTTGGTTTTATACGTTGTTTTTTAGAACATAACTAAATGTCTCTATTTGGTAATAAAATACTCCGTAATATTTTACTTACATTATATAATTTTTTAATTTTAATCCCATTAATTAACCAGTCACAAATTATTTAATGATTTACCTTCAATTAATATTTAATGACACATTAGAGTTTTTTTTAATGACGCCTAATTTACTCCAATTTGTACATAAGAGGATTTAAACTCGCGACATATTAGATGCTACAGTTAAACTAGTAGTAAAGATGGCATATTGACGTATTAAATGTTGCATGTGATTTGTGTTCGAGTCTTTTTCATGTATTTGATGTTTCTTACCGAACTTGTAAATGATAATCTTGTTATGCATATTTGACCATCGATTTTTCATACATATAACACCGTATGTCAAAACAAGTCATGAAAACCATACATAAAAAGTACAACAATTATTGTTTGTATGTAAATTGTGATAATTTTATGAATAATACACTAATGTGTGAATAATTAATAATTTATACTGCATAAAAAGAGTGAGGAAGACATGGTTTTGGACAAGAAAGCATCCCATTTAATTTAGAAGAGTAAATTGAAGGTTGATTAAATTGGGGAAAGATGGGTAGATGGAAGAAGTAATAAGAGTAATAATTTAGGTAACCAATTTGCCACCAAACTATTGTTTCTTTACTTTAGTACCCTGGATATTAACTTGACATTTCAAACTCATTCATTTATGACAAATACGTAAAGTTTTATATACGGAGGAGGTTTCATCCCCCAACCCCCACCCCACCCCACCCGACGGCCCCCTCCCTACCCAACCCCATTAAATGTGCTCACATTCACAATCATCTTTTTCTTTTTCTTTTTCTTTTTCGTTTTCGTTTTCACTGCATTTCACTTCTAGAGTTTTAGAAAAATATAATTCATCATCGTGGTATCTTGTTATCGTAGCCATGAAGTTTTAATATCATACCACCACATGTGGGAGAGAGTGGTGTAACCTTTTCTCACCACACCGTTAAACCCTCCACATCACCCACCACATCATAGGTGGGTGACCATTCCGTCCAGTCTAAGCAATCATATATATCTATAATGATGTAAAGAATTAAATTTATTCACAGTAAAATTTTAATCTATTCATAAATATCACATATGATTATTAGGAGACTCGTAGGAGAAACACTTTGAGAGCACTTTGGTTGTAAAGCTTTAATGACATTTAGTTTGTTTTGGAAACCAACAAGCATTCTTTTGTTCTCATAGTTTTTTAAAATTTTATTGTCAGCCTTTACAAAATAAAAGAATTTTTTTATCTAAATATTAAATCATCAATCACTATTCAAACAGCATAGTTTACTTTCTGCTAAACCAAACATTTAATTAATTTTATCACCAACCTCACGAAATGTGATAATAGTTACTTAATTAGTAGTATTTTTTTATTATTATAATACAATTTTTTATTAAGAAAAAAAATAAGAAATTATACAACAAAAAACTTCAAATGCAATTCCCCTTCCCGCCAAACTTGAGAACTTACACAATAGCACCCCAAAGATTGTATAGTTTACACTTCAACTCCTTTTATTTTTGCTTCCAAGCAACAAGCAGAAGTAGAACAAGATCCTGAAGAAGAAACCCCAAGCAACAGTGATCCATAAACACTCCCATTTGGTCAAATCATTCACACCTTGTTGCTGCAATAAGTCAGCGCCGGTGGTCAAACACGTGGTGGCGGTGATGTTAAACCCTAACGTCTCACTCATGTTTTCCAAAAGCTTCAATTTCAAAGAATCGTCAACAATCGCAAGAGGACTGCCATCGAAAATCTGAGTCCCACGAACGAAACATTTGAGCGGATTTTGAAATTCGTTGTGTAAAACCGCTTCGTACGGATATTTAACTAATGAAATGTAATGGAACCAGATCCAGTAGTTTGGGATTCGATCACGATTGATGAAGAAACCGCTGAAAAGAAGAAAGTAAGCGAGAACCGCAACCACAACCACGTAACCGATCATGACATGAGGAACAACCGCCGATAGAAATGTGACGAATGAGCTTCCCGCCCAAAACGATGCCAGAATTATTAAAAAGTAGAAGAAGAATCCGGCAGCACCGCCGTCGAGACCAACCGCCCAAAATGTGATTATTGCAAATGCGGCTGAGAGAACGATGAGTCCAGGAATTGCGACGATTGAATGAGAGAGAACGTATGATGATCGTCTGTAAGCATTGTAAGCGGTTTCTCTCATGAAGATGAATCGCTCTTGAATGAAAACTGGTAATGCATCTGCACAGGTGTAGTACGTTGTTGACATGGCGAACGCGAAGAACCCTAATCTCTCGCGTATGCCACGTGGCGAGTTATCCAGCTTCCAAAACATGGTGGCGAGCAGGAAACCGGTGACGAGAACTGCGCCTAATCGAGTTGCGAATAACTCTGGCAGCCTCCATGAATTTTTCATTGATCGTGCTGATAAAACTATCATTTCTTTCCACATCGGATTAGCGAAACTAGGAACCAGAGAAGTAGGGTTTACGTCGGTGGTAGCTCCGGAGACTAGTTTGCCTCTGGAGATGCTTGCACTGATTGATTCTTTCAGTGATAAGCCATGTGTGGGGGTTTCGTTGCCGGCGGTTATACTGTGGCTGGATCGCTTTGAAATCTGCCATGATTTGTTGAATTCGACTAGGCGTTTGGTTCCTCCGGGAGCACCTTCGAGTTCTCGGATTAAATCGAGTGCGAATTCGGTTCGATTCTCTTTATCTGGAATTGGATGGCCGAAATCGGCGAAGAACGAAAGCAGATTCGCCGGCGAGCCGCTGTAGACGGTCTGACCACGAGAGAGGAACAATAGGCGGTCGAGTAAGCTGAGAAGACGGAAGCTTGGTTGATGAACGGTCATTATTACGATGCTTCCAGATTGTGCGATTCGTTGTAACACCTTCACCACCATGTAAGCGCTGGTGGAATCGAGGCCTGACGTCGGTTCGTCGAGGAACAGGATGATTGGATCGTGGATGATATCAGTTCCGATTGAAACGCGGCGGCGTTCTCCGCCGGAGACGCCTCTGTGTCCTTCGTCGCCGATGATTGTGTTGGCGGCGTTTCGGAGCCCTAATTGGTCAATTAGGGCTTGAACTCTCTGTTTTTTCTTCGATTTTGACAGCGAACGGGGGAGACGGAACTCAGCGGCGAACATCAACGTTTCTTCGACGGTTAACATCGGAAACAAGAGATCGTCTTGCATCACATAAGCTGAAATCACCTTCAGAAGCTTGGATTGTAACGGCTCTCCGTTCAAAGTTATAGTTCCTTTCAAGCTTCCTTTCGCGATTCGATTCGCTAAAGCATCAACCAAAGTAGATTTTCCAGATCCACTCGCGCCGAGAACCGCCAATATCTCGCCGTCTCTCGCGTTACCGGAAATATCATCCAACAAAACCTTGCTCCTGGAGATCAAATTCTCTCCCCCAACCGGATCCGTCGCCGGAACAGCACCTGGTCTACTCCGACCTCCAAAAATAGCCGGAATTCCCAACTTGTTCTGTACCTTCACGCTATACGTCAGATTTCTAAACGATAACACAAACGGCAATGACTGATCAGGCTCGTTGTTCATCTGGTTCATTTCCAGAACACGATGGGCAGTTGTCTCATTCATGGAGTTACAATGCTTCAAAAGCTCCCCGAGAGTGGGAGATGGCGGCGCTGAACCCGACGACTCCGGAAAGTCCGCCACACCTATCCGAGCTGACATCTTTCAATATGAAATGAAACTTTAATGGTGGTAGCTGCAATGGCGATTAGTTATATAGTGATTACTGAGATAAAGAGACTGTTAAACCATGCACTTATGCAGATAGTTTTGGTTTGAAAAGTCGTGGGTAAAACAGGAAATTTGTGATACGAACCAATAACACAAACAATGGATTACCGATAATAGTCACCGATAATCGAATACGATAGATAAAACCTGGAATTCGAGAACCAGGGAATCTCCAAAACAGTACGACAAAACAATAATCTCTGAATGCCAGAAACGAACTAAGGGTGACGGCTATAAAGCTAGGGCCGGCCCATTACAAACCGAAATAAGGAAATAACATAAAATAACTATTAAGATTAATAAAGTGACACTTAGCCACCCTTGACTGTCTTTCTGCGCTGGTACACCTTTCCCCACTGTTTTGGGTTCACATCATCACTCGGGCCTTGAAAACTCACCTTGTCCTCAAGGTGAGAAAACGGAAACTGCTGCACCATGTCATCATATTTCTCCCATGTAGCTTCTGATTCCGGTAGTCCCTGCCAAGCAACCAGCACTTCTTGGTACCCGCCCGTCACCCGTGTCCCGCGAACTGCTTCAGGAACACACAACGAACCCATAGTCCCTATATCCGGGAAAACCGAAACCTCCTGCTGTGGACCGGGCGTTTTTTTCAGTTGCCCGATGCGTTTTGTGATCTCGTACGGCGTGTAAAAACGTGGCACGAGTTTCTGATTTGCCTGTTGAGCGACCGTAGCAAAAATTTTATCCCGATTGGAAACGATGGTCTTGAGAATGCCTTGCAAGCGGACAATTTCCCTGGTAAACACGAAGGCCACCGACGCCGCTGTGAACGGGTGTTTTATCGGTATGTAATGCGCGGATTTGCTCAACCTATCTACAACAACCAAAATGACAGTAAACAAGGTTAGTATATCATCTAGCTCCGGGTTCACTTGTGGCTCGGGCGGTTCACTCTCGTGAAGGCTGACAAGTGCTACAAAATACTTCTGCTCGATCTGTGTGAAAACGCGAGCAAGATCCTGCAATGATGAAGTTGCTCGGTGCAATCCCGGTTCGCCCCGCAGTGTAACCCGGTCATTCCCGAGCTGAAATGACATAGTCAACTCCTTCCAATTGACCCATGTGTTCCCCAGCTTCTGTAACCATTTCATTCCGAGTATCATATCTGTACTTCCCAACTCGAGCGGGTAAAAATCCTCGGTCACTTGTAAGCTCGGTAGTTGTAACATGATCCCGCGACAGAGGCCATAACTCTTATCGGTACCTCCATTCCCTAAAATCACCCCTCTTCCACGGGTTTCCGTCACCTTTAACTGTACTAACTCCACTAGTTTCAATGACACCAAATTATGGTTAGCCCCACAGTCAATCAACACCATTACCGTGTTCCCCTCCACCGTACCGCGAACCCTCATGGTGTGGGGTTGATTAATTCCTGTGACCGACTGAGCCGATACCTCGATGGAATCAAGATGTATATGCTCATTCGCATCATCATCGCTCTCGTCTTCACCATCAGGTATAATCATAACATGAAGAGTTTTCTCGGGACATTTATGACCGGGGCCATACTTCCCATCACAACGATAACATAACCCTTTTGTGCGTTTCTCCGCAAATTCTGCATCGGATATGCGTTTGAAAGGCTGTTTGACACTTCCACCCGCCACCTGTGGTGTACCCGAGATCGTGTCACCCGTAGCTCGCCCGGTCACCCCCGGGGCTGCTGTTCCGGCTCGGGGTACCGCTGTTTTGGTGGCTGCCATACCCGCATTAGATCGATTCTCATCTACCATGATTGCTAATTTCACGGCTTGGGTCAAACCGTGCGGCTGTAATAATCGGACCGATGTCCGGAGATCCGGCTTCAAACCCTTAATGAACGTGCCCATCATCACCTGCTCAGGAACACCCTCCAACTGTGCTGCTAGTGATTCAAACATACCCACATATTCCCGCGCGGTATCACTTTGATTAATCGAAAGAAACTGCTCGTGTAGATCACCCTCTTGCGAGGGTTGGAAACGATCTAGCAGTTTACTCTTCAGCATTTCCTAGTGGCGAAACGGTTCCCGCCGATCACTCCATCTATACCAAGCCAACGCCTGGCCCTCCATACACAATACGGCTGCCTGTAGCCGTTCGCCCGTTCTCATCATGCCATGAATTTCAAAAAACCGTTCCAGCTTATAAACCCACCCGAACGCATCTTCACCATCAAACAAGGGCATCTTGAGCTTACGAAGACGGTGATCAGTTCCGGGAGTCCAAACACGCTCCCCGGACGAACCTGTTCCTCCACCATAGCCATATCCGCCGCTGCCGCCGGCCCTGCTATTGTACCCGGATGGTACTTCGCCCCGACCTGATGGAAAATTTTCATACCCTGAAAACGGTGGTGCCCGGCTCTGCACAAAACCGTTATTACCACTCGACATCACCAATGGAAAACCCTCTTCGTCAAATAACAGGGAGGAGGTGACCGCCGTCGCCTGAGTTGCAGCCGCCGTCAGTGGTGGTGGCGCCATCACTGGTTGAGACTGGGCAGGTTGCGACACCTTCATCTGGTTCGTGATTAGGGCCAGTAGTTCTTCATGGCGTTTGGCAGCTTTTTCGGTCTCTTCTCTGATGGCTTCAATGGATTTCTCCATCCGAGTCAACCTTGCCTCGGTGTCAAGCTTGTGCTGTGTTAAGTCGGCATCGACATCCACAACCTTCCTAGACATGTTTCGGCTTCAAGGTTTTCAATCACAGGTTGCAGGATTGAAAGCTCTGATACCAATTTGATACGAACCAATAACACAAACAATGGATTACCGATAATAGTCACCGATAATCGAATACGATAGATAAAACCTGGAATTCGAGAACCAGGGAATCTCCAAAACAGTACGACAAAACAATAATCTCTGAATGCCAGAAACGAACTAAGGGTGACGGCTATAAAGCTAGGGCCGGCCCATTACAAACCGAAATAAGGAAATAACATAAAATAACTATTAAGATTAATAAAGTGACACTTAGCCACCCTTGACTGTCTTTCTGCGCTGGTACACCTTTCCCCACTGTTTTGGGTTCACATCAATTTGTTGTGTAGATAGCAAAATAGATACCTCCTGGTAGAGCACTTTAAAGTATGAATAAAAGTTAAGTTCTACACGCATATATATATATAGAGAGAGATAGATACAAAATACCTATCTCAATCACACAATATAAAAAGTAAAATGATTGTTATACTTCCTCCGTATCAAAATAAGTGACACACTTTCCATTTTTGGGTGTATCAAAATAAGTGACACACTTTGAAAACTTTCCTTATTTGGTAAATATAGTGGGACCCATACCCACTAACTATCCACTTTAATAAAGTGAAATTACCCTTATACCCTTACTTTTACTTATAAAACTCATTAATATCACTTTATTCAAGAAAAATGGGACCCATTCTCCACTAACTATGTACTTTAATCTATTTTAATCTCTACTTTAATCTTTTACCTCAAAAAACGTGTAACCTAATTTGTGTCACTTATTTTGATACGGAGGAAGTATGTTACTACACGAAAATCTCTTTAAATTAATACGTGGTAGATTAATAAACACTTTGAAATAATAAATTTATTCGGTCCGATTTGGACCAAAGTAAAATTTTGAAAAAAGTGATATAATAATAAGATAATAATTTTTTTGGGAGATCCATATATAATTTCGTTCCTAAGAAAATCATAAATTAATAATTTATAAAAATTGAAAAAAAATATATTGCATTTTATTGAAATATGATTCAATAGTTGTCGGTTTTTCTTTGAAGTTCATGTCTATTTGGAGCTCATCTTTAACTTTTCTTATTGCATCTAATGGGCAGGTGTTGTATTTTTATATTATATCATAAAGTTGTGAAGAGTGTTCGACGCCATAAGTGCATCTTTTCGCGTAACAAGCTCCAAACACACTATATCATCTTCGTTATCATCTTCTGCATTGTTCTTAATGATAGTACCCACAATTTCTTATAAACATGAACCTCCGAACATGCTTCATTTTTACATGGGTAGTTCATTACATTGTCGATATGCATCTTATTACGATAGCCACATTGATTGCTCATAGTCTTGAGGTCTCAAGTTTCTCCATCGAAATCCAAATTTCTTGCAACTTCACTAGCTTAAGAATACAGTGATTATGTTCGACTATTTATATTAAGAATTATTAATTTATCGATATATTAATAACTCATTAAATTAATAGATTTTCTCAAGTCCCGATCTTATTAATTTAAAGAGATTTTACTATAACTAATAAATACTATTAAGGTATGGACTAGTGATGTCGGTGTATATGATGTGGTCTATGATTTAAAGGTAATGAGTTTAAACTCCGATAGGGGTAGAGAGTAGATTAGGTGTCAATAAAATAAAAAAGAACTAGTATATACCATTCTGCACGATGTTATATGGATTTTCATATAATAAAACTAGTATAAAATACGAAGAAATATGTTTATATAGACCGGGAGTCTTTTGGTCAATTCCAAAAAGTTAGATTTAGGTGTAATTAGTTATTTTGTTATTTTTGAAAATATAAATAAAGTAGAGCAAAAAATATTATGTCAGTTCTGAATATATTAAAAATTTTGGAAAGAAAAATGTATGGCAAGACTCGAGAGGGTTGAACCCAAAACCAAAGTTACAACAATCAAATGTTTTGTCAGTAGCTACATGTAACTATTGGTTAACGTAGCAGTTTAATTACAAGAAAAATTCATTATTCATCCTTTAATATATGGATTAAATTATACAAAAAAAATATATATTCATGTGATTTTTGAAATTCTATGATTTTGTTTATATAATTTTAATTTTATTTTTTTGTTTGTCTTTGTACTTTTTAGTATCGTGACATTTGTTCCTATGATATTCAAATATCATTTTTCGTCAATTTTAATATAAATTACCAAACTACCCTTATATATAAACAGAGTATCTAATCATAAGTTTGATTTTGTTTTGGTAATTTGGTTGTTAGTATGAAGATATATGGATATTTGAGTAATTGAGTATTTATAGGATTGAGTTTGTGTATTAGTAGAATCTAGCAAACAGGAAGCTTTATTAAGCTTTATTAAGCTTTATTAGTAAATGATACGGATGGTTAAAGTAAATTTCATTAATGTTTTTTTAGTTTCAAAAATTGCATTGATGGTCTTTATTTCTAAAAGGTTTTTCACCGATAGTCCTTTACGAAAATGGCCGTTTATTTTCACGTTATGTAACATCATGTGTGATGCACGTGCAAAGCACGTCAACACATCTCTTCAATAATCGTGTAAATGAAACGAAGTGAGGGAGAATGACCGCTTAAACAGGAGTAAATGAGAAGGGAATTGAGCAAAGTACCCCACGTGCATCACATGTGATGTCATTTAACGTGATAAATAAATGATCGTTTTCATAAAGAGAACATCGATGAAAAATCTTTCAGAAATAAGGACAATCAATGTAATTTTTGAAACTAAATGACCATTGGTAAAGTTTGTTATAAACCTAAAAGACCAGCCGTGTAATGGGGAAATGAAAAAGAAAAGATGAATTGACCAAAGTACTCATACGTGCATCACACATGATATCACTTAACGTGAAAAAGAAACGGTCGTTTTCGTAAGGTACCATTGGTGAAAAAACCTTTCAGAAATAAGGACCGTCAGTTTAATTTTTGAAATAAAAGACCGTTAGTGAAATTTGCAATAAACCTAAAGGATCATTTAAACGAGCCACCTGGTTTCTCTTAGACATGATTTAAGTTAATGAGTTTGCACTCTTAAACCACATCGGATATTCGTGTCAAATTAAGTATCAAAATCAATATATTACATGATGAAATACACATGTTATCTTGTGATGTATAATAAGATGAATTAAATATAAATAGCTAGAGTTAATAATATTTTTTATATGTGATTGTACTAATTATACTGTATTAATTAGTTTGTTGAAACGATATTTTGTTTCTTTATGTCAAGTTGTGTCACATGCGCCATGCATATTCGTGTGTGAACCGTATAGTGGATTCAGTTTGTCAAATAAAATATCTAAGACTTTATAAGATATACTAAGCCACCAGCCCACCACTGCCGGACTAATACATATCACAGTAGATCTCATTAATGTGGTCCGATTTTGAATTTAAATTGAAAATAGACAAATAAACAAAAGATATTAGTTATAACTCTGCATCAATATTTTGATTTTTTTCGCTACCAATTTCATTACAACAATTCGATAGCCACCCTATAGAATTACACCTTTGTATTTAAGATAGAGGTGGCAAATACATATCACAGTATATCTCATTTATGTTACCCAAGTGTTCCATAAACATGTCGTGCAACTAGTCATTCGATATTGACCTATTCCATTTGCATTAAATCAAAAGTTGGGTCGACGTTATGGTATTGTTAGTCGTTGCATCAAATAAATTGAATGCATTGCCTATTTGGGTTAGCGTTAGAGGTTTTTTTTTTATAAATATCGCTCTACATATTCTAATAATTGAGAGTAAAACAAGCCCGCCATCAATTCTGACTATATTTATAAAATTATCGGTGTGTGTTCATGGTATAAGTGACACACGGTTGCTTGATATTCGAATGCGACATGCTTTGGAAATGGTGCATTCAACGCGTCAACGTGTCCGAGTCTAGTTTGAACTATAGTCGATTCTTTATTTACAATCTCAAATGGTGACATACTAAGTGACTATACAAATATTCAACAATTTATACTATTTAAACATGTATGATTGTGTACGTGTATACTTGAGGGAGGTACTACAAGTAATTCCCACCTCAATTTTCAACCTTTTATAAGAAAAAACAAAAATTATTAGAGTTATTTTTGTAATTACTAGTTTTAACATTTTAATGAATAAATTAATCAAATTAAAGGTATGTTTTTTTTAGAAAGAAAGACAATAATACCGAAACTGAAAAACGCCAAATGCCCAAATAAGAACAGAAACAGAAGCAAGCTAGCTAGCTAGCTTCCAAATAAAAAATATGTAATTGTTAATTTAAATATGTCATTATGTTATCGTTGGTTGTTGAGGATTTCATCAATTCTATTATTTCACATGTGTTCCTATTGGAATGATTGGTTAATTTAGATTGAGTCCTAAGTAATGTTATTAGTTTCATTGGACAGTTGTCATAATATAAGGCACATCCAATATAAAACTTATTTTATTGTGATAACTTATTAAAGTCATGTCTTTACCCAATCTTAATTCACATTACTCATTCGACTTATTAAAGACCTCTTTATTCCTTTCGTGATCGATACTTTTGATTTCTTTGCACCTAAGACAGTAGAGCTCATCAATAGTGTCCAACATGTTATGCATAGTAATGTTATATATGACACATATATCCACAAGTATTGTTTTCAAAAGATTCTTTTGCAATCCCGAAAGGGCTAACGATGCAAATTAATAAATTGTTACTTGTTTACATTCCTACTCTATGTAAAATACTATTTTATTTAAAAAAGTAAATTAATTTGTTATGTCAAATCTAGATATGATAACTGATTTCAAACTATGTTCGTGTGACGGTGCTATTAATAGCTTCATGCGATCGAACCAAATTAAATATCGTACCATTCGAAATGAGCATGATGGGCATGGAGATACATTACCTCAAAATTCTTAATTCAAAGAACACAATTGCAAAGTCAACCTCCCAATGCATAATAATGCCACTTAATTGGGAGGCTTGGACCTTCAAACTGTCGGGTTGATTCATCCACCCATGCATCCCTACACTACTTCACATGCATGTAGCGTGAAAACCATAAATTGAGTTCATATTGTCAATCTTGATTTAAAAACACTTGTTTTCTTGAATATTGAACAAATGGTTTACGATAATTATAAGCCTATAAAATAGTTATATACACGATCTGATATTATGGTATGCATGATGCGATCTCCTTATGCCCATACCACATGTACGAGAACTCATAAATATTATACCCATACTACGTAGAATGTATATTTAGTTTCTTACAAATACAAATGATTGTAGAAAACGATAAACGACACGGGGGGTAAAGTGGTACATTTATTTGGTAGGGGTCAAAATTGCATTAAATGAAGTTAAAGGAGGGTGGCAGGGTGGTGGTTCTTATCAAACTCATGTTGTTCCCACTCGTAAATAAATACAGTTGAACAAAGTCAAAGTGGCTTCGGTGTTTGATTGATAACCTTTTTATCTATGTGTCTATAAGTACATGTTTTTTCCTTTATTTATTCTTAATATAAATACTTACACACAATTATGATACACAAAAGAAAGATGATATTGATTCTTATAAATCTTCCTACTTATCCTTCACTTATTTAACTAATACAAAATTTCAAATCAAATAATAAGATTAAGAAAATATAAATATTATTAAGTGGCGAAACAAACAACTCTTACTTTTGAAGTAGGGGTGTGTATAAAAATCGAAAACCGGAACCGAACCGGAACCGGCTTAACCGGTCCGGTTTCCGGTTCTTAGATTTGATCAAAAATAACAAACCGGGTTTACCGGTTCCGGTCTTTTCGGGTTTGGAATCGGCATCTAAACGGTGATATATGTTTACGAGTTTTCATGCATATATGTCGAAATAATAGGTATATAGGCTTTTAGTAGAAACATATTTTACTTCAAGTAACCCGTGAACACCCGCAAATATCATACTTTTATTAAAAATACGTTAAAATATTTAGGTTATACTCCCTCCGTCACTTAATAAAGTTCTCATTTCCCCTAACATGTTTGTCCCAAAATAAAGTTCCCATTTCTCAAATTGGAAGGACCCATTCAATAAAATAATATTATTACCATATACCCCACCACTAACTATCTCCTAAAAACACGTTCTCTCTCCAAAAAACCATATATTTTAATCAAATTTATTATCAAGGACCCACCACTAACTATCTCCTAAAAACATGTGCCCAGGAGAAATGAGAACTTTATTAAGGGACGGAGGGAGTATATTTTAAGATGAAAATATGAACTGGAACTGTATAATCGGATGCCAAACATAAAAACCGGGTTTACCGGTTCTAAACCCGCTTGAAGACCGAAATGGCCCGGATCGGGCCCGGAACCGGTTCAATCGGTCCGGTTCTCGGTCTTTGAAATTTCCTTTTTCCAGTTTCCGGGTATACCAGTTCCGGTCTGGTTCGGTTCCGGAACCGGAACCGTACACCCCCCATTTTGAAGTGTGTCAAGGGGGAATTCTAACTCGTTTAGTTTACTATTCATAAGTCATAAAGGATACAATTATGGTATTATTGATTCTCTAAGTGGGTTTCTTTAGATTTTACTTAAGGAAAACCAATATCAAGTTCTAGTCTTCTAAAAACTCTAGAAAGTTGTGACTTATGTAATAAGAAAGAACATCTACCAAAGTATTTTGCTCATTCAGACCAATTAAGACATGACCGTCATAGTTCACACAAAGTTCTTTGGTTTAGATGGAACGAGTTTTAAGCATTCAAATCAAACAAGTCTTTAACAACGTTATTAATTTTTACAATTGAAGTTCTGAAATTGGCCATTTATAGAGGCCTATTAAAGTATTAAGTGATTTAAGTTGAATATATTCTGGTCGAGAATTGGGCCAAAATCTCTTTAGTGTTAATGGGCCTTAAAACTAGTTAAACCAACTACAAAATTGTAGCCTCAGGTTTGACCCCCTTCGCTTTCAATTATGGATGAAATGCTTGACAAAAAAAAGAAAAACATTGCCAAACCAACAACCTTTTAAAGCTGAAGATCTTTCAAATGTGTAATTACATTAGAAGCACATATTAGTTTTTATGTTTCGAAGTTCTATAAGGTTTTATGATTTATAGTGAAGTTCATATGTTCGATTCATCTCTTTCTAAAAACATTTAGCATATAGTCAGGAGAAAACTTGAAAATGGTCATAAAAACAGTTAAGTCGTTTGACCACCATGGGGAAATCCGTTATAACCAGAAATAGCCGTTTTTAAAAAATGTCAATTTGGCACAACCAAAATCCTTTTCAGTATATTTTAATTTATAAAATTTAGAAGCTACTTCCTCCGATTCAAAATAAGTGCTACGCTTTCCATAAATGGATGATTCAAAATAAGTGCTACATTTTCCTTAAATGACAAAAAATAGTAGGACCACACCCACTAACTATCTACTTTAACAAAATGAAATGACTCATTTACCCTTACTTTTTACTATTTAAACATCATTGACCCCACTTTATTCAAAAGGTGTGGGGCCCATTATCCACTAATCTTTCAATTAATCTAATTTAATTATCATTACACTGTTTTACTTCAAAAACCGTGAAAGTAGAAGTATAGCACTTATTTTGAATCGGGGGAAGTATTATTTAACGATGTTAACATGAACTAATTTTATGATATTATTGTAACTCACTAGACTTTTGGTTTTCTTATATTTACACCTATCATTAACTTGTGTAATGGTCATTTATTCTATGACTCTTATAGTGCCAACTTGTGGCCTATATAAAGAGGTTGAGATGTATGTTTGAAAACACACCAAAATATATGAACTTGATCGTTGGAATGAAATCTTAGAGTTTTGTCTATTTTGTATCACAACACGTTATCGGCACTTTGCTCGAACCAAGTAATCTCACCAACTATTCTTCATAACATTAAGGTAAACAACGTCTCTTTACTCTATTTGATATCATTTTATTATAGTGGATAAAGATCCATCGAAATCAAAATATATGTGGTTTTGAAAATCATGTTTGGGGTTGGTCAATTGTTTTTTTTTAAAAAAACACTTCATTTGATGATGCTTAAATTGAGCACATAAAAATCCATTTAATCTATCTAAAAGTTAATACTTGTATATGATAAGTCACAAAGCTTCTCCATGTAGTATTTTCATATGGACTTTTCAAGAGAAAAAAAATTGCTACTCTTTCACAAAAATTAATTCAGTTCATGGGTTTTTCTAATTCTAAATGTAATACTCATTTGGCCGATTATTCATCTTTTTTGGAAAAAAATTTAACAAACAGATTGAATTTTTTTTTAAAACCACAACATTTAAGCAACTAAAAGTTAGCCCAATATTTTTAATGAGTTGGGCTAACAAGTCCAAAAATTATAATAAAAATTTTCTTCTAAAAGAATGATTTTTTAAAAATCCATGATTTATGAAGTATTATGCTCAAATGATTATTTGTTTTTGGTATAAAAATTATTTTGAGATTCTTTATGTTGAAAGTTGTTTTCTTAAATAAATCATGAAGATAAAAATTAATCTTTTCTAAATGTAGTGATTATACTACAATTTCTTTTGTCTTCAAAAGTTAAAGAACTTGTGGATTTATGAGCATTATATGCACTTCCTTGAAAAGTTATTAATCATCCACAACTAGGCTCACCTATTCTTAACAATGTCTAGGAAAGATAGGCGGTTTTTCTGACTCCTAATAAGGGTGGTTCCGATACGCACAAGCGCTGTCTACCCTTACCGTCTTTCCTGGTTGTATTCGAATAGAGCTACCGAAAAGGGTTGACTAAATAATTTTTCTCTGAATGTGTTTATATACATATGCTGAATTGGTGTCTCATAATCGACCTGTCGTTCGATAAATGAGAACCTAATATCAATTGTGTTTTTTTCGAACCTGCTGATTCGACACACAATTTGTGCTTATACAAACCATAAACATATAAACTTATCATCTTGAATGATGATTGATCCAGTATTTCTCCTCCCGTTGTAGGAAAATGTCTATCAAACTTGATTTCCCGATCTTGGATGCTGCCGGCAAGAACTATCTAGACTGGACTCAAGATATCCAGAACCATCTAGATACTCAAGGCATATTAGATGTCATCTATGACGAGGATAATCGTGAGGTTGAAGTTACCCGCGAAATGAATGCTAAGGCGATGATATTATTTCGTCGACATATGTCAGACACGATGAAGTCTGAGTTCATATCAATCACCTCACCCAAGACATTATGGGACTCTTTGAAACAACGTTTCGATCACCAAAAGACCATTTGGCTTCCTGAAGCCCGCCAAGATTGGCTCAATTTACGATTCCAAGACTTCACTTCGGTTACTGAATATAACGCTGAAGTTTGTAGAATTCGTGCACTTCTCCACTACTGTGGTCAACAGTTAACTGACACTGACTTGTTGGAGAAGACTTACACCACATTTCCTAGTTCTGACAACTTGCTTCAAAAGCAGTACCGCCAATCCAAGTTCACAACTTTCCCCGAGCTCATTACCCAATTGTTATTGGATGAGAAAAATAGCATTGTTTTAATGAGAAATAACAATTCTCGTCCTGCTGGGACAAAGGCAATTCCAATGCCTGATGCTAATAATGTTCGTGGGCCTCAATCGCGGAACGGAAACCGAGATAAGGGCCAGTCGTCCCGAAAACCGAAGCACTATGGTGAGCGTAAACCTCACCAAGCGAAGCGAGGTTCTGAATATAATCCATACCAAAGACCTTCAGGTCGAGGTTCGGAATATAACTCGCCCCGAAGACCTTCAGGCCGTGATTCAGAATATAACTCTGACCGGAGGCCTTCGGCTTCTAAGCCATCTCGTACTGGGAACAATAACAGGACGACCAATCGTCCCAATGAAATGGCACATACTGATAAGCATACCCTTTGTTACAAATGTGGTGATTATGGTCATATGCAACGAGTTTGTAAGGCTACTCCCGACGAAGTTCGTAACTATCATAACGGGAAAAGAGCTGAAGCAAATGTGGTTGAAACCAACACACGTGAGTCTTTTGAGACACCTGATTTTGTGGCTCAGATTGAAGATTAGAGCTATTGTTGAGCTCCTGGATCATGTTATTTTATGCTTTCAAGTTTAAATAATGTTCACTTTTGGATAATGGTTTGTTTACAATGAACGCATTTCTCGAAATAATTTAAAGTTTTTCCTTATGAAAATACTACATACGTGTGACCGATTTTAAATTATTTTTACTTTTAGGCATGCATATTGGGTCAGTTGATTGTCTGGTTGACAGTGGTACAACCCACACTGTCCTAAAATACAAGGATTACTTCATCAACATAACGCCTAAAGTAACTTCATTGACAACTATTTCGGGCCCGTCGACCCTTGTTCAAGGCTTTGGTAAAGCACAATTTACGTTGTCAAATGGTACTGTGTTAACCATTAATGAAGCCTTATATTGTCCAAGTTCCGGTCGAAACTTGTTGAGCTTTAAGGATATTCGAGAAAACAAGTTTCATATTGAAACTGCTTCAGAAAATGGTATTGAATACCTCTACATTACCTCTGATAAATACGACCAAAAGCGTATATTGGAGAAGTTGAGATGTTTGTCAAATGGTTTGTATCTAACCACGATAAAACACATTGAAAGCAATCTAGTCATTCGTCGAGCCCCCGTTGATGAGGGAACTTATATGTTATGGCATGACCGGCTGGGACACCCGGGTCAAAATACGATGCTTCGAACTATGAATGCATCTCATGGGCATCCTCTTGGAGGTAAAAATTTCGTGATTAAACCAAAAAGCCTATTCCAAGCATGCTCGATTGGCAAGACACATCTCAAACCACTTCATGTAAAACCTACAAAAGTGGTTTCCCGTTTTCTTGAGAGAATTCAAGGGGATATATGTGGACCTATCCAACCAACATGCGGACCATTTAAATATTTCATGGTATTGGTTGATGCATCAACAAGATGGTCACACGTCGCTTTGTTGTCCACAAGGAATGCAGCATTTCCTAAACTCCTAGCCCAAATCATTAAGTTGAGGGCTCATCATCCAGATTATCCAATAAAGTCAATTAGACTTGATAATGCTGCGGAGTTTACATCGAAAACATTCGATGATTATTGCATGACATTGGGCATTGATCTTGAACACCCTGTTGCGTACGTTCATTCCCAAAACGGTCTTGCAGAAGCATTCATTAAACGAATACAAATGATTGCGAGAACTTTAGTTATGCGTACAAAACTTCCAATTTCTGCATGGGGTTATGCGATATTGCATGCTGCTGCATTGGTCCGTCTGAGGCCCATGGCCACCCAACCACTTTCTGCGTACCAGCTGGTAACTGGATATGAGCCTGATGTCTCACATTTACGCGTGTTTGGGTGCTTGGTAAATGTTCCAATTGAACCTCCAAAGCGTTCGAAATTTGGACCTCAGAAACGACGGGGAATATATGTTGGTTATGAATCCCCGTCCATCATACGCTATTTAGAGCCCTTGACAGGCGATCTCTTTAACGCTAGACATGCGGATTGTGACTTTGATGAGGCAATCTTCCCGTCGTTAGGGGGAGATTTGCACGTTAACGTTGATAAGGAACGACGTGAAATAACGTGGCATGAACCCAACTTGTCTCATATGGATCCCCCAACTGCACATAGTGATAAGGATGTGCAAAGAATTCTAGGTTTACAAAATGTTGCTAATCAGCTACCAGACGCATTTAATGACCTAGAAAATGTCACGAGATCAAATATACCTGCTGCAAATGTGCCTGCAAGGATAGACGTCCCTGAGAGACGCCATGTTCCACTTGAACATGTTGCACCGGTCGTACCCACCGTGCAAAGGACGATACCATCAGCTGTCCAGTCTGCTGCTCTTCCTAAGAAAAGAGGAAGACCAGTCGGTTCCAAGGATGTTCTGCCTCGAAAGAGGAGAAATTCTTCTGAATCCGTTTTGCCACATGAGATCATTAAGGATCACGGGAGTGTATTGGAGGAGCGTGTTTCAGATGAAACGCCAATTTCTCATCATCCCGATAACCTTGAAATATTTGTCGAGTATGCTAGCTTAGACGATATTTTAAAGCGAAACGAGACTGTCATTGACGATGTGTTCATATACGCAGTGGCCACTGACATTATGAGCAATGATGACATGGAACCACGTACTATTGTTGAATGCCAACGTAGAACGGACTGGCCTCAATGGAAACAAGCAATCCAGGAAGAATTGGATTCCTTAGCGAAAAGAAGAGTGTTTGGACCTGTTGCTCCAACACCACCCAATGTTAAGCCAATTGGTTACAAATGGGTGTTCGTAAGGAAGCGTAACGAGAATAATGAGATTGTAAGATACAAAGCTCGCCTAGTGGCGCAAGGCTTCTCTCAACGCCCTGGAATTGATTACGAGGAGACATATTCTCCCGTAATGGACGTTATAACGTTCCGCTACTTAATCAGTTTAGTAGTTTCCGAAAAACTGAATATGCAGCTTATGGATGTGGTCACAGCCTATCTCTATGGGGATCTTGACACGGATATATACATGAAAGTCCCTGATGGACTCAAGTTGCCTGAATCAAGTAGTTCTAGACCACGGAACACGTTCTCGATAAGACTGAGACGATCACTTTATGGATTAAAACAATCTGGACAGATGTGGTATAACCGCCTAAGTGAGTACTTGATCGGACTGGGATATTTGAACAATGAGATATGCCCATGCGTGTTTATTAAGAAATCCACTTCAGGATATGCGATTATCGCAGTCTATGTAGATGATATGAATCTCATAGGAACCTCGAAAGAGTTGGTCGAAACTGCTGAAATCCTGAAGAAGGAATTCGAGATGAAAGATCTTGGGAAGACACGTTTTTGCCTCGGCCTGCAGATCGAGCAACGTAGAGATGGTGTTTTTCTTCATCAAGAAAATTACATCCAAAAGGTGTTAAGACGCTTTAGTCATCATGATGCAAAGCCGTCTTCTACTCCCATGGTCGTTCGTTCTCTAGACATTAAAAAGGACCCATTCCGTCCAAAGGAGGACGATGAAGAGATATTGAGCCCCGAGTGTTCATATCTGGGTGCAATAGGCGCATTATTGTACTTGGCTCAATGTACTAGACCGGACATCTCGTTTGCTGTGAACTGCCTGGCTAGGCACAGCAATGCGCCAACACGCAGGCACTGGAATGGTATTAAAGACATATTCCGTTACCTAAAAGGTACGGCGGATATGGGCTTATTCTATCCCTACGCGTCGTCGAGTGGATCAAACCCTAATGATACTCGAAATAACGCAACCCTTACTGGCTATGCTGATGCAGGTTACTTATCAGACCCGCATAAGGGACGTTCCCAAACTGGTTATGTCTTTACCATTGGGAACACAGCGATATCCTGGAGGTCTTGTAAACAGACTCTGGTTGCTACTTCGACAAATCACTCTGAACTACTTGCGCTCTTTGAGGCAACTAGAGAGTGTGTATGGCTTCGATCTGTAATTGGTCATATTCGAAGTACATGTGGTTTAGCTTATGACCCCGATGAACCAGTTGTTATGTATGAAGATAACTCTGCTGTCATTGACCAAGCGAAACATGGTTACATCAAAGGGGATAACACTAAACACATCTCTCCAAAATTGTTCTTTACACATGAACAACAGTTACTTCAAAAGATTGAAGTGCAACATATTGGATCGGAGAAGAATCATGCAGATTTGTTCACCAAATCACTGCCAAAGTATTCATTCCAGAAACATGTCAAAGCTATTGGACTTAGGAAACTCTCCAAGCTACCTAAGTGACATGTATCATGCACTTGTATATAAATAATAATTGCATCCTGACGTATGCTTTGCACCCTGTTGAGTGCATGTGAGGGGGAGCATCCCGATGAATGCTTGTGTGCTCTTTTTCTTTAGTTCAAGGGTTTTGTCCCATTGGGTTTACCTTGACAAAGTTTTTTAATGAGACACTAACTATATCCCACACTCAATAAGAATCGCTGAATTCAGGGGGAGTATCGAGTTGATTACTTATTAGCCATTGTGCACTCTTTTGTCCTTCGTTAGAGTTTTTGTCCCACAGGGTTTTCTCTTAACAAGGTTTTAATGAGGCACATCATATATGGTTCCTTCCCTATCTCAAGACATCCTGATCGTACTCTTTTATCCTTCAACCAGAGTTTTGTCCCAAAGGGTTTTCTCCGTCAAGGTTTTTAACGAGGCGAATGTTTCAAGGATTGTCTGAAGATACAAGATGAAGTGCATGTATAGTTCAATATAAATCTAAGCAACCAAGGGGGAGTATTGTAACTCACTAGACTTTTGGTTTTCTTATATTTACACCTATCATTAACTTGTGTAATGGTCATTTATTCTATGACTCTTATAGTGCCAACTTGTGGCCTATATAAAGAGGTTGAGATGTATGTTTGAAAACACACCAAAATATATGAACTTGATCGTTGGAATGAAATCTTAGAGTTTTGTCTATTTTGTATCACAACAGATATATATTTCTTAACCTATTTTTAAAGTAATAAAAGGTTTATCATTATAAAATCAAAATAAAAAAAATAAAATGAAAACAATTTTATTTAGGGAAAAGAACGAACGGTGTAGATGCGATGTAGCCATTAACGCTCCAACAAAGATCTTTGAAAGCTCTCAGATCTCAAACAATCCAATCAAAAAATTGGAAACAATCTCTCTTCTCCAGCGTCCGATCTCTGCACAACCCAATCAGATCTCTCCCTCTTCGCGCGCCAAATACAAATCTCTCTCCTCCCTCCAATTTTCTCTCTCTACAGGTATGTCAAAACTCAAAACCCCAAATTTTACCTCAATTTTGTTGTGCGACGGATCCGTACACCGTCGGTGTAATTATGGTCCTTCTTCCTCTTCAATTGATGTCCTGTATGCAGCTCAAGTGTTGATGTAAATGATTGTTGACAGATTTAGGGTTTCTAATGGCGGATGGTCCGGTGAGTCCGGCCGGCGGTAGTCACGAAAGCGGCGGTGAACAGAGTTCTCACAACATCAGAGAGCAGGACAGGTTCCTTCCGATTGCTAACATAAGCCGGATCATGAAGAAGGCATTACCTGCCAACGGGAAGATCGCCAAAGACGCTAAAGACACCGTTCAGGAATGCGTTTCTGAGTTCATCAGCTTCGTCACTAGCGAGTAAGTACGTCCATCATATTTCAGACACAGTCTAACACACACACACACAAATTTAACATTTTGACTCAATTGTCAGTCAAATTGAGCAAGTGTTTATAACTGGATCATGTCTACTCGACAGAGCTTAAATCTATGGAAATTGAATTTAGTTTTCTCTGTTTGTGTGGTAATTTACTGATTAGGGCTAGTGATAAGTGTCAGAAAGAGAAGAGGAAGACAATTAATGGTGATGATTTGCTATGGGCAATGGCTACATTAGGTTTTGAAGATTATATTGATCCCCTCAAGGCTTATTTGTCTAGATATAGAGAGGTAATAAACCCTATTCTAGTTTACTGATTGCAATTTAATGTTCATATTGCTCATGAATCATGATATATGCTAATCAAACATGTATATGATACACTTACTTAGTCACTAAGGAACTAGCAAGGGTAGTTTAGTCATTAGTCACGAGTCGGTTAGGAAGTGGTTAGACTTAATAAAGTGTTTAGTGCTAATAAGGTGGGGCTATAAATAAGCTGTAATAGGAAGTCTGTATTCTCATTCTGTTTGTATGTGAGAAATTACCAATTGGGAGAGCATTTCACCTCTCGAAAGTGAAATACCATTTACTGTGATTGTGTTATTGTAATCAATCACAGATTGTTACTATTTCTTGTGTTCATAATCTGCTAATTTGTATCAATTGGTATCAGAGACGGTTTCGAAATGGCAACTCGATCTAATACTGTTCGATTGGATGATTTGGAATCGGGAATGACGAATGTTCTGGCAGCGCAGAGTCGTATTGATGATACGTTAAAATCGAATTCAGAGAAGTTTGAATCAATGGATTCAAAGATCAATTCGATGGAGAGCATGTTGCAATCAATTATGCAACACTTGAATCCGACGAATCCAGGTCCGTCGGGACTACGGAGCCGAACGACCGAAGGAACACCGAATTCCGGTGAATCACGGTATCGGAACGGCAATCGACCGCCGGAAATTGGTGCGTTTTCTGCAATTAAAGGCCGGAAGTTAGAAATTCCGGTATTTGACGGCGGAAATCCAGATCTGTGGGTTATGCGAGCTGAAAGGTACTTCGCATTGAATCGATTGTCAGATGAAGATAAATTGGAAGTGGCGATTATTTCATTTGAATCAGATGCATTGAGTTGGTTCTTATGGGAGGATAAGAGGAAAAGGATTAGACGATGGGAAGAATTAAAGGATCTTTTACTGTTGAAATTCCGAATTAATACAAAGGGAACCTTGTACGAGCAGTTCTTAGCAATCAAACAAGATGGAACTGTGAAAGAATACATCGAAGAGATTGATGAATCAGAAGTGATATACGATTCAGTGAGTGAGAGATACGATACTGACAAATTGTCAGGATCAAAGAACGATATTGATAAATTGTCAGGATCAAAGAACGATACTGATAAATTGTCAGGATCAAAGAACGAAGAAGATAATAACTATTCAATTTTGAAGAATCGTGTGAACCAAGTCCACGATCTTGAATTGAAGAATCAGAAGCAATCAATTGAAGCAAGTCAACCTGAGTCTCAAATCGTTTCTCTTCTCGTAAGGTACAATGAATCTGACCAATCCGTTAGTAAGGTTTGTGATGTTGTTCTAAAATCTGATTGTGTTTGGAGTGCACACCAAATATCTGCAAAGTATCGTGAGGAAATTAGAGATCGAAAAACAATTGTTGCTGCAGTTAGTACGGTCAACAGTGCACGCCAGCTGTTTGATGAAAGTCCTGACCCAGATTTGAGGTTAGGGCCTGAGATGCTAATTGTGTGTGCTTCATGGGGTCTGAAACCTCCTAAACCACCGGATTATGTTATCAATTCATGGGATTTAAAACCTCCAAAACCACCCGATTGAAAAGGAGTTTTGGAGTATGGATTCATGATCTTTACACCTTGAGGACAAGGTGGAAGTTCGAGGGGAGGGTATTGATACACTTACTTAGTCACTAAGGAACTAGCAAGGGTAGTTTAGTCATTAGTCACGAGTCGGTTAGGAAGTGGTTAGACTTAATAAAGTGTTTAGTGCTAATAAGGTGGGGCTATAAATAAGCTGTAATAGGAAGTCTGTATTCTCATTCTGTTTGTATGTGAGAAATTACCAATTGGGAGAGCATTTCACCTCTCGAAAGTGAAATACCATTTACTGTGATTGTGTTATTGTAATCAATCACAGATTGTTACTATTTCTTGTGTTCATAATCTGCTAATTTGTATCAATTGGTATCAGAGACGGTTTCGAAATGGCAACTCGATCTAATACTGTTCGATTGGATGATTTGGAATCGGGAATGACGAATGTTCTGGCAGCGCAGAGTCGTATTGATGATACGTTAAAATCGAATTCAGAGAAGTTTGAATCAATGGATTCAAAGATCAATTCGATGGAGAGCATGTTGCAATCAATTATGCAACACTTGAATCCGACGAATCCAGGTCCGTCGGGACTACGGAGCCGAACGACCGAAGGAACACCGAATTCCGGTGAATCACGGTATCGGAACGGCAATCGACCGCCGGAAATTGGTGCGTTTTCTGCAATTAAAGGCCGGAAGTTAGAAATTCCGGTATTTGACGGCGGAAATCCAGATCTGTGGGTTATGCGAGCTGAAAGGTACTTCGCATTGAATCGATTGTCAGATGAAGATAAATTGGAAGTGGCGATTATTTCATTTGAATCAGATGCATTGAGTTGGTTCTTATGGGAGGATAAGAGGAAAAGGATTAGACGATGGGAAGAATTAAAGGATCTTTTACTGTTGAAATTCCGAATTAATACAAAGGGAACCTTGTACGAGCAGTTCTTAGCAATCAAACAAGATGGAACTGTGAAAGAATACATCGAAGAGATTGATGAATCAGAAGTGATATACGATTCAGTGAGTGAGAGATACGATACTGACAAATTGTCAGGATCAAAGAACGATATTGATAAATTGTCAGGATCAAAGAACGATACTGATAAATTGTCAGGATCAAAGAACGAAGAAGATAATAACTATTCAATTTTGAAGAATCGTGTGAACCAAGTCCACGATCTTGAATTGAAGAATCAGAAGCAATCAATTGAAGCAAGTCAACCTGAGTCTCAAATCGTTTCTCTTCTCGTAAGGTACAATGAATCTGACCAATCCGTTAGTAAGGTTTGTGATGTTGTTCTAAAATCTGATTGTGTTTGGAGTGCACACCAAATATCTGCAAAGTATCGTGAGGAAATTAGAGATCGAAAAACAATTGTTGCTGCAGTTAGTACGGTCAACAGTGCACGCCAGCTGTTTGATGAAAGTCCTGACCCAGATTTGAGGTTAGGGCCTGAGATGCTAATTGTGTGTGCTTCATGGGGTCTGAAACCTCCTAAACCACCGGATTATGTTATCAATTCATGGGATTTAAAACCTCCAAAACCACCCGATTGAAAAGGAGTTTTGGAGTATGGATTCATGATCTTTACACCTTGAGGACAAGGTGGAAGTTCGAGGGGAGGGTATTGATACACTTACTTAGTCACTAAGGAACTAGCAAGGGTAGTTTAGTCATTAGTCACGAGTCGGTTAGGAAGTGGTTAGACTTAATAAAGTGTTTAGTGCTAATAAGGTGGGGCTATAAATAAGCTGTAATAGGAAGTCTGTATTCTCATTCTGTTTGTATGTGAGAAATTACCAATTGGGAGAGCATTTCACCTCTCGAAAGTGAAATACCATTTACTGTGATTGTGTTATTGTAATCAATCACAGATTGTTACTATTTCTTGTGTTCATAATCTGCTAATTTGTATCAGTATACTCCCAATTTTTCGCCTTTTTACATGATATTATGTCATAATACATTAATACAGCCAATTATTATGCTCGATTCTATTGTTATCAGCTTATCAGTATCTGAAGCTTATTTTCTAACATGCTTTTTTTTCCTATCTATTATTTGTTGTTGGATGCTTACGTGGAATACCAATCTACACAGTTAGAGGTACGGTATTGAGGATTCATTCATTTGAAACACTTTTTACTGAACTCACTTTAATATAACTACAAATTTTGGAGCTTTTTTTCAAGTGGTACAGTACAATTAGCTGAAGCAGTGGTATGTTTTTACTTAGGGTGATACAAAGGGATCTGCTAGGGGTGGAGATGGATCTGGCAAGAAAGATACAGTTGGATCTCATCTTGTTCCAAATGCACAGGTTACTGAATTTTTTGTTTTTTTTTATATCATAATTGAAGTCATCACATTTAATTAATTTCTCAATTGGAAATGGTTTTTGGCTGTGTTTGTATCAATTTGCAGTACACTCATCAAGGATCTTATACGCAAGGAATGAACTTTTTGAATTCACATGTTTGAATATTTCAAGTAATATATCTTATTCTTTCGCCCTTGATAAATCTTTAAAAACGGTCTTGCTAGATTATAACTGTTTGTATTGAATATTTTGCAGGCAAGAGGACATGAACTAGCTATGGGATTTCCATGCTTCTTGTTGACTGATTCATCTGTTTGCTAAAAATGGTCAGTAATACAATGCTCAATGCGATTAGTAATATATAGGTTTTTATACTAATCCTGTATTATCATCATTATTGTTATTGATGTATTCACTGTTTATTGTAATTCAACCCCTATATATGTGTTCTTTTTTTTTTTTTTTTTTTTTTTTTTGCAATTTCCGGTCGGTCTAGCCTTTCTTTCTCTCTTAATTTTAAAGTGTATTTTACTGACTAAATTATGAGTAAATTACATGGAAGGTCCCTGTGGTTTACCACTTATTACAGTCACAGTCTCTGAACTTCGTTTATTACACCAGACGTCCCTGATGTATACAATTTGTTACACCCATGGTCCTTGTTGCCCTTAACTTTTTATAAATGAAGAAAATACCCTTTTGGTCTTTTGTCATAAAGCGAAGATAATGACCGTGAATGTAATAAGTAATAAACCATAGGGACCATCTTTGAAATATACTCTATTAATTGATTTTTTCTTCTCTCTTTAATTCATATTCTTCCGCCACATTCAGACTCACCACTCGCTTCTATCTCTTTGAATTCAAACCTCAATGTATTCCAATTATCGTCGTGTAATCAACCCCTGCCTCCGGTTGCCTTCTCCAGTTGTTCCGCCGCCGATAACGTTCTATCGTCTGAGTGTGCAAAACACCAACTCCTCTAGCGACGTGCATCAATTTTCTAAATCACCGCGTGTGCAAACCACCAAATCTTGACGTGCCTTAGTTGTCTTTGGTGACGTGCATCAATTGTTTGATTCAATTCTGGTCGATAGAATGTCATCGGCATGGAACAACTGGAGAAGGAAACCAGAGAGGCAAGGGTTGGTGATGGATCAAATTTTCAGGGGGTTTGGTGGCGCGACAATAATGGTTATTGATTGATGTTTGAATTCAAAGAGATAGAGGTGGGTGATGAGTCTGAATGTGGTGGAAGATCATGAATTAAAGAGAGAGAAGAAAAAAATCAATTAATAGAGTAACTTTCACGGATGGTCCCTACGGTTTATCACCTATTACATTCACGGTCCCTTTTCTTCGCTTTATTACAAAAGACCAAAAGGGTATTTTTGTCATTTAGAAAAAGTTGAAGGCAGTAGGGACCATGTGTGTAACAAATTGTATACAACACATGGACCTTCCGTGTAATTTACTCGTTTTTTACTATTATTCGTGTGATGGAAACTAGGCCTGCCTAAACTGAACTGAGCTATACCAGTCCGGTTCTCGTTTTTTAATTTACATGCAAAATGGATTCAGTCCGGTTCAAGTCATTGGTTTGGTCCTATGTCCAGCTGAAACCATCTTCTTAGTTATGGTTCAGAGACAATTGGATATTTGATTAATTATTTATGTCTATAATTTTTTTCAGGGAAATTTAAAGTTACAAGACACCTTTAATAATTAATGGGTTAGTAACCTTCGTTCATTACTGGCTTACGGCATAAATGGGCTTAGAAAAATGCGCTTTGGGCTTTTGGTAAAGCTTGTTTTTTCTTCCCTTTAACTATATGAAAATTAGTTACAAAACTATTTAATTAAGGCTGCATTCATCTTAAAACTCTTAAATTATCAATTTTAAACAATTTAAACTTCATTACCCAATTCTCCCCATGTACACATAATTTTATAAGTTTCGTAATTGTGTATTTGTATTTTGATACCATCATTTAAAAAAAATTTGAGTTATTTAATTAAGGCTGCCTTCATCTTAAAACTCTTAAATTTATCAATTTTAAACAATTTAAACTTCATTACCCAATTCTCCCCATGTACACATAATTTTATAAGTTTCATAATTGTATATTTGTATTTTGATACCATCATTTAAAAAAATTTGAGTATGGTTGTTGTTGTCCTTGCATTTTGATCATATCCTTTTACCTTTAAATTGAATAATAAAAACTATACGTCCAGTTTCCTACTTAAATAAGAAACGAAGTTGGTTTCTTTTAATATTGTCATATTTTAAGTTAGTATTTGAAGGAATAAACAGTACCTGAGAATTTCAATATTTTGTGGTGACATTCCTCTGAATACAATGCGATGGTTGTAAATGGGGCGAGGAGAGGTGCACGTGAGCGACATGGGGTGACACGTTTATTGCACGTGTGGGGTGATCATGGTCACAACTAAAAAGTAGTCTATCAAACTTTCATGCGGCTGTCACAACTCACAATTATTTTTATTTTTTTTCGTTTTGTTTTTCAGTTTTAAATTCATAAGAGGTACATTAAACTTAAATACAAAACGTTTTTATTTTATTTTGAACATGTTAAATTTTTTGGACATGTGATTTTAATATAACCGAATTCATTTGTATAGTTACACTCATTCCCGGGAGGGACAATGTGTTAAAGAAAAAGATTACTCTTGATCCAAAATAATAAACAAATGAAGGCTTGTATTCTAGATATTCCAAAATTAAAATATAGTTATAAAGAACAAATATTAGTTATTGGATTAAAAATCTCTTAACCATTACCGCCGATCGCCGCCACTGATCGCCGCTGGCCGCCGTCCGCCGCCGTCACCGGCCGCCGCAATCACATGTGATTAATTACACAAATCACATGTGATTGAAAGCCACTGGCGGCGGAGAGGGGTTGCTGATGATAGAGATGGTGGTCGACATAGGTTGGCGGTAGTGGTGGTGGTGGTCGGCGTGTTGAATAATATGTGATTTAATACACATGGGGTGGTGGTGGTGGTCGGTGGTGTGCAATCACATATGATTTAATACAAATGGGGATACTGTTGTAGTTATGATTTGAGGATTGATTAGTTCAATGACTGAAATTTGTCCCACGTAATTTTAAAAAATAATCAACATTTCTCAACAAATGAATCTATAATTTGTTATACACGACGTGACCATCATTTCATTGTAAAGAATAAAGATCCCCATTCCCCTCTCCCGAAATAACAACTTTGAATGTATTGTTTAGTTTTTCTTGTGACTTTAAAACTAAGAGTGCTTCTCTGAATTATTTTAAATTGGGGATTTTGTGATACCTGGTGTGTATATGGTTAAGAAATTTCAATCGAAGAGTAATCATTACACGATTTAAGAAATATAATGTTTTAAATTAGTATTTCAATTTCTTCATTATATGTAATTTATTTTAAAAGATCCATTGGGTAGTATATTGGGTGTGAGTGCTTTTAGTTTGCCAACTAAGATGCAGAAGAGCACCAGCTAAGATACATAAAATCACCAACGACTCTTTCGATCTCAAACAGTATTTGTGTTATGAGTTGTCCCTTAATCCTTTGCTTCTCCATTTGGCCCTTTATCATTGGTTTACATCTTCCAATATTTTTAAAGTAAACTAAAATTATTTAGTTGCATTTTACAATTAAGAAACGGCACATTGCAATATTAAATCCCATGCGTTATAACTTATACATACTACCATACATGTATGTATGTATGTATGTATGTGTCTTTTATAAAGGGAAAAATATATTTATTAAGTAAATTTTTATAGTAAATTGTATGATAAACGTCACTCGCTTATTTCAAAAATAATGGTCAAGAAAAGAAATGCATATTTAAAACAGAGGTTTAATAAATCTAAAGACTATATTTATGATTAAATAAAATGCTTAAAATGCTAGTACTTTATTGTTAAATACTAATAATTATAGTTGGTGCCCGATGAATGACGGTTAGTGTACAACAATTTGATGCATTAAATTCTTTTATATAATGTCTATAACTAATGTAGTTTTAATTAGTTAAATACATTTCTGATTTATTTCATTCAGTTTTTAAGGCAGATATACTATAAAACAAAGCAAGCATCGATGAATAACTATTAATAATTTCTTACCCTACGAACATGAGATAAAATGCATTTAATAATGTTTTGTCTTTGCCCTATGAACATGAGATAAAATGCATTTAATAATGTTTAAATTTCATAAAATTGTGTAAGTAACTATCAATGTATTTCATTTCTTATTAAATTATGAGATGTGTTAAATGTGTTTTCAATTGTTTAGGAAATTTCTACCTTATTGAATCTTATCTCATATTTTTACTAGATGAGTTAAGACAAGTCTTTTATAAAATTAGAACGATAAAATAGTTAATTATTTTAGAGCAAATGAAGTATAATTTATTTTAAAACAATACATGAATATTCATGTTTCCATGTCATGTTTAATGAAGTATGATGTTTTAATACTAAAGCTAAGTCTGAAATGCGATTTCCAAAAAGATAACAAATAACGTGGCCTGCCTTTTGTTGTTTGTTTAACGGGTTGGTGCATGGTCAAAGGTCATGGTCAAAGTCAAACTGATACCTCCCATCTTTTTGATTTTATTGTGTACCAAAAGTACCCCTGCCTCCGTTAACATATACAGCTGGCCACGTCCGATTTCGGGGTGTTATCGTACTTTGGTTACATGGTCTTGTGATTGTCACGTGGTTTTCTAATCCTATGTTCCTCCAACTAGCCGTGCACAAAATAACCGAAACCGAAACCGAAACCGGTACACGAACCGCAACCGAAACCGGTCAAAACCGGTTTTGACCATAACCGGTTCGGTTATTGAGTAACCGATCGGTTAGTAACCGGTTGGGGGTTTTATGGTTCGAACCGGTTAGTAACCGGTTAACCGAACCGGTTTTGACTCGAAACCGACCGCAAATTTGGTCAACACACCGGTTTTGACCGGTTAACCGGTTTGTAACCGAAACCGAACCGGTTACAATACCCCTTACACCGGTTAGAGTTTTTGAGTCCCCAAAGAAACCGGTTAACCGAAAACCGGTTATTACGAGCGTTGACCAAAACCGTTTACGGTCAAAACCGAAACCGGTTTTTGGCCTAACCGGTTTTTGTGCATCTCTACCTCCAACACACAATTTCACTTCATTCATTTGATTGCCAACCAAAAAGTCTATGCCTTAACTTTATTATATAGGTAGTGATTTTAAGATTATATAAATTACTTCAAATATCACAATCACTATAGTGTGGTAGATGAAGTAATTTGTGTGGTCCTAAAATCACTACCCTTATTATATGATGTATTGCCCAAGAGTTTAAATCTTGTTGCGGACAAATATAATATTTGTGAGTAGATTAATATTTATCTTTCAAGAAAAATTTGATTGCCGCATTATGTACTTGTTTCCGTCACTTCTCGTTTTCTTTTTTTTCTAAGAACATATGATATCGGGCTTCACCATGGCCATTACAACCTTGTGGTTGCATGGTGACAACACCGACATGATCTGTTGTGGTTGTTTCTGCAGTGATTACACAAGAGAAAAATATGAGGACAAAGTAGTGAATAGGGGTATTGATGGATGTGGTTCATAATACACTCTTTTAGATGTGGTCATAACTCATAAGATTGATGTTAATCATGACTCAACTGACTTACTTAGTTTTTGTCAAATCAGTATCAAGTTTGTTGACATTCCGATTGACATAATCATGCCAACAATACAATTTACATTCAGTTTCGTGTGACCCATAATTTTAAAATTCACTCACACAATACCCTATTAAAATATCCTTTGGGGCCCACCTCCTCTCTTCCCTTCTATTCGGCTAGAAGATTATAAGACCGACAAGTTGAATACCGACAAGGAGTGCTAATTGTGGGAAGTGTTTGAAGGCCGTCAATTCCCACACCAACGTGCCGTTGGCACTCATTTAAGTTTGTTATTAACACATAAGAGCACATTGTGAGCCTTAGTTAAAGGCATATCAAAGGTTTTTTAACTCGTTCACATGAGTTATGTCAAAAATGTCCTTCTAGCAACACTCATGTTTACATTGCCTTTTCTCTTTAGCACTTGTTATAACTATCGCGAATAGCATTTAGCGGGCCTTTGGTGTCACCAAATATGTTCGGCGAGCTTTATAACGCCCCACATATTATGCGCTAAGGATATAAAAGGATATTAGTTAGTATAATAGTAATTTGCTATTTATTTTACGTGACATAAACAATCCACCCTACTTCATCCAGTACCCAAAAAGATTGAAATGAAAACATAAATGTTTTACCATAAATTAGCGGGACAGCTAATATACAATAATATGCTGCCAAAGTTTTAGTTAAAGTATTTAGTTTGTTTTATTAAAAGGTAGACATACTACATTTATCTTTAAAATATAAATGCTACTCCGTATTAATATTGTTTTCGCTGGTTAATAAAAATAATATGGTACGTAAATAATTACAGTTAGTAATTAGCATTTGCTATAATAGGACAATTACTAAAGACTCCTTGTTTGAGTTATGTGATTGCACATTTGTCAAAAGTAAATATTTTTTGAAACAACTGATGTTTTGATTGAAAATTAAACATTATTAATTCTAGAAGGTTCCAAATATATTATATTATATATAATAAAGATTAAAACTCAAAATTTGAAGACCCAAGCTTGTGTTAGCTTTATTTCCTTTCAGCATAATTATTATATATTTTTTAGTGGCACATAATCTACTTCATTTTGTCCACAAAAGGATTTGAACTCATTGATCATTAGGTCTTAGGCAACACCTTACATCAATAACATTAGACTACAAGTCTTGCATAATATTGTTATATGTAATATGTGATTATACATGTATCTACTCATATGATTGTAACATCTGTATGTAATACTGTGAATCATAATACAAAACGCATAAAGCGGTCAAATGTTAAATTTTGAAGCATTATAAACGAAACATATAACTTAATATACACATTTTCAATCACATTAAAATGTTTAATAACATTTTCGAACACTAAAATCAACAAAATAACAATGTTCATTGTTTGTAGTATATACTTTACACTGTCCAAGTCAAATTAGCTTTTAATCTGTCTACAATTTTTCATCTCTATATCCAAATCTGAATGCATGCATTTTTTACATTTGTGTAGCTGACATATAAAATTGACAATTTTGTCACTTTTTGTACTTAGAGATACATTGTTCTATTTTATATGTTAATACTTTAAGACTGTTTCTATTTAAACGTTACCTATTAATTAACGTTACCTATCTCTAATCCCAAAGCTTGTTAATTTTTTTTGTGTAGGTCATTTAAAAATAAATGATCTTCTAGAAAAAAATTTTTACTATAAAAGTTTATTATTCTCTAAGTAATTTCAAGATACAAAAAGATTTTATGTAAGTTAATATGTATTGGACTAAAAACGTTTCTGAAAACTTATCTAGAAATATCGAGTGAAAAATATAGGTGTCAATTACAATAAATAATTGCAATGACCTAACCATTGAAGATGCTCTCATAAACCCATCCTCGAATATTAAAAATGATATACGGAATATTTATTTATAAATCAGAAAAAATAGTTAGATTGTATGCCAAAAATATGTTTTTATCACGAGAGATGATATTAATTTTTAGTAAATTTTTCACTAATTTGATGATATAAATTTTAAAATCGAAAATTATATTAGGAAAAAGGATTATTAAATTGTATAAATATTTCATAAGAAAGAATACATATTGGTCTAGCTGTATTCTCTCTTTCACACATGTTAATCTCACACTCAATTCCATTCCTTTATACTCCCTCCGTCCCTAAATAAAGTTCCTATTTCACCTTCAAATTTTGTCCCTAAATAAAGTTTCCATTTCTAAAACTTAAGGGACCCACTTAATATAATAATATTATTACCAATACTTTCACCACTAACTATCTCTTAAAACACTTTCTCTCTCCAATCAAACCTTATATTTTATTCAAAAGTAATACCAAATACCCCACCACTAACTATCTCCTAAAATATTATGCCCAACACAAATGAGAACTTTATTTAGGGACGGAGGGAGTATATATTTAAGTTTCAATTCACTTCTTTAATCCTTTCTTGATTCTTATTTCCTTTCCAAATTCGGATTGATTTTCATTAAACTCCTCTAACTTTTGGTTTATCAGATCATTCGGCTGCAAAAACAAGGAATCATGACAATGATGAGCAACAATTACAATGCTGGAGTAATCGGACCTTTCGGCGACACTACGTTGACCAAAGTCTTCGTCGGAGGATTAGCCTGGGAGACTCCCAAGGAAGCCATGAGAGACCATTTCGAGAAATACGGCGACATTTTAGAAGCCGTCATTATCTCCGATAAAGCAACCGGCCGATCCAAAGGCTATGGATTTGTGACGTTTAAGGAACCAGAAGCTGCAAAGAAAGCTTGCGAGGATCCGACGCCGGTGATTAACGGCCGTCGTGCAAACTGCAACCTCGCTTCACTAGGTGCTCGTCGGCCGAGATCGTTAACCGTCGTGCCGCCTTCGCCGCCAATCGTCCAACAAACCGGTATGTTTAATGTTTTCCCTCTTTTATGTTTTCAATTGAATAATTAGGGTTTATGATTTTGATTTAATTTGAAAATTTGAATGCTGGATTGTTTTGGTTTTGATAATTGTAGGGCCTAATGTGGTTGTGGGACCCAGAGCTGCGGTGCAGTGGTACTATCCGCCAACGCCGTCACCGGCATCACCGTATCACCACCACCACCACCAGGCTGCGGTGGCTTATTACGGCGGCTATGCTCCGGCGACATACGTTGCTACAACTGATGTCAGTTACAATGTAAGTGACTCCAGATCAGCTGCAGCGCACCTGCATTTACTCCGATGAATACGCACAGCTATATTTTACAAAAATGGAATCTAAAATATATTTTTATTAGATAGTAGTATTACTTAAATTAGCTAAAATTGTCATTTAATATTCCTGATTTTTTCGATAATTGGTAAAATTATCAAATATATTGTCATAAACAGTTCATAATCAAGCAATGTGATTAGTGAAATTACGAACATAGAAAAGAAAATTTTCATTTTTAATAATATAATTAAAATTAATAGATAACAGTTACTTACCATCTAAGTACCAATTTTTATACTACGTATATCAACAAAATTTTTAGTTTTGATAATATAACTTAAATTATGAATATATTAGAAAACTAGATTACAGTTTTCTCGCCATCTATTTAGTAATTTTTAAAAATATAAATTTAAAAAGGTTTTTGATAATAACAGCCCTTAAAAGCTGTCTCTAAGCGCATAAAAGTTGTATATTAATTTATGGGTGTAAATGATTCCTAAAATTCAGGAATAGTTATAGATTAATGTACAAGCTTCTGATGCGTATATATTGACGGAATGTAATATATGTAAATTTTACAGAAATTGGGGTATACCGGTGGGGCCTACATGAGTGGAGGGCACTACTCACATGTGTATCCTCCTAGTCAACCTACGGTGGGTGCGCACGCATTCATGCCAATGTACCCCATGTATCCATACCATCATTCTCAAGCAATGGGCCTACCGGCCCAATTCTATTATCCTCCGACATCTGCTGGCCCAATAACACCTGTTCCTGCTATTCTCTCTAAGCCCACAAAGATTGCTTCACCTCCAGGTATATAATTTAATTTTATTCCACATTTCTACTTGATTTTTATTTTTTATATTTCATATCTTGAATTCCTATAATTTTATCTTGATTTTTTAATACTTCCTCCGTATCAAAATAAGTGACACACTTTTGATTTTGGGGTGTATCAAAATAAGTGACACAATTTGAAAACTTTCTTTATTTTGTATAAATAGTGGGACCCATACCCACTAACTATCCACTTTAATAAAGTTAAAATACCCTTATACCCTTACTTTTACTTTTAAAACTCATTAATATCACTTTATTCAAGAAAAATATGACTCATTTTCCACTAACTATGTATTTTAATCTATTTTAACCTCTACTTTAATCTTTTACCTCAAAGTCAATTTGTAATTTGTATCACTTATTTTGATACGAAGGAAGTATGAATTTTTTTAATTTTAAATGATGGAAATAATTAAACAGGTTTTTCTGAACTGTATATGTTCAGAAGTTATGGAAATAAAAAGGAAATATATTATTTAATTTTGGAAATTGTTATTAAATTAGTATCACATGTAAATATGCTCTCCTTTGGACATCATGTTTTAGACCATTTTGCCAGTAGGGTTGTGGCAGGATCACATGGTTCCAAAGATGATAATACTTATTTGGTCCAACCTGTCAAACATAATACAAGTTGGTTCATGCTAATTTTAAATTTGGAATAATTGCTTTTATATCCTTATAAAATCCATAAATTATTTCTATATCCTTCTCAAATTCATAAATTATCTTTATATCCTTCTAAACTTTATAATTATCTTCATATCCTTACAAACCAATAAAACTCTTTTTTATGTCCAAAAACCTATTTTATTATTTATTAAAGCGTAATAAAATCAATAATACAGACAAATAAACATGCTTTCTAATACATAATCAACAAATATATTGCATACTTATTTGATAATTATTAATAATTTAATGATTTAATAAAGATTAAAATAGGTTTTTGGACATAAAAGTGAGTTTTAAAGATTTAGAAGGATATTGAGGTAATAATAAAGTTTATAAGGATATAGAGATAATTTATGAATTAGAGAAAGATATAAAAATAATTTATGAAGTTTACAAGGATATAACCATAACTACTTCCACATATGGTCCCTACTATATGGCTTAATGCTAATATTAGTCCCTCCACTATAGAGGGTAAAAAACTACATTGTTGTACATAAATGGTTATAGATTTATGGCCAGTTCACTTATGGTGGACTTACTTTGTTGTAAGAAGTTGTAACACATGCTTTAATAGTTGTACTATGAGTGGTATTGTAAATGGTGTTTGTAATTGGGAACTAATGATACAAGTACAGTTTGTTTGGCTGTTGAATAGGTACAGCTGGGGTAAAAGGAGGAAGATTTAACAAAGGTGGCTAAAAGTGGAAATAACAAAAGAAGAGGGGAGTAGAGTGGCTTTTTAGAACAAAGGACTGCCTCTTTTTTCTTTCATCTTTATATTTTACTCAAATTTTACATGATTTTTTATATTCAATTTTAACTTATTATTAAAATGAGAAAAATTTATTATCATCATTTAGTGATATCTTAGATTCATTCGTTCTTCATTACTCTCAATCTCCATCTAACTTGTATCTCAACTTGCGATGCAAAACATTTTAAATAGGAATAATTGTAATGAAAATCAATTAAAAGTTACGAAGTATTTTTTTCTACAGATGATATTGTTATTTCGGCGTTTTAATGTAGAAATCTTAACTCGTAAGTAGGTTTGGGTGCGCCTTGTTGTAGATTATTATTATTTTCGTAATGTTAATTAACGAAGTCTAATACTACTATTATACTCCCTAATTTACATATCAATAATTTATACTAATATAATACTCCTCATTACTAACCATGGGTTCAGATTTATTATACTTTTTGTCACCATCAATTGATAAAAATATTTGTTTAATTTAAATTTTATTAATATTAATTAAAATTTATATTAATTAATAAAAGATGTAACACCCTGGTAAAAGGTAATTAATCTAAAACCACACAACAAATTATCGAAGTAAAACAAACCAATAGGCGCGATGAACGAAGGAATTTATGTATGAGATTTAATTATTATTATATAATTTTTATTTATATAAAATAATTTTATATTAGAAAAACAGTCTTGTCTTTAATGGAAAGATGAAATGCAAAGTAAGGAAATTATACATTCACTGAAAACGTTACGGCTAAACTATAGGACTATTTCACCAGTTCCATGCTAATCCACGTGTAAAGCCAGCAATGTCCACGTGGCGGCTAGTAAGATGCATACGGGACACGTGTTCACACCTTCGTTTTCGTGTGTAACAAACACCTGTTTGATCTTTCTAATCCGTTGGATCCAACACCAAACCAACATTATCTCTCTCTCTATCCCTTTACCAGCAAAATTAAAATTAAAATTAAAATTCAAAAATAAAATAAACAATAAGAATTAATCAGGAAAGAAATGGGAGCTGAAACATTTGTGGAGATTATACTCGCAATTATCTTGCCACCTGTTGGCGTTTTTCTTCGATATGGATGTGGTGTAAGTAATCACTCAATTTCAATTTCAATTTCAGTTCTTAATTTGTTCTCCTTTTTTTTCTCGTTTTTTCGGTTCTATTTTTTTAGTTCTAGACGATATTTGATTGAATCTGATGTTATGAATATATGACGAATTGAAATGCAGATAGAGTTCTGGATTTGCTTATTGCTGACGATTTTGGGGTACCTTCCAGGAATTATATACGCAATTTATGTTTTGGTTGTCTAGTAACAAATTAATTAGTACCTTTACTTTTAATGTTTGAAATGAGTAGTAATTGAAGGAGGGATTTCAGTTTTCTTTTTTCGCTTTGTTTTCGTTGTTTTAATTTCGTGATATAATGATATACACGATAGCATCTATACCTATCTATCTGATATAGGCGGATGTATAACAACAACGATATTTAATTCTGCCAAAAACAAAGTATAAGAAGGTAAACAATGATATCTAACTCTGCTAAAAGCAAAGTATAAGAAGGTAAGATGTAGACGATTATACCCTCTATTATATAAGAAGGTAAGATGTAGACGATTATACCCTCTATTACCTGAAGGGGACGGACACTCGAAAAATGGTTCACAATTCCGTCAAAGCAAAGTATCAAAGGTGAAATATACACAATTATGGAATGGAACGAAGCTTTATTACTTCATTCGATTCAAAATAAGTGGTACACTTTGGATTTCACGGATTTTGAGGCAAAAGTTTATAATGATGGTTAAATTAGATTAATTGGATGATTAGTGGGAAGTGGGTCCCATAGTTTTTGAATAAAGTGGAGTTAATGATGTTTAAAAGTAAAAGTAAGGGTAAAGGGGTCTTTTCACTTTGTTAAAGTAGATAGTTAGTGGGTGTGTGTCCCACTATTTTTTTTTGCCAAATAAGGTAATTTTTCAAAGTGTATCACTTATTTTGATACACCTCAAAAAGGAAAGTGTATCACTATTTTGAATCGGAGGAAGTATATATAGTTGAAATTACACCAAGACGGTTTAACGCTAATGACGACTTACTCGAACTACATAGTGTGACGAATTTCGAAATTTGATTACTAAATGCTATCAAAAATTTGTTACTAGTATGATAGTGTTCAACTTCGCACCAATTTTTCCTATACCACCTCAATTAATATAATTTCTATAATGTAGCATTAAATTATCATTTAGTGATTAAAAAGTATACACATGTGAGAAAAATTATTTTGGGAAAAGGAATAAAAATATATGATTTTTGTTTGTTCAAGTAACCAAATCAATTGAACAACCAATTGAACAACCACACCATTGTAGTTTTATAGATGTTCCCTGATAATCGAATTGTATTTAATCTAATGTCTCTAATTAAAATGGATATTATCCAATTTCGTTGATAAAAAGTTTTGCTTAATAGTTCTATTCCAAGGCCTAAGCACAATGTGCGGGAGGCTTGATATAACTGTGTTAAAAAAGTTAAAATAATTTTATAATATGATTTCTAACATTCTTTTCAAAATTACTCTCTTGTTTAGCATTTATATGATATCCATTTCCTATTTAGAAAAAATATATCAAATCAGCCACAATTTACAAAATAAAATCCTTTTAGCATTGTGTTAATGACTAAGCAAGATTATTTTAACATAGTTTTAGATATAGGCGATGATATTAACACCACACAAATTAATTGCTATACCACAATTATGTTTTGACATAATTGTACAGTCTGCATTATAATTTGTACAGTGTGGTATGATAAGTAATATTTGTGGTATGAATATCAATTATCTTTGTGTATACATAGTGATGCGGTTTTAATGGTTTTAAGTGTTTTTGGTGTGATATTGGCGATTGACACCTTAAATTCAAAGCAACAACCAAGTCATGTTCGTTACATCTCAAATCCAAAGAAGTGAATATCACTTTTTGTATAACATATAAAGTGAATAAGTATTGTTGGTATAAATATGTCAGTTGATATTTCATCTGGTGTCACGTTTCATCTATGTATAAGTTACAAACAGCATCAAGATGACAATCACATTTGTAAAATAACAAATCAACTACTCATCTATCACAAACACCGTGGCATTTTCCTTCTTGAAATCATGGGTTGTATGATCTACAACCTGTATCAACACAAAAACATGATTCAAACAAGATCATAGTGGCACATTTTACTTACCAAATTGAACAAATACTACTCACATTAGTATCGCTGAGTTCAAGATTGTAGAAATCCATGGTGGTGTGCGGTTCAAACAACGGGCCAGCATGCCAAGTCCCACGGTTCAGCTTCAGAAATTTAGAACCAGTTATTTTAAAGACTTTAACACTGTCAATGGCAGGAGGTACAAACAGGTGACCACTATCTGATTTCAAAATGTTTTCACTTTTGTGTTTCACATTTGGATCGATTATCGATGGCTTTGAAACTCCAAGATACCAGGTACCACCGCCGATTGAACCTAGGCATTGTGTCACACTTGAATGATGTGTTATATTGGAGAATTTTAGGGCTCGATCTTGAAGGTGCATGATATAAAACCTAATTGCATCATTAAAAGTTAAAAGAATTACTGTTAATGTGCAAAACTGCAAATAACTGTGATTTGCTTCTTCTGCAACTTGATTGCACTGAAATTGTAAGCAAGAGACCATGTTCATATTTACAACCAATCTAGGGCTAATATAATCATTACATGTCACGAATTGTAAGTCGATTTTTGAGGATGCCTGAATTTCATAGGTGACAGATGCTTCGCAGACAGTAATCAAATGAGCAAATAGATTGATTTTATATACGGAGCTAAATTCATCGGGATCATTGTTTAAATTAACTAGCAATGTGGTTGCAATATGCTTGAAACCCAAATTAGTTCACGAATCACGATACTAACATTATATTATCAAATTTGAATGTCGCAATATCAAATCAATTCAATCACGAAAAACAGAGAGCAAAACCCTAAATTTATGAGATGCATACCTGGGAGTGCCTTGTGATAGGTCGAGCTGAGCATCGTGAGGGCCGAACTCGTCGCCGTCCGGCGACGCCTGAATCACTTGTCCAAACTCCTTGAAGGTCTCCGGTGTTGCTTCGATTGGCTTCAATTTCACCACCGCTAATTCCATCGAATCTGTAAACAGCTGCTGCACTGATGATTTGATATATCAATACGCACCGTTGATATTTCTGTTTGGTAGTTTTATTTTGCAAATAATTTGTATTTTTGAAAACCACTCGATTTCCTTCCAAACTTCTTCTGTTATCTGTTTTTGCAACAATATCAGGACCTGATAAACAGACTTATGTATTTTCATTTTCGGCCCTAATATTTCTTGTAATTTCAAGATGTACACTAAGGTTTTCTTTTTTTACTATTAGAACGCTATAAATTGCACGTCTTACCAAAATTGTAAAGGGTGATTTTCTAATTTAGACCAAATGAGATAAAATTTATGTTAAAATATACTTAAGTTTCAATCTTTCTCAAAATAGACCGTGCAACTCCACTAGAATCGTGCAACCGTGCAACTCCACTAGAATGTCGTCACGTGTCCGAGTTAGTGCTGTTCAAATAGTTACTATTGCCCGTTAATACTGTTCAACATTGTTATTAATTACTGCTCGTTAATATTGCTCAACCTTGTGACTACTGCTTGTTAGTACTGCTCATCACTTAGTGTTGCTCCGTTAGTGCTGCTCTTTAGTGATGCTTTAGTTAATACTGCTCAAGTCTCCCAAGTCGCACGGGGTATTTTGAGAAGATTGAAGTCTATCAATATTAAATGAGAGTCTCTCATTTTTTTTTATATCTAAATTGGTAATTAATTCAATTGTAAATGACACTTTTATTGTGACTAATAGCTATGGATTGTCATGGTTAACAAAAACAAGTTTGTGGTCAAATTGTTTAAGTTATACAAACTCTTTGAAGAAATCCTCCATCCCCAATATCTTATAAGTCACCCATAATCGATTACTCGAACATCAAAATCTCTCATTCGGCTTCATTGCCTAATTCTTGAACACAATGGTTGATTATTTGCGTAAAACACCGTTTTGAATTCTGGTTTGTATTCTAGGAAGGCGATCGACAGTTTTGTTGAAAATGGAATTGTTCTGAATTTGAATGTCTAATATGATATACAATTGATTTCTAAAGAATGAGTTTGGTAATACTAAGCATTTTATTTCATAGGTATAAAATAAAACAAGGGTGTTTTGATGTCTTTTATACTTAGCCTGATAATGTGAGTTATAGTATGTGATCTAATGAAGATTGTTTCAAGTTTAAGACTTTTTTCTGATGCAGTCAAGCTGTTCGATGAAATGTCTGAAAGAGGAACAATGTATACATACGTATGATTAAAGTGTACTTGCTTTCTTCATTGCTTAAAAAAGTCAACGGTTGTTCATTGCCCTGAATGTGAAATTAACATATAGTTTTCCGGCTACTTTAAATGGTATTGATGTATTTGTTATCTAAACCCTATTTGGATCAACAAAGACAACATGAGTTAAGTCAAAATAACACAGGATAACTACATGTGAATCTAAACCAACAAAGGTGCATACTTTATGGCCATGGCTGAAAATCTAATCTCAACTTTTCACCAAATTTATGGCATTTCAAACAACTATAATCTTGTTAAAAATAAAAATAAAAACGGTTTTATGTTCGGAATGTTCCTAGCTAGTGCGAAAGACAAGTCGACAACTTGATAATTGTATATGCATTGTAATAAAGATGACATTATAGTAACGATTCGATTGTAATAAAGATCCCTCGTTAACTATTGATTGTACTCTAAAAGTCAACCGTTGACAAAATAGGCACAAAATGGACATAAGGAATGTCATAATGTTTCAATTATTTTGAATTATAATACATTCTTTAAGTTGATTTTTATAATTTCAAGATTTTTATAATACAACGTTCGAAGCAAAAAATCTAATGGCAATTAAAATGTAGCCTTATCTCAACCAAGGGAATCTGGAAGGAGTCAAGACCAATAACACCTACTTTCTTTGTATTTCTAGCCAATGTCAACTCTCAACAATAAACCATCTTCATTCGCTAAGCATCTTTCAATGCAACAATATATATTAAGTACAACATTTGGGTCCTACTAATTAGAATATGCAATAATAAATTAAAGATTTGATTATGTTTTTCCGGTTAACAACGATTGAGTATGAAAACGGTAAGGAAAACCTAAAGATATAATGCAAGTTGCTATGTGTCTAAATATACGGTTTCAATCGAAATAAGAGAGTTCATATTATAGATTACCTTTTAAAATAGTAATTTGTCTCCCTCACAAGTTGGCTATTCATGACCCTTTTGAGTTGGGGTAGGAGAAGTGGCCTCCAACCCTTTTGTATGGTTGAAAAAACCTGTCTTAGGTTGTGTTTGTTTGCAGCTTAATGGAACCATTCAGTGTTGAATGCTTAATCATTCAGCATTCAGTGCGTTTGTTTAACGCCTCTGAATGAAGTATATGCTGAATGGGACATCAAAAACCTGCTGAATCATTCTTCCTTAGAACTTATGCTGAATCATTAAGCAGTCAGAATTCTTATAAAAAAGTTTCTCACATTCAAAACAAGTTTTATACAAAACCTCTTAATCATTCAGACCGTTGAATCATTCAGCACTTAATCATTTTGTTCCTATTAAACAGCACCTTAGTATTCGAACCATTTAAGATGAACAATGGTCCCTCATACATGACAGTTGAGCTAACACGGTCGGTCAACGGTCAACCAAAAGTTTCGCAGCAGATCGTATTTTTTTAGACAACCCTAAAAAAAAGTGAAAAAAGAAAGAAAATTATTAGCAACCACCATGGTCAAGAATAGTATACTACCAAAGTACCAATTATGCTTAATTTCTTGAGTAATCAGTAACCACCATATAATAATTACACAATAAAAGTTATTGTATAATGAAGAAAAATTGTTTGAGAAACCGTGTGATGAAAAGTACATCTAGGAATGCTGGACAGGCTGCGACATGAAGACTGCTGTCCTATATGTGTCTGTTTTATTTTTTGTCAAAGAAAGAAAATTAATAGTCATTGAGATTATAATTGATTTTGCATAGTTTTATAGACTTTATTGTTTAATGTACCTTTTTCTTGTAATATGATATCGACATTTCTTTTATTATGAAATAAGTTTTACGTTTAGTGAAGCCAATAAACACTGGGTCGTTATTGCTGGTATGGTGAAAAGAGCCGTGGTTGTTGTAAATTTGTTGGGTTTCATTTTAAAATCAATCGGTTGTAAGATGAGTAGTCTAGAACTCTTATAAACATATTACAAGTTCATTATTTGTCCAATGTGAGACAATACTCAACACGCCCCCTCACGCGTGGCGTCATTTTTTTCGCGCCTAACACGTAGATATTTTTATAGGTTACGTGTGGTTCGTGTGACCGTTTGACCAACTACGGGTGAACCATGCTCTGATACCATGTATGTTTATGGGTATCTATCTTAAAATCAATTGGTTGTAAGAAGAGTAGCACATGACTCTTATAAGCACATTACAAGTTCATTATTTGTCCAATGTGAAACATTACTCAACAGTTGTGTTCTGTTTAAGTGTATTATTAATCATTATATATAGTTTACAAAAATACATGAAAAATACTGTTGGAGCAAAACACTAGATCAACTTATTACTGATGCTGCAGTTAGTACTGACAATAATTAGTACTGATGGGGCAGAACATGTTACTACTGATGAAGTTGATACTGGTGATACTATAACTTAGTTACTACTGATCATGCACAGATTGAAGATACTACTGATCTTAGTAGTTACTACTGACGATGGTTTCTGGACTTACTACTGATCACCAGACTTACTACTGATGTTACATATTTACTACTGGTGATGAGTTTTACTACTGATACGCGTTTTTGAAGAATATCAAGTCCGAGATCTTCGTATAGATAGTTATAGAATGTAAATCAATGTATATTTTTATTATTCGATGTAAATCAAGTCCTAGAATAACTAGGGTAAATAGTTTAGCTTCAAGGACTATTATAAATAAGTTCCTTACGAATTGTAAACGTACGTGTGTATTGTTAACTCAATAATATACATTGAAGCTTTTTGTGAAACTGTGTTCTTAATACTTTAGCATATTATTTACAGTTCATTGTTCTTAATTACATTGATATAGTGTTGATCCGCTGCAACTTCTATATTCAATTAGATCTAAAGTGTTTATTAACTTTTCTAGAGTTAATCGATCCTGACAAGTGGTATCAGAGCTTATTGGTTCTAGATCTACTATTTGTTAAGAACAACAAAAAGTTTTAATCTTTAAAACACACACATTGTTAATCATGTCGGATAACAATGAAAGCACTCAGGCCAACAAGATCCCTATACTCACTCCCAATAACTTTGGGATGTGGAAGAATCGTATTAAGCAATGCATGCTTATTACAGATTATTCCATGTGGGAAGTTGTTCTTGAAGGAAACAAAACTGGTCCTGGTCAAGCAAGCAGCTCTGCAACTGAGGCAGATAAACTTAAGTGTGAGAAGGAAAAGAAGGACAAGGGAATCGAACTTAAAACTCTAAGCACTCTCCTACTGGCCATTCCTAACGACTATCAACATCTCTTCGTTGAGTATGATGATGCAAAGATACTTTGGGAAGCACTGGAGAAGAGATTCGTTGGGACTAAGAGCACCAAGAGGAACATGAAGTCTGTTCTCAAACAAGACTTTGAAAACTTCAAAGGAAAACCCAATGAAACACTCACTCAAGTGTTTGATAGATTCAACAAGTTAATTGGTGAACTTAACCAGGTTGGGGTTAAGATGGATCAAGAAGATGTCAACATGAAGTTCCTACGATCTCTTAGTGAAGAATGGGCCATGTATACAATGGTGTATAGACAAAGAGATGCATTAGAAGAAAAAGAGTTGGATGAACTCTACAATGATCTCAGAGTATTTGAAACTGAGGTAAATCAAAAGAACCCTTCTATTTCTTCTAATAATGCTGCATTTGTCTCTAGTACAGGTCAAGGTCAGGAAACCTTCACAGGAAAGGCTGCAGATTCTGAGGATGCTGCCAGAGAATCCTTCTTCACTAGTCATGTGCATACTGCATTGATTAGTGATGACTTGGAACAATTGAATCCAGATGATCTAGAGGAGATGGATCTTAAATGGCAGATGGCTATGCTGAGTCTAAGGACAAAAAGACTCTTAAAGAGAACTGGAAGGACAAGCCTTAACTTCAACAAAGGTGACAAAGCAGGATTTGACAAGACTAAAGTCAAATGTTACAACTGTAACAACCTTGGTCACTTTGCAAAAGAATGTCCTCAGCCAGATAAAAGATCAAAATCAACTGCTCTTGTCTCACAACAAGGACAAGGCTATGACTGGAGCTTCCAAGCAGAAGAGCATGCACAAAATCAAGCTCTCATGGCCTTTACTGACAACAAAACTGAGGTAAAATCTAAACCTTGTACTTCTGAATGTGGTAAAATTGTTAAAAACTTAGAAAAAGAAAACACTAAATTAAATGAAGATTTAGCAAAAGCAGTGAGAAGAAATCATGAGTTTGATAGTGTGATTGCTGATCAAGAACATCAAATAAAGGTGTACCAGATGATTGATCAAAGGATAAAGGAAGAATTGCTTCAGGCTGTGGATGAGAAAGAGTTTTATGAAACAAAAAATAAAGAACTAACAAGTAAATTAGAAGAATGTCAGCTTGAAATTGAACAAAATAAACTAACAATTAAAAAGTTTGAAAGAAGCACTAAAATTCTTGATGAATTAACTAATAATCAAACTACAGAAAAAGTTGTTCATGGGGTGGGATATCATGCTGTACCACCTCCATATAAAATCATTCCACCACTTAAAAATAGCTCAGAAAGAATCATTAATGAATTAAAAACTGAAAAGCAAACTGAATCACATAATGAAACATCTGACTCAAATGATTCTTCTGATGATGATCAATCAATTGAATTTACAATCTCTCAAACTGAATCACCAAAATCAATTGATACCAGCTTTCACACAGCACAAAGTCCAAATGAATCTCCCAAATATGATGCAGAAAATATACCTAAAATTCTAAAAAGGGGAAATCAAAGAAATAGGAACCAACTCTTAGAACAAAGAAAAATCATAAAGGCTCAAGAAAATAAATTAAAATGTGTTATTTGCAACAAAGTGAACCATTTAGCAAAGGATTGTCACTTCAATCCAATAAACTGCAAAGAAGTAAAAGAATTTAAAATTTTTAAAGAAAAAGCAAAAACTCAAAAGTTAAAAGATACTACTGGTCCTTCAGTAGTAAATAAAATCAAAACTCCAATTGCTGAAACTCCAAAATTTGGAAGAAGTGCACCAAGATTTGTGCAAAACAGAAGAGTTGGAAGCCCAAAGAACAGCAATTACTTCAAGAACAATGGAAAATCCACTCAAAATAAACACTATTTTAAATTTTCCAACACCAGTAGAAACTTTAACAACTTTACTACTGGTGTTAACCCTCATTATAATGCTGTATGGTACCAGTACAAGAATACTACTGGTAAAAACCCTAATTTCAAAAATACTACTGCTCCCAAAACAACTTTCAAAAATACTACTGGTGTTAACCCTAAAAAAACTACTGGTCATTCTAAACATGGTAAGTACCCAAATACTACTGGTCCATCAGTAGTAAAGTATTCAAAAGCAAAAAATCACGGGTATAAACCAAGATCAGTAGGAAATTCTCACACTAGTACTAATTTCAAAAGGGCAGTAGTAAAACAAAACACCAGTACTAAACAAGTATGGGTACCAAAAGTGTTTAAAGTTAAAACTCCCAAAGCTTATTTCTCAAAGGATGAACCCAAGACATATAAAGCTTGGGTTCCCAAACTTAACTAATCCTTTACTCACTTGTGCAGAGCATTCAGATCCCAGAAGAAGGAAGAACATGGCATATTGATAGTGGATGCTCAAGGCACATGACTGGAAATCTGCAAATCCTTAAAGATTTCAAGTCATTTGATGGAGGATATGTGGCTTTTGGTGAGAATCCCCAAGGAGGTAAGATTACAGGTAAAGGTACTGTTACTAATGGCAAAATTACCTTTGATGATGTATTTTATGTAGCTGAACTAAAATACAATCTTGTCAGTGTTTCTCAAGTTTGTGATAAAAAGAACAAAATTCTTTTCACAGACATTGAGTGCATCATTCTTTCTCCTGATTTTATTTTAGATGAAAAATATGTTGTTTTAAGAACTCCAAGGAGAAACAATGTGTATTGCATAGATATAGGGGGATAACTCATTTCTACAAATGAGGTCAACTGCTTTATATCCAAGGCAAACACTACTGAATCAGAACTATGGCATAGAAGGATGTGTCACACAAATTTCAAAAACATGAACAATTTAGTAAAAAGAAATCTGGTCATTGGATTACCTCAAAAACAATTCATGTGTGATCATCATTGTGTTGCTTGCCTAAAAGGTAAACAACACAAGACTTCTCATAAGTCCAAAACTGTAAACTCTATTTCTGTTCCTTTACAGCTCTTACATATGGACCTTTTTGGACCTACAAATGTAATGAGTATTGGAAAGAAACAATATTGTCTTGTTATTACTGATGACTTTTCCAGATATACATGGGTTTTCTTTCTCAGGACAAAGGATGAAACAAGTGAACTCATAAAGAACTTAATTGTCAAACTGGAGAACACATCTGATCAAAAAGTTAAAGCCATAAGATGTGATAATGGCACAGAATTTAAAAATGCTAACTTAATTAACTTTTGTGATCTTAAAGGTATTGACAGGCAATACAGCTCACCTAGAACTCCACAACAAAATGGTGTAGCTGAAAGAAGAAATAGAACCATCATTGAAGCAGCAAGATCAATGCTTGCAGACTCAAAATTACCAATTACTTTTTGGGCAGAAGCTGTTAATACTGCTTGTTATGTTCAAAACAGAGTATTAATAGTGAAGCCACATTTTAAAACACCATATGAACTTTTTAATAAAAGAAAACCTTCCATAAGCTTTCTAAAATCATTTGGTTGTCCTTGCACTATTTTGATTACAAGAGAACAAATTGGTAAGTTTGACTGCAAATCTGATGATGGAATCTTTGTGGGATATTCTACTCAAAGCAAATCATATAGAGTATTCAACAAAAGGCTAAGGATAATTGAAGAAAGCATCAATGTATCCTTTAATGAAAATGTATCTAATGAACAAGGAAATGGTCCAGATTGGCTATTTGACATAGACAATCTAACCAAATCCTTTAATTCTAATATGAATTTCAATGCAGGAAATTCAAATTGTCACAATCAAAAGGAAGGAACATCATCAATTAATACTGGTCAAGAGGAAATGAGATACATTGTAGTTAATACTGCTCCAAAAGTTAATACTGATGTCAGTAATAACTCAAGTTCTGGAACCAGTAGTAACTCTGAGAATAAGGACAATAGTAATTCAAATACTACTGATACCAGTAATAGTACTCAAAATACTACTGGTCCCAAAATTAACCTAGATTCTCAAGATACTACTGATACCAGTAACAACAACAACACTACTGATTTCAATGAAGATAATAGCAGTAGTAACTCTGACCAAGAAGATGATGAACCAAATATCAATGACAATGAAGGATCCCTAGAAGAACAACTACCTGAGACAAATGAGTCCAATCTTGAAAATCAACTAGTGGTTGATAAAGCTACAACTACAAGGACTCAAAAGAACCATCCATTAGACCTTGTTCTAAGTGATGTCAACTCACCACTACAAACAAGAAGCAAATTAAACAAAAGCTTAACTGCAAATATGTGTAATATAAGTTTAATTGCTAATGAATGTATGTTTGAATGCTTTCTATCTCAGGATGAACCAAAGAAGATCCAACAAGCAATGAAGGACTCAAACTGGATTGAGGCAATGCAAGAGGAACTCCTTCAATTTAAATTACAAGCTGTTTGGACACTTGTACCTATACCCAAAGGAAAAAGAGCCATTGGAACAAGATGGATCTTCAGAAACAAGAAATATGAAAGAGGTATAGTGATCAAGAACAAAGCCAGACTTGTAGCCCAAGGATACACTCAAGAAGAAGGAATAGACTATGATGAAGTATATGCTCCTGTTGCTAGAATTGAAGCCATAAGAATATTTCTAGCATATGCTTCATTTAAGAAATTCAAAGTCTATCAAATGGATGTTAAGAGTGCATTCTTGTATGGGAAGATTGAAGAAGAGGTCTATGTATGCCAACCTCCAGGTTTTGAAGATTCAAAACATGGTGATTATGTGTTCAAATTGGATAAAGCTCTATATGGCCTACATCAGGCACCAAGAGCATGGTATGACACATTATCATCATACCTATTGAAGAACAACTTTAAAAGAGGAGCCATTGACAAAACTTTGTTTACAAAGAAAGTCAAAGATGATATACTACTGGTACAAATTTATGTAGATGATATCATCTTTGGCTCAACCAATGATTTATTATGCAAAGAATTTGAAGAACTGATGCAAATTAAATTCAAGATGAGCTCCATGGGTCCAATGAACTTCTTCCTTGGACTCCAAGTCAATCAAAGAACTGATGGTATTTTGATAAATCAATCAAAATATGTCAAAGACATCTTGGAAAAGTTTGATTTGAAAGACAGTAAAAGTGCTAGTACACCAATGGAAACACACAAACACCTACATCCTGATGTTGAGGGGGAGGATGTAGATGAACACTTATATAGATCAATGATAGGCTCTTTGATGTACTTAACTGCATCAAGACCTGACATTATGTATAGTGCTTGTGTGTGTGCAAGATATCAAGCAAGACCCAAAGAACTACACTTGCAGGCTGTTAAAAGAATATTCAGATACTTGAAAGGCAAACCATCACTAGGTCTATGGTATCCACATGATTCACCATTTGAACTCATAGCCTACACAGATAGTGACTATGGAGGTGAATGTCAAGACAGAAAGTCCACTACTGGTGGATGTCAATTCTTTGGATCAAGACTGGTGTCATGGCAATGTAAGAAGCAAACAAATGTATCAACATCAACTGCTGAAGCAGAATATGTAGCTGCATCTGCTTGCTGTGCTCAAGTACTATGGATTCAAAATCAGCTTCTAGACTTTGGTATCTCTATCCTTAAAACTCCTATTTTTATTGATAATCAAAGTGCTATTAGTATTGTGAATAATCCAGTAAAACACTCAAAAACTAAACACATTGAAATAAGATTTCACTTTATAAGAGATTGTAATGAAAAGAAATTAATCAAAGTAGTTAAAATCCATACTGATGATCAATTAGCAGATCTTTCTACAAAAGCATTTGATGTAGGAAGATTCAACTTCTTGGTTAGCAGTATTGGAATGATTTTAATAACTTAAAATCTCACTTAAAAAATCATGTGTAAAGTTAGTGTTGTAAAATATTATTTACTTAAGTGTTTTACTACTGGTATATCTGTACTACTGGTGTGTAGGCATGTGCACAAAATACTACTGGTAGTTAAATACTACTGGTGTGTATTAGGTTTACACAAATACTACTGGTAAGTCAGTACTACTGGTGTTCACATATACTACTGGTCTTGTGTGTTAATGGTTACTACTGATGTCTATAGTTACTACTGATGTCAAAATCCTTAGTCACTACTGATGTTAGTAGATACTACTGACGTTTTACTACTGATATCTTATTTACTACTGGTCTTTCAGAAACACAATTACCAAACTAACCCCCATGAAAATAACCGTTATGTTATGATTCGAAGGACATTTTAGTAGTTTTGCAGGATAAATCGAAAGATATAAAAGGCGGCAGTCGATTAGTTTAACATTATCTTCTCATCGATTCTCTAAATTCTCTCGATAAACCCTAGTTTACGATCAAAAACCCTTCGTCAGTAACAAAATTCATTCATCTTTTTCTCAAAATCAACATCAAATGGCAACTCTACAATCACTGGATGTGCAAACCGATCTTAAATACTCAGAATTTCACAACATGTGTGCCTTCCTAAAGAATCCCGACGGCACAAAAGATTTTCGACCGATCGTAAAATTCTTGAGAAATTCCTATATACAGTTTGCATTAACGTTAAAACCAAAATCATATCAACAGCACTTGGTGGATTTCTGGACCAATGCTGAGCAAACGGAAGGAACAACTGTATCAATGATCAAATCACAAGTAGATGGAAAACATATCACAGTAACAGAACAATCAATCAGACACCATCTACAACTTCACGATGATTCAGGTATGTCTACTCTTCCTAAGGAATACATTGCTGAAACTTTACAAAAATGGGTTATGAGGGAAGACTCAATATAGTAACCGTTCAAAAGGGTCTTCTCTCCCCACAATGGAAATTCTTAGTTCATACTATTCAGCATTGTATTTCTCCAAAAAGAAGTACTTGGAATGAGTTTAATAAGGCAATAGCATCTGCTGTTGTCTGCTTATGCACAGACCAAGTCTTTAATTTTTCTCAAATTATTTTTGAAGGTATGTTGGGAAATCTAAGTTCTACTAAATTTTTAATGTATCCCAGATTTCTACAACATATCATAAATTGTGAATTACAAAACTTGTCAACTCCTAAAAACATTTTCATACTACCAGAGTTGAACAAGAAAGTTTTCTCAAACATGAGAAAACAATTTAAATTTTCGGGTAAGGAAACCCCTCTGTTTCCTAATATGATCAAAGAACATCCCCATACTGGAGAAGGTTCAACCATTGTTACAACCCAAGTTGAACCTCAACCCACTCCATCACCCCCAAATACAGCCCAAATACCACCCCAACTAGCCACTCAATCACCAGCCCAAACAGAAGTCCTGAAAGTGTCCCAGGAACTTGATTTAAATCTGCAGAGTGCTACTCTTCACTCTGTGGAAGACCTACCAGATAAAACCAAAAATATTTCCACACTTTACAAAAGAAAGAAATCTTTAAAGGACACCAGGGGACACATTGAGTCAAACCCCAGGCTCCAAGAGTTGTCCTCTAAGGAGGAGAGAGGACATGAGGCGAGGGCTTTCACTACTGATGCCCCAAAGGTGGGTGCACAGGACAGTGAAAACATCTTTAGGACCCAGACCTCGGCAACTTTGAGTGATGACTCATTTGAGGAGTTACTCAAAGGACCCCGGTGCCAAGAAACCACAAGGGGGGCATCTCTGCTTCTTCTAGGAAGAAGAGGATGTCTAAAAGACCCAATGAATCACCAAGAAGTGATGAGGGCAGATCTATTGATTTGACGGATAGGATGGAAAACCTTCAAACCAATGTACCTGTTAGTAAGCCCGATGATCTTGCTAGATGGAGTGAGGGCAGTATTAAAATCCAACAATTGACGGAAAAAGTGGATTCTCTTGAATCCACTGTACAAAATTGCCTTACATATCTTACAAACCAAGGAAAAACCATGGCTGCTATGAAAAGACATGTCAATACCATCAACAAAAGGATGAGATTATATGAGCACAGGCTTCATCAACAAACCAAAATCATCAGAAAATTGAAGAAAAAGATTGATGATAGTGAGGCTCCACCAGTTGAGCTCACTAAGGGGGAGAAGGACAACATACAAACTATGATTGATGAATCAATTGCAGCAGCAGCATCTTCTCTCCTAAATTTAAAAGAAACAGAAGTTGATGAAGGCCCAGAGATGATGGTTACAGAAGATGAGCAAATTACTACTGCTACAATGGAAGAACAAGTTGAAAATGAAATACCAGTAGTAACTCCTACTACTGATATAATAGCAGTAGTAAGTCAAGAAGAGGAATTAAAAGCAGCAAATACTACTGATGCCCTATCAGTAGTAACTCCTGAAGTCACACCAGTAGTAACTACTCTGGTTACTACTGAAGAGGAAGAACTACAATTCCCAGAGCTGATTGAAAGAGAAAGACATGTCATCATCTCCAAACCACCAACACCTGATCAACCACTTATCATACCTGACATTGATGATAATGTGAATTGGTTTGAGGTAGATGAATGCACACTTCCTCCACACCCTAAAATATTACCAGAAGGTCAACTACATTTATTTTATCCAAAACTTCTGATGATAGGTATACCAGATATGAAATACATTCCACCTCCACCATCTGCTCACATTGGAAAAGGAAAAGAAATATATGATGATGATTATCCAAACAGAGCTTTAGGACATCATATGGTAAACAAGATTAATCATGTAAGAGCAGAAAAGCAATCCAGATGGAGAATTAAACACAGAAAATTTTTGGAGAAAGTGGAAATGTATCAAGCTTTAGTAGAAAAGAAAAAGAAAGTTCAAAGTGCAACTACTGTTCAAATACCTGCTCAAATCAAAGATGTTCAGATAGAAGCCCAAGAAGCAGAATTCAAAAGGCTGAGAAATGTAGAAGAAGAACATCTAAACTGTCTTGAAGATCTGGTGGCTGAATGTAAAAGAACAAAATGTGATCTACCAGATGATATCTTTGAACAAAAGACACTTATGATAGACTTTCTCAAAACAAAAGGGCACAGTGCAAAATCTTTTGGAAGAATGAAGATGATAACTATTATTGAAAAATACTGCACTGCAAAGAAGAAAGACTTGGCTGAACAAGAAGCTGAAGAATCAAAGAAAGCCAAAACTTTAATCCAAATCAGTCCAAATTTGCTCAAAGCTGGTAGTGTTCCAACTATTGGTGAAACTTCAACTCCCCAATCAAAGAAAAGAAAAACTGTTGATCAAGAACAAATCTCAAAGAAGAAATCAAAACAAATTGTACCTGTTCTTGAAATGCCTATTGCTCCATTGCAAAACAATCCAATTATTAACTGGAGAGTGATACAAAATAATGTTATAGAAGTCATAAGGGAAGACAAAGTTGTACAGAGATTCACTGTATGGTTACCTTTAATCAGATCATGTTCTAGAAGTGTTGTAATCAAGCTTCTGATTATTGGAAAACCTAGAATGACAAAGAAATCATGGAAAGAGTCTGGTGCTGGATACTTAACAAAAATGATAGATGCTGCATTTTATCCAGATAATTATCCAGAACAATTTACAGATCCAGGTAATGTGTATGCTTGGAATGTCATTCCTACTGCTAATATGTACTTCTTTGAGAAATCAGGCAAAGTGTGTGAATTGTACTTATATGAAAAAGAATATCCACATTCTGAGAAGACTATGTATCAGATATTCATAAACACTTTGATGAAACCCTATGATGCTGTTATGTTCCAAAACAAATTGAATTACTTTACAAAGAGGAACAGCAGATATATTATTGAACAAAGGCTTCAACAGAATCAAAGAACTCTTGAGAAAAGAAGGAGAGAACAAGAAGAGCAAAAGAAACTTGATTGATTAAAAGATAATCAATAAGTTTAGGGGGAGATTGTTGGAGCAAAACACTAGATCAACTTATTACTGATGCTGCAGTTAGTACTGACAATAATTAGTACTGATGGGGCAGAACATGTTACTACTGATGAAGTTGATACTGGTGATACTATAACTTAGTTACTACTGATCATGCACAGATTGAAGATACTACTGATCTTAGTAGTTACTACCGACGATGGTTTCTGGACTTACTACTGATCACCAGACTTACTACTGATGTTACATATTTACTACTGGTGATGAGTTTTACTACTGATACGCGTTTTTGAAGAATATCAAGTCCGAGATCTTCGTATAGATAGTTATAGAATGTAAATCAATGTATATTTTTATTATTCGATGTAAATCAAGTCCTAGAATAACTAGGGTAAATAGTTTAGCTTCAAGGACTATTATAAATAAGTTCCTTACGAATTGTAAACGTACGTGTGTATTGTTAACTCAATAATATACATTGAAGCTTTTTGTGAAACTGTGTTCTTAATACTTTAGCATATTATTTACAGTTCATTGTTCTTAATTACATTGATATAGTGTTGATCCGCTGCAACTTCTATATTCAATTAGATCTAAAGTGTTTATTAACTTTTCTAGAGTTAATCGATCCTGACAAATACTACTGAACTTTAGGCACTTGAATTTGAGTCATATAATAATCCTAAATTGTGGAGTATTATTTAACAATACTAATAAATTCCCAAGAACATTTCCTAATTACAAAATGATTGAAATATTCTTTAATATTGATGCAACATTTTTCTTACATATGTTCATAACAATTTATAGATTGTACTGAAGTTGGTGTATAATTTGGTATATTTTGTCACGATCAAGAGTATTTTATGGTATTTAGTTGGTGATCAAAATACTTGTCTAATATTTTGATTGGGTAAATATTTATTTGTTTTTGGATGTGATGTAAATGCTAGGAGTCACCTTTTTTCCACCCTCCTTTTCTCATGCACAAGACTTTTGCATAAATATGTTCAACTATTATTATTTTTATCAACTATTTCCTTGATGGCGACTTGCGCATAATTACCATCTTTTGTTTATTTTTCCACATATGTTTATGTACAAAACCAAAACCAATTATGATTTTCAACATATGTATTTAGTTGGTGATCAAAATACTTGTCTAATATTTTGATTGGGTAAATATTTATTTGTTTTTGGATGTGATGTAAATGCTAGGAGTCACCTTTTTTCCACCCTCCTTTTCTCATGCACAAGACTTTTGCATAAATATGTTCAACTATTATTATTTTTATCAACTATTTCCTTGATGGCGACTTGCGCATAAATTACCATCTTTTGTTTATTTTTCCACATATGTTTATGTACAAATCCAAAACCTATTATGATTTTCAGTGCAGTTTTCGATTTTGTAATTTCATGAATTTCGATTTCGGTGCGGTATTCGGACCACACTCATCCTTATTAACATCTAATAAGTTAATTATTTATATACACATGTACCCACATTTCTAAATACGCAATATTTTAATTTTTCACATATGGTCTCGATAATGTGACCAATACAAGGAAATATACGGTATACAAATAATATTTTCTAAATTTTTTAAATAGAATGTATATTTTTAAAAAACCATCGCAAAACACATATACATGACCCTCGTTATATTTATATAAACAGAGTAACATGTTAGCAATATTTTCTTAGTGATTAGACCAATTATTCAACACAAAGAAATACACAACTGTGTTTATTCAAAAGGATAATGTAGATATATATTAAAAAGACATTAATTTGGAAATAGTTATTGTTTTTTAGATGTTCTCACAAACATAAGATATTTGGAACCGCGTCAGGAACATTTTTTAATATCATAACTCATAAGGAACACACTTCTATTATTAGGGGAATCAAATCTTGAATATGATGTAAAACTCCTTGACTTTACAATTTTGATTGGAATTTCTAATTGTATGTTCGATGCGAAGGTTCTATAACTCTATTATATACCTAACGAACGCATTGTGTATATATCATTACACATACATGAATACTAAAATCACAATTTTTTTAGTGCAAAAGTAGAAAATTTCAAGTAGTTTTTATGTGGGCATGTTACTAGATCACCATATTAAATGATGGAGTCATGAACATTTTTAATTTCAAATTCGTTCTAACATTTTATACCATTAGTGTACAGGTCTTTTAGTTATTGTAGAGATGAGCATGTAGGCCAAAAAACTAAACCGAACTGAAAATCCACCAAAACTGACAATATGTAATCGGTCCGGTTTCGATTTTGAAATTTTTTATCATTTTCAGTTTCGATTTATTAGTTTCGTTTTCAGTTCGGTATCCGGATAAAAGAAGGGCAGTTGAGCTAAAAAACATGAACCAAACAGAAATCAAAACGAATCAAACCAAACACGTATATAATCAGTTTATTTTGATTTTAAAAATTCATTATTTTTAATTGTGATTCGTACACACTTTCTTACGATGAAATGAAAAATACGTGGGAGGGTATGAGATGGTCGTCCTCGTTCCACACGAGCCTCAACGGTACTACCCAACTTCATATGTCACTATCAAATAATTTCCACGTCAGCATGCTGCGTTGTCCCACTAATATCCTTCTCGGATCTCCCACCTCTTATTATTTATTACTTTATTTTATATTCCTCGTTTTCGTAAATAGTCGGCACCCAACACTTTCTTGTATCTCTTCACACGTGGCATTCTATCTTAATATTTCGGTTGAGAACTTGAGACTACGAACCTTTTTACCCATAATATTTGATGTCATTTTAGTTCCATTATAACATAAAGTCATAAATTTATGTCATTCGTATTGTCTCAGTATAAGGTACACTTACAACCAGGATGAATGTACTTCTGCTTCCATTTTTTTATTTTAAAAAGGTAAAGCTTTTGATTTAATTTACTTCTTTTGTTTTCTTGGAAATTTGATCGAATGTAACTTATAAGTTATAAACCTTCAAAGTTGAAGACATATAATTTGTTTTTTATGATAAAGAAAACAATTATATATTTACAAAGAAATTTGAAATATTTATATCAATAATTATGGTAAAATGTCCCATGGATGTAGATCAATGTTCGTACTTAATAACTTGCAATGAATCATTGAACACGTTTACAGTAGTTTAACATGTTTTTACACGATCAATTGATAACCACAAACATGTTATAGACAAATTATTCTAGTCGCTAAGAGTCAAATAAGTAAAAATATTTACAATATGCCAATGTAATTGTAACAACATAAACGATCTTTATGAATATGAACTAAAATAGTGTGTAAATAGCCTCCCTTATAAATGTTGAGTAATGTCACACATTAGACAAATAATAAACATGTATAACTAATTAGTTTTAATAATAAACTCCAAAAACTTACAATAAGTATACATGTACAATTACATTTAAATTTAATTTAATCAAATTGAATATCAAATCAAATGTGTACACAATCAACAGGAAATATATATGAAGATCATCGTTTTTTAAGGGTATGAAAAGAAAAAAAAGATAGCTAAGCTATATCTTTTTTAAGGATACCTTTTATAGTTTGTTGTGATACATTATGTTCTAACCGTTTTTGTTAGGGGTGAGCTCAGTACAGAAATTGAACTGAATCAAACTGTAGTGAATTTTCAAAACTGAAACCGAAAGGATTATATGTTTTTTTTGTTTTAGTTTGGTTCGATTTTGGTTTTGGTTTAGTTTTTTTTTAGCCCAAATACTCATCTCTATCCGAGGATAGAACCGAACCAAAACCGATAGAACCGAACCGAAAATGATGAATTTAAAAAACCAAAACCGAATGAATTACATGTTTTCGGTTTTGGGTCGGTTTTTTGGGCCTAGATGCTCACCCCTAGTTGTTGTGGACGCTTCCGAACCTTTCTCTAACCATTTAATAAATGTTTACTCAAGATATGATCAAACTCGCGATCGCAAGGAAATCATTCGGCAATACTTACCACTAGACATCTCCGAATAGTTATAGCTAAGCTATATATTAAAATTGAACGAATTAATCGGATCAATTATTGTATTGTTTAACAAGGCCAATCTATCAATTTCTGGTTACTTTCAAATTAAAGGAATAAGTTCAACGGTGACCACCTGTATAGTCTTTAGTCTTCAGCATATCAGAAGAAAAATCAATGAAGCAACTGAAGTTGGTGAGTCTAAGCAGCAGAGTAATAAATGAAGCTGGTAATCGATAAGCAATTAAGATGAAAAGTATTAGTGTATTAATTATATTGTGATGGGCAGAGAATTTAATTTTCAAATTTCAATTGGGTGGCTCTTGATCCTATAAGATATGCACACCCGTATTATTCCACAAATTATTTTTAAATCCATGTAATTAAATACTCGTAGCAGTATATGGTTTTTCTTCAGTCCAACAAATTGGTACTTTTGTTTTTTTAAACTACTTTTTTCTACACCTAAAGAAAGCAACATTTCGACTTTATTTGTTGTGGATGTTAGGTTTGGGCTTATAAGCGGGAAATTTTGCTTTCACAATTGTTATAGATCATAAAGTACAACATTCAAATATGTACACTATTTTTAAATGAATTTAGAAAATTGCTAAAGTTTGTAGTTAATTAGTTTTTTAGTATTTTATATAAATTCTTGAGAAAAGAAGATGGATAAGATAGGGAAATAGTTAAGAAATGACTTTAAAAATTTTATGTAATTGAACAATTGCTCAAGTCTTTATCATATACTTCTTGATCCCTCAAAAGCTCCAAAAGATTTTCTTTAACTATATAGATTTGACCTCATGTAAAATAGTCTTTATATTCTCAAATAACCCTTCGTGATTTTTACTCCAACTTTACAGGAGCTATAGCATACGTAGTAGCTCATTTATCAAATTACCTCACCTTTTATTTTTTATTTATAGTGGTATCATTTATACTTAAAAACAATTGAATTGTTTAATACTATTTTAATATTATTTAAAATGTTTTTGATACTTGTGTAAATTTGATACTTCCTCCGTATTAAAATAAGAGACACACTTTTCATTTTGGGGTGTATCAAAATAAGTGACACACTTTGAAAACTTTTCTTATTTGGTAAAAATAGTGGGACACATACCCACTAACTATCCACTTTAATAAAGTGAAATTAGCCTTATACCCTTACTTTTACTTTTAAAACTCATTAATATCACTTTATTCAAGAAAAGTGAGACTCATTCTTTACTAACTATGTACTTTAATCTATTTTAATCTCTATTTTAATCTTTTATCTTAAAAAATATGTAAGTCAATTTGTGTCACTTATTTTGATAGGGAGGAAGTATAAACTATTGGTGTATATTTGAAGTACAAAAATATACACGTTTGCGGACAGGCTTTCTAGAGTTGGGTGCGCACACACAGAGACAAGTCAGATAAAATCTATCATAGCTGACGTAATTTTCAAACTACTGACCAAATGATGACATCATCATTCAATTATATATATGTACATTCTCCCACCTCTTTTGCTTAATCAAACTAACGAATTGAAGCCTTTTTCACCCCACAACAATTATAAAATGGAATATTCCGGTGACAGAAGTGGCGGCGCCACCTCACCCATGGCCATTTCCGCCGGCATAGCTTCAAGTTTTTCGCACTCTCAGTCACACAAAACTTGTAATAACTCACCATCTCAGCATAGTCCCACTAGTGTTTTGACTCATCCACCACCGTCCACCCCTTCATCGCCGCCGTATCCGGTGGTTCTCAGCCCTTGCGCCGCCTGCAAGATTCTCAGGCGGCGGTGCGTTGAGAAATGTGTCTTGGCACCTTACTTCCCACCCACGGAACCACTCAAGTTCACCATCGCCCACCGTGTGTTTGGAGCTAGCAACATCATTAAGTTGTTGCAGGTACAACCACATATTTATCATTTATGAGATATTTATGACAAGTGGTGTTTGTTTGCAGCTTAATGAAATCATTCAGCGCTTAATGTTGAATCATTCAGCATTCAGTGCGTTTGTTTAGCGCCTCTGAAGTATATGCTGAATGAGATAGTAAAAAAGTGATGAATCATTCTTTCATATAACATATGCTGAATCATTAAGCTGTCAGAGTTCTTATAAAAAAGTTTCTCACAATGAAACCAAGTTTTATACAAAACCTCCTAATTATTCGGACTGTTGAATCATTCAACACTTAATCATTTTGTTTCTATCAAACAGCACCTAAAATAATAAACTTTTAGTCTGAAATCAAGGCTTTGACTATTCTTCTATTCCTCCTGCTTTTTATTTTTTCTATTTTGTTATTTTTTTTTTGGTTAGCATTCCTAATAGTAATTATAACATGATGGAAAGTATAAAGTGTAGAATTTAGACCTCAAAAGGTTTGGAATTTTAAAATTTTCTATTTCTTTTACTAATAATGTATTTTTCTTAATTATCGAAATAAGTCAGCAAAGTATGGATACATAAAGTTGCAATATATTTACAGAATATTTGAACAAAATCCCAACACAAAACTTTATAAACTAAATAAGGTATCTTGATTTTAAAACACTAGTTTTTTTTAACCCTTCTAGCTAGCACCAAAAGTTATTTAGCCATTTTATAGATTAGTGTAATTTAATTATTTTGAATTTTATAAAAGTATTGATTTTGAAAATTAAAAATGAAAAGTAAGTGTACTAATTTCTAAAAGAGTATCCAAGTATGTAGGGCCATTCTTTGAACTAAACGGTTTTAAAAGTTGACATTTGTTTGTATAATATTAAGAAAATGAAGATATATAGTAGTTAGAAGGGCAAATTAGTAATAAGTAATAACCACTGTCACCTAAAGAGAAACTATGACCAACATGTAGATTTGATTGAGTTGAAAATGTTGACATTTTATTCACGCATTAGGTTTTTAAAGATTGTAACTAAAATTTAAATGATGTGTACGTGTAATACTTGTATTATTTACAGGAACTACCCGAGTCTCAAAGAGCGGATGCGGTTAGCAGTATGGTGTATGAGGCAAATGCGAGACTTAGAGACCCGGTTTATGGTTGTGCAGGAGCAATTTGTCAACTCCAAAAGCAAGTGAGTGAGCTTCAAGCTGAGTTGGCCAAGGCTCGAGCCGAGATGCTAAACATGCAATGCCAACAATCGAGTTTGTTATCTATGCTTTGTACGGAGATGGATCAACAAATTGTTTCACCACCAACACCACAACAACAAACTCCTTATGAAAACCTAAACTTTTACGCGGAAGATGTCAATTTGGGATTCGGATTCGAGCCACTTTGGACATGAAACTAAGGACCTCCTTCAAGAGTTACTCAAGCAAGTGTGAAACTTGAAAGGAAAAGAGAGGAAATTTAATATTTCTTAACAAAAGTCAAGCATTCATGTAGTTTATGAGATTTTATTATACTTCAATTTACGGATCCTATAAAAGGTATAAAGAATAAGGAGAGTTACTAAAAGGGTAGAGGGAAAGAGAAAAGTGTCATTGTACTATTAATTTGCCAATACTTGATTTAAAATCAAGTTATGGGTGACCTAATTTTATATAGTCTAATTTATTAGATTCCTCATTTGGCATACTTTGTCAAACTTGCTATTGACTTAACTACCCTTTTGACTCCTTTGAAGCTTAGACTTTTCTTTGCATGTTTAATTAGATTTTCTAATTTATAACTAGATCAATACTCCAATAGTATAGTTTTGGGAGAATTGGGGTTCCATTCCTTTTTCCACATGTAGAGCTTATAAGTAGGAAAACATGGTCTTTGAGGAGTGTCTGTCACATTATCTCTTGTCATGGTCATTAGTACAGAGAGATTTGAACGCATTACTTATAGGTCTTGGGTAACACTTGCACTTTACATTAGTGCCACTATCTACTGGAAAATGAAATTACCATTGACCATTTCAACCATTTATAAGTCACTAACAGGTTAATGCAAAAACTGATTTTTAAAATATTGCTACAAGTTATAAGTCTCCAACCATAATATAATTTTAACATTTAGAAAAGAAAGAGTATTTAAAAAAAAGGAGTGATTTTCCTACCACAACTTTTAAGGTATGTACCACATTTAATGCTTAATATACTTGTATAGTTAGCTGTAAAATCTGTACTGTGTGATATAATCATTAAAAATTATGGTAGTAATATCAATTTTCATTTAAAAAGTAGACAAATAAATAAAAAAAATGTGGGACCCGATTTGTAGAGAAGGTCCGGCCCATAACCTACGCGTTCTGGTTTCGCCAAATGTGGCAATGTGTGATACAACTTACAAAGTGAATATGAAACCGCGTCTACATCACGTGCATATTGTCCAATAAGAGCCCTACATCACTACAATTTAACAATTTCTTTTAATATTTTATATTCAAGATTTTGCTAATCATTTGCAATGAATAAAACTGCAACTCAACTAATTATACATCATATATTTATATCCTTTGAATTTTACTAAAGCTGCTTATCCTTATTACTTTCTCCGATTTAAAATAAGTGCTACACTTTCCATAAATAGATGATTTAATCAGTACTACATTTTGAAAAAAAATTACCTTATTTGGAAAAAATAGTATGACCCACACCCACTAACTATCTACTTTAACAAAGTGAAATAACTCATTTACCTTTACTTTTTACTTTTAAACATTATTAACCCCACTTTATTCAAAAAGTGTAGGACTCATTCTCCACTAACCATTCAATTAATCTAATTTAACCATCATTATAATCTTTTACCTCAAACACCGTGAAACCCAAAGTGTAGCATTTATTTTGAATCGGAGGAAGTATTATATTTAACCAGGATACCGAGGGCTCTTTGGCAGCCCCTTTGAAACAGCAAGAGCCCTCACCAAAAAAAGGACATTCAGACCAATAATATTGCTACAAAGCTCTTTAGCTTGAGTTCCTTGTCGCAGTTTCAATTCATTTACATTAATTTAGTTTTAGAACTTATTAAGGATTTTGTTAATGACAGCTTTAAGAATTGTCTTTAATATACATAAAATATTTGTACATTTATTAATGGAGTAGTGATTCTAAAATTTAGGGGTTTGTTTTTACATTAATTTTAACTTCTTATTAAAGGCTCTTCCTATCATTTTCCTCTTGTTAATATAGCAACATGAAACACAATCTATCTTTTTTTACTCATTTCGAAGAACGTGAAGATACGATTAATTTATAGAATTCTAAATCACGTAAAATATGTTGTTGATAGTATAGTATCATTTTTTCGTGTACATGATTTTCTAGAAGGTAGACAAACAATTCTAAATATTATTTATTACATTTTCTGAAAGGCATATTATTTATTACATTACATTATCCGTACGTATTATTTTGTAATATACTTTTTGTCTTTGAAAGAACTGTATTTCTAGAAGTTAGGCAGATGATATATTTACATATTTAAACATTGTCAAACACTATTATATTTGTTTCTTTATCATGTAAACCTAGCAGTTATATCTATATAAATGTGTAAAACAAATCAATCCAATCTTGGATGGGGGCGCAATGTCCAACATTGCAACCAATTGATTCTATTATACTAAATATAATATGTTTTGAAAACTATAAAGTAATGCACAAACAACACCATATGGGATATTTAATACACCATGATGTATTTTATTCATTAATTAACAGAAAATGGAGAACAGGATGAAATCGATCTCAATCTAGAAACAATTTATCAATGCACCTAGAAGAACACGGTTTCGCCTAATTCGTTTGTTTAAGTTTTAAGATGAATACAATGAGTTTGGATACTTGATCATTTCGAGCGTTCAAGGCTACCCCTGGATGTTTGAACATAGTATTTAAAATATTGGTAAAATAATAAAATATACTAATCTGGTCGAAATACTACTTTTCTTCAACAAAGGAACTATCAATTGTTTATTTTTGATAATTTGTGTTTTAGTTAGTATTTCTTACATGGCTTTGTGGAAGTTAAAGGCTTATTTTGATTTATTAAGTCTAAAGTCAAAAGATTTTTCCTCAATCGTACTGTTTAATTATATATTAGTAAGATCGTTGCCATTGCTAATAAAGTAATCATGTGAAGAACTTTCAACGTCTTGCGTTTTTTATTTAGTAATTATTAGTTAGATTATTTAGAGTCCATTACTAATTATATGAATGGTTTTTCTGATGTGTGGCAAAATTTTCTATTAAATTGAATACAATATTTTTAATGCATCTTCTAAAACATTATTTTTTTAGAGTTTTAATGTCATGCACTACATATTTAGAAAATAAACATTACATTAAATTCTAAATAAACATTACATTAAATATAAATTAATGTATGTTAGAAAAACTATTTGTATGAATAATCAGTTTATTTATAAATATGTTATTTGTTTATTCTAGGGGACTGAACCTAAAACTAACCGAAACCAAACCGAAAACATATAATTGGTTTGATTTTTAGTTTTGTAATTTAATGCTTTTCAGTTTTAATCATAGCAGTTTCACTCCGTTCCGGTCCCTAGATAAAGGTAAGCATATGGGCTGAAAAAACCAAACCAAACAAAAAACAGACTGATACCAAACCAAACCGTAACCAAAAATATGTAATCAGTAGATTCGGTTGTTGGACTGCCGCTCACCCCTAGTCTATTCAATTGTAGTTTGTCTCTCACAAGCAATAAATTAAGAGAATTGATATTCATACCACAAAATTTACTTCCCACACCACACTCCACACCACACTGTATAAATTTTAAAACACACTGTACAACTATACTAAAGCATAAATGTGGTATATGAATTAATTTGTGTGGTTGAAATATCACTCCCTATAAATTAAACATGCAATGAACAAAAGTAAACATTGCTATTAGAATGAAATAAGTAGCAGTCAGTCCATAACATAACATTCTAGAAACAACTCTATTCGGTCCGGTGTCCAAAAACAGCATTGAGAATTTGAGATATCGACGAATAAGACGTGTACACGTGTCGCCACATAATCATGGAAAACATTCAAAACTTCCTTGTAGCGTTTCACATGAATATATAACTAAAAAAACTTACTACTTTTGTGAAAGGTGTTGGTCATTAGCTTGTTGCTCTAATGTTTGCTGTTCTTCAGTTTTGGAAATAGCATTTTTCATAAGCTCATAGCCTGCAAAATTCATGGCACCAAGTGGAGCAATCCAGAAAAACCTAGGAATAGCCCCTTTAAACAACCCAAGTGGGCCCTCATGTTGGAGAATGGATAATGCAATCATGGACATGGATACGGGTCGACCCTGTGGAGCGGTCATCATTCGGGTTTTCATAACATCAAAAGGTGTTGTTGTAACTGCAGCCAAACCACCAGATATTGCACCAACCGCAATCGTCTCCCATGGTTCCAGCTCTCGTCCCAAAACCCGTTGCACAACCTGCAAAATTTTACAGATATTTTTATATATAAAAAAAGAGTTAATTACACGGATAAATGTTTTTTTTTTTGCTGTTGAAAAAAAAAAATAAAAAAAATTTCACCAATGGTCCTTTAGTTTCAAAAATTACACTGACGGACCGACGGTCCTTAATTCTGAAAGCTTTTTCACCGATGGTCATTTACAAAAACGGCTGTTTATTTTTCACATTAAGTGACCTCACGTGCGATGCAAGTGAGGGTATTTTGATCATTTTGTTTTCCCCCATCATTTATCTAGAGTAAATTACATGGATGGTCCTTTAAGTTTATAACAAATTTCACCAATTGTCCTTTAGTTTCAAAATTTACACTGATGGTCCTTATTTCTGAAAGCTTTTTCACCGATGGTCCTTTACGAAAACGGCTGTTTATTTTTCACATTAAGTGACCTCACGTGCGATGCAAGTGAGGGTATTTTGGTCATTTTGGTTTCCCCTCTCATTTATCTAGAGTAAATTACATAGATGGTCCTTTAAGTTTATAACAAATTTCACCAATGGTCCTTTATTTTCAAAATTTACACTAATGGTCCTTATTTCTGAAAAGTTGTCCTTATTTCTGAAATAGTAAATTTTTTAATAATTAAAATAATAAAAATGTACCTTTTTGGATTCACCGTAAAGGCCCATGCCCGCAACATAAAACGGGACCTCCCGACAAAGAGTGGCACCGGTCCCACGAAAGAAGCCTCTGAGACCGTCTTGTTGCCATGTACAAATGATTGCTTCACCAACGTTGTTAAATATGCCTGCTTGCAGTCTTTGTTTCAAAACTTCACATGGAATTCGGACAGCTGTCCCCAAAACAGTGCTACAAAATGAAGCTACTGACTGAACCTGTAATTAAACATGTGTTACATTACATGATTATATCATAAGTTTATAACCGTATAAATAAGCAAAAAGAAATTTAGGGTTTACTTGTAGGTCCGGAAGTGTTGGAGCAACGTTTATTAGCACGATCTTACTTGCTTCAAAGATTCCAGTTCGTAATCCATGGCTGTAATTACGAAATTAACCGAATCAATCGTATACCGGAAGATGAATAAATTCTAAAAATAAATAAATAAATAAATAAAAGAAAACGGACCTCGAGAATTGTCCGATAATTGCGGGAACCGAGCCTCTGTATACACCACGAAATCCAACTTCTGGAAGCTTTGCAATCATTTCGGGAAAAGAAAGCGTTGATGCTTGTACTCGAGTCTGACAATATGATTTTTACATTTTAGTACCCTGAACTTGACTAACTAGGTCCTTTACTACCCTGCACTATTAAAGGTGTAATATGATACCCTAAACTTGACAAAATGGTATGACTTGCTAATTTGGTCTTCTTTTCTCATGTGATATGCTTCTAATATCAATATATTGAGATAAACGTCTATTTTCTAGTCCATCAAAAACTCCAATGAAAGTAAGTCGAGTAAGAAAACACGATCAATTAAATTAGTCAGGGTACTAAATCGACCATTTTGTCAAGTTCAAGGTACCATGTTGCACATTTTAATAGTTCAGGGTAGTAGAAGACCTAATCTGCTAAGTTCAGGTACCAAAAACTTACCTTAATTGTGTCGATAGGATGCATTACAGATGTAGATAATGCACAAGCAAGCCCACCTGCTAATGCAGATTTCAAAACACTTCCAGCATGTACTTCTACAGGTGGGGCCACCGCTACAACAGTAGCAGCTTGAAACCATAAATTCCTGAAATTTTTCCAAAAAAAATTAAAGTTAAATTAATATTCATTAAATTAAGGGAAAATTTCTTTTATATCATCGTAAAACTCATAAATTATATTTATATCTTTTTCAAATTCATAAATTATCTCTATATCCTTATAAACTATATAATTACCTTCATATCCTTCAAAACCTTTAAAACTCTTTTATATATACAAAAACCTATTTTATTATTTATTAAATCGTGATAAAATCAATAATACACACAAATACACATTATTTATAATACATAATCAACAGATATATTGCATACTTATTTGATAATTATAATATTATAATGATTTAATAAATATTAAAATAGGTTTTTGGACATAAAAGTGAGTTTTATAGATTTAGAAGGATATAAAGATAATTTATGAATTTGAGAAGGATATAAAAATAATTTATGAGTTTTACAAGGATATAAAAGAAATTATAAAAAATATACAAAGTATAATATTTACCGTGGATCTTCTTGAAGTTGGTCTGATGGAAGAAGAATCATGAAATTCCTAAAATGCCCATACGAAACCGACTCTTCAAAATCGGATTTCAGAAACCGCATCATTGCAACAGCATTATCCTCATTTGCAGGAAGCCCTGCGTTTTTTAAGGATGCTAAAATTTCACTTTTTTGGAGTGTGCCCGATTTTGTTAAGCAGAGACTGGTATAAGCTCTGAGTATAGTCGGTTCTTTTTGTTCCATTAATGATAAAAACTGTTTCCAACCGAATGATTTTGAAAATAAATGTCGTCTCGTTCGACGCATTAATTCGTGCGCGTATCTTTTTGGAAGCTTTCGTTTTCTAATTGCAATTTCAAGATCTTCTAATGTTACTTGTCCGTCGCTGTCTCTATCTAATTCTTCAAAAAATCTCCTTCCTGCATACATTTACAAAAAAAATAACTTAAAAAAAATTAAAATTTTCTTTTTAGGCCAAAATGCATTTTCCTGAAATATTAAAGGTGTAACTTGGAAAAATTGACAATTTTCTCACGTGATTTGAGTCAGGGTACTCAATTGACAATTTTTCCAAGTTCAGGGTAGTATATATAAAATGCATTTTGGCCTACTTTTAATTATAAAGATATACTTGAAACTTTAACATACCTTCTGCCTCAGTGTATCTGAAGAAATCTTGAACTGAGAAAAGTTTCTTCTTATCAGGATGGTCTTTAGTTGACCGTCCTAACTGAGGTACAAGTTCGATTAGTTCGGTCAACGAAACAGTTGACAAAGTTGACCTTAATCGTTCCACATTCGATAAAGGAATGCTTAACAAACCATAAGCCATCTTTTGTGGAAAACTGCTAATATTTTCTTCTGTAACGTTTGAGCTAACAGTATCATTGTTATCATTACCGTCTTTTACAGAAGAAGTTATGTCAACAATACCTGATGGAATACCTCTAACTCTTGCAAACTTTAAATTTCCCAAAAAACCACTCAAATCTGATTTCTTTTCTTCTAGAAGACTACCAACTGCCTTCAAATGACCACTTTCTTGACCACCTAACTCAAATTTGTGCAAATTTTGAGCAATTTGATCAAGAACAAACCCGATAAAATGCTCTAGTGACAAACCATTTTCATCTTTAATCTTTAAAGTTTCGTCATATGGAACGAAAACCAGCCCGTTTTCATTTTCTGTTCTGTTTCTATCTCTAGAAATCTTTGATTTGTACTCTTTCACATTTGTATGTTTACAGGTTTTTTTCTGTAGCTTCTTTTTACCGTTTCTAAATGGGGCAGGAACAGCTTGAACAAAACTACTAACAATTAAAGACCAATTTAATGAAAATTGCATGCAATTGATGCAAGTTTTATCTTCTTCACTGCAATCTTGTACTTCTAATTCTTTCTTTGATAAATCAACCTTACTAATGTTACTATTACCTGCATCATTTAGTGTGAAAATTCCTAAAAATGCCTTAAATGGGACCTTAGTTGTTAAACCCTTCTTTCTCACATCATTAACCTCATCCTGAACCTGAACACTGTTTTTTCTCTTCACACCATACAATTCAACCTTATTACTCCCATTTTTTAAGGAAATTTCTCCTGTTTTACGCCTGTTCTTACTACCTGGCCATCGATGCTCAAAGTCTTTTGCAGCTTTCCTAAAACCTGATTCAATCGGACCAAAAGCATTCTTCACAAGCTCAATCGAATTAAGGAATGACTCCAAGGGGTCATTTCGATTCATATTCACCATCACTGAAAAAACCTACTGTCAAACCCTAATTAATTCCCAAATCCACAATCTCAACACAATAACAGAAATCCAAATCCTAAAATCAACTACGATCAGCAATCAGGACACAAATAATACCTCTTCACCGCCCTAAATACGAAAAATCTACGAACTCGAAATCGTACGGACGAAACAAACACAAAATCGAGCTTGTCCGTAGCAATACGATGAGATTAAGAGCAACTATAGAAAATCTCACTCAGAATCCGCGATGTAGATAGTTTATCTAAATCTAAATATATACAGCTAAACTTTCATGAAACGCGAACTGTACAGTGAAGTGTAAATCTGTATCTATACACATCATTTCATGATTGAAAACTGCAATGGAGATTTATTAACTTGATTCGAAAAGTTTACCTGATATAATTAGGGAAATAATCTGGAGAATATATGTGTATATATATATTCCGATGTATGTATACGTATGAAGAAGAGAGATATGGTGGTGGTGATTACGAACAACCCAGAAGATGAAGAAGAAGTAGAGGCTTCCAATTTTTTGAGTATTTGACTATTTCCCAAATTATTATTTATTGTGAGTTAAATAATACTTACAGGATAAGAGATCACTGTGGATAATGATGACGTGTATCCTACCTGGATAACGTGAATTTTCGTATCAAATTAAACAATCATCTTTACTATGTGACAAGTTAGAAAATATTTGTTATCAACGTGTTTAATTTGTTCACTTAAGTGATTATTCTTTTTATATCAATTCACAGATTTAAGAGGTAATTTCTTTTGATATTTAAGGTTATTTAAGTAATTTCGTTAAATAAATTTGAGAAATTTATTTATTTAATAATCTTATGCATTGGTGTAAATCGTGAATGTAAATCAACCTATGGCATTTAAAACGACTAAAACAAAATTGTGATGGAAGGAGCATGAGTTTGATGTACCCAAAAACAAAATAGACATTTGAGGAAATGAATAATTGGAAAATAAAATATACAAATGAAGAGAGTGATACGTGTAGCGTTGCATGTGGACACGTTCGTAGATGCAATCCCACATGGCAAATTTTGACATGCTTCACCGACTTCCCCTTCGCCACGTGTACTCCGATTCATTCTATTTTTTTAAGATTAAACTTTTATTAATAACTTATTAATTTGCGTCAGTAAACCGTAAACGTACTTATATAATAACAAAGGTTTTGTTAATGGCAACTCTTAAGACTGTCACTAACATGCATAAAAAGCTTGTATATTGATTAAAAAAATAATATTCTTAAAATTCAGGGGTTGTCTTTTATGTATTTTTGCCTTCTTAATAACAGCCCTAAGGGCTGTCATTATCATTTTCCTAATAATAATTATTATTGCACTTTAATATTGATAAATATAAATATAAAAACAAAAATAAAAAGATTTTGATGTTAAGTAAAAATAAAATGAAAATGAATTTTTAGATAATAAAAGTATCATTGATGATAAAATTTGTACAGTTAAAAAGTTTAGAAATATTGTATTATTAAATTAATTGCTAAAGTAGAAGGGTTAAGTGAAAATTAGAAAGAAATAAGGTATATTTGATAGAAAAAATTGTGCTTAATCATTTTGAAATGGCACTAAACACGTGATTTAATACCTATCATTAAGTTTTGTGCGTTTGGGTTTCAGTTGATAAAAATATATTAACCATTAAGAAAGCAAACAGATACAAAAGTCGATATGTCCGAGTGGTTAAGGAGATAGACTTGAAATCTATTGGGCTTCGCCCGCGCAGGTTCGAACCCTGCTGTCGACGATTTGTTTTTAACCCTCAGATTTTCTATTTCTGTAATAAGTTTAAGAAGTTTAAAACCAATTCTTTTTTAACCCAAGTCTCTTGCAACACTTGTTTGTACTGTACAACACTAGTACAACACCAATTACATGTGTTTGCAAACAAATACTTCCTCCGATTCAAAATAAATGTTACACTTTCTATAAATTGATGATTCAAAATAAGTGCTAAACTTTGAAAGATTATCTTATTTGGCAAAAAATAGTAGGACCTACACCCACTAACTATCTACTACTTAACAAAGTGAAATGACTCATTTATCCTTACTTTTTACTTTTAAACATCATTAACCTCAATGTTATTCAAAAGGTATGAGACCCATGAATTAATCTAATTTAACCATCATTATCATCTTTTGTCTTAAAAACCGTGGAACCCAAAGTGTATCACTTATTTTAAATCGGAAGAAATAGCATTGAACACTTGCGCATAACAAAACAATACCAAAAACAACTCTCTAAATACATACAATACAAAACTAACAAACAAATAAAATGGTACAAAAACATATAAGTAAACAATCGCTCAAACACAAGAACATAACAAACAAATCCTTATGAATTTGAATTTATCATCAATGGCTCGGCAAACCTCTTTGTGGGGCGAGTCGTGAACCTGAAAACGAAAGCCACTTCTTACCTGACCTAACAACATAACACATGCTAAAAACCACTAACTATTAATTTGTATATAAACAACATAATTAATCCTTAACTTTTGCTTTAAAGGTTATAGTTAGCAAATCCCTATTTAAAAATAAGCATCCTTGAATAGAATATTTCAAATTATGATATTAGATCAAATACACAAAACATTCTCTAATTAACACATGCCAAATGAAAGTGGAGAAACTTGAAATTTTATACATAAAGATGACAAATTACATACCAACTTGCTGACTTAATTGACTCATCCGATTTCCATCATAGCATTTGGAACATGGTTGCCACCATGGCGGCGACCACCGCTGCCGCCACCACCACCACAACCCAAGAACCTCACAAGTCTCCATGACCCGATTCCACCACTAGCCGCTTTGTTCTCCCTACCATCTTTAGTCCTTATGGATGACTGCCTTTTTTTCAAGTCTCTAATATGCACTTGTGTTGAAAAACTACTTGACCCGAATCCAAACATAAGAAAGTACCATTTTGACTTTGTTCCCGATGCCAAGATGGATACTCTCCTTATCGGTACTTTATACTTCAAATCGAGTTTCTCCGAAGCAAGATTTGGTTTAGATTTTCTAAAAAATCGAAAAAAACTCCATCTTTGTTTGTGATGTTTCTTGTTTTCAATCTTGTTGGCATTTTGAGAAACATTATCTTTTCTATAAGGAATTATTTTCCCACAAAACACAACATTGTTGCTTGCAACCGTTTTCAAAAGCTCGCTAGAGAACTCAAACTGATCATCAACATCAAGATTATGTCTCTCATCATCAACGCAATAGAAGTCTTGTGCATCGCCTTGATTATCGTATATAAGATCAGAAAGCGAAAGAGTGTCGATTAGATCATCTTCACGAAACGAGTCTTGTGTCGGAGGGTTTTGAACATAACGATCTTCTTCCATGGACGATAACTTAAAGGATGATCGATAAAAGTTAAACTAAGGTGTAGTTTAGTAAAATCTTGATTACAAAAGATTCAAGATTGCTACTATGTTATATAGTTTATAGTATATATATTATGTTTGTTGACTATATAACTATAGTTTTGGTAGACACATGTTCATTTTCATATTACAACAAATGGACATAAATAAATCTATGGAGATAGGAGGTGTACCAAGACGGCTAAAAAGGGTGCAATTCTATAGGCTATGCTTCTAGAAAGTGGACATGAGAGATAAAGTTTTTTGTCATCCTTTAATAAAGCAAAATTGAGTTTGATATAAAGCTTCATTTCCCAAACTTTAAATATTTACTTTTGAAACTTTATTTATAAATTAGTAAGTAACTTATTAAAACAAGTAGATAGTATAAACTGAGTTCTTGATGCAATTGTGCAATGTATGTTGTAGTGCACTTGGAAAGAAAGAAATGAAAAGATTTTTAACGGGAGTCAGATCTTCCATGTTGGTGGCAAACGATATTATATCTACATCCTACACTTGGGTTAGATATAGGGGTAATTATTCATGTAATTGGTCTGTTTGGTGTTGTAGCTCTATTTTTTCCTTGTAATCTGTTAGTTCTTGTACTCTTTCGCTTTCCTTTTTAGCTTCTTGCTAAGTAGGTTTGCCTTTTTAATCTATTTACCGTTTCCAAAAAGAGATAGTACAATGGAAACCACGACAAATATAGAAAAACTCTTCAAAAATATTTGCCGCCGTTGTTTTGCCCACATACTACAATTCAAATACTGACACGTTTATTTAGTTGATGCATCCTATAATAACCTAAATTATTTAAACCCAATTATCAACATTATCTAAAAAATCAGCATAAACGTATCAAGGATAATAACTTAATAACTTATATCATAAGATTATAATGTTGATCAAGTGTTAGTACTTGATTCATACCTGGATTTTGGGGGTTTCTAGAAAGTAAAATATTTCAATGGAGGCCTATATATGACATAATGTTATTATAAGGCGAGTTGTGGGGGAAAATTTGTCTGGATAGACCCCACTATTGTGTATGCATGGCGGCCAACAGTAGTTCGATTTGGATTGTTGTTTGTTGCTGGTCAATAGCCTAACTTAATTCCTGGGTCTTGATTTGCGCCTCTATATATTCAAACAAATGTCAAAGGATTTGTTTTTTTAATAATAGATCGTTTTAAAACCAGGTTTTTTAACTGAACCATGACAAGATTATAGGTGAATCGATGTGAGCGATAAGTTTGCTCAGAGAACATGGTCGATGTTCTAAAAACAGTCAAACCGGAATACAATATTATTAAGTGTTTATGATAAATTAATTACGTAAAAAGGTACATACATGCCAAAAGAAGTATAGAAATATATAAAATAAATATGATATCAAATCAAATAATTTCCAAAATCTATTTTCAAATAAAATTTAACAATTTTAAGTTAAAAAATTATTAAACATGACATCTACTCTATACATTGAAATGAAAATTTAGTTTTTAAACTTCAAAACATATAAAATAAAATAAACCACAAAATCTATTATAAATAATAACAGATATTTCCTCCGATTATAATGATAGTTAATGATAATTAAACCACAAAATAAGTGTACACTTTGGGTTTCACAATTTTTTAGGGAAAAGATTATAATGATAGTTAAATTAGATTAATTGAATGGTTAGTGAATAATGGGTCCCACACCTTTTGAATAAAGTGGAGTTAATGATGTTTAAAAGTAAAAAGTAAGAGTAAATGTGTCATTTCACTTTGTTAAAGTAGATAGTTAGTGGGTGTGTGTCATATTTTTTCTTTTTGATAAATAAGGTAATTTTTCAAAGTGTATCACTTATTTTAAATCACTCATATAAGGAAAGTGTAACGCTTATTTTGAATCGCAGGAAGTATTCACTTTATATAAAAATTAGAGATTAAAAACAAATTGGTATGCCGATGGTTTAATCATCTGGTTCGTCTGATTAACAATTAACTCATGCAGTTCAAAGCGATTTATAAACAACTTTTTAACCTGAATAATTCGGATGGACATGCTTTACGTTTCCAGTCCGACCCGAGTTTTAAAACACTCGGAAAAGGTTAAAAGAGAATTTGGTATACCCCTCGAAATCTTCCCAATCTTGTATCCGCATCATTGCAACATCACACTCTACCCTTGTCCAAATCATTTACAAGGGTTCCTACTACCTCTGATACCTGCCATTTTTAATTTCTTTTAAAATACATTAAATATATGAAGAGAAATGATATTTGTGTCTACTATTTGTACCTACCTATATACCTATCAACATCTAAACTTGACATGTGTCATTCACTAGTTCTCTCTCTTTATATCATTTCTTGATTTTAACACCTGTCATGATCAAATTTGTAGACATATTAGTAGGCACAAATGGTAGGCACAAATACCATTACTCATATTAATACCGAGAGAGAGATGGTTGCCAATCGAATTTATACCCCAAATGAAAATCAAGTCCTTGTTGGACTTGGCGTTGACCCACCCACTACACCTGGGTCGAATTAGAAAAAATAATGGGCTATCACTTAGAAAAAGCGTAGGGCTGATTTGTTATTGTTTTCTTGAAGCCCGAAAGGAATTCAATTGCATGTCCAGCTATTAATTCATAACCAGCATTAACCCAACATGTATTAAACTACTTCCTCCGATTCAAAATAAGTGCAACATTTGTATTTTCACGGATTTTGAAGTAAAATAGTTTAATGGAGATTATGATAAATTAAAGGGATAATTAGTGAAAAGGGTCCCACCATAGTTTTTGTCTTTATTGAAGAAAGAGAAATTAATGATGTTTAATAAAGTTAAGTAGGGATAAAATAGTAATTTTATAGATAAAAATATGCCAAATAAGGAAATTGTTGCACTTATTTTGAATCGGAGGAAGTATTAATAGAGGCGCTCAAGCCTCAAACTGTATTAGTAGTATAAAAAATTGAACCGGATAAAAAACCGGATCAGATTCGGTCAAAATTAGATTCGGTGAAACCAGTTTCCGCTAATCTGGTTTTCAAACCGATTTGCCTGTGGATACTTGAACCGATCCCTATCCGGCAGATTCAGATCCAAACCGGCCCAATAGACTTTAATCCGGTTGCAGATCTTGATCCAATTTGTTTGTTCACCTCTAATCGTAATACCTAAATTACCAGGCTGACTTTTTGTTATTCATTGGAAATTTATCAAAATATTTCTAACTGGTTTTCAAAGTTTTCGCTTTTTTTTTTTTTATTTTATCCAAACGATTTATTAAAGATTACTAAAAATATAATATTGAAAGTGCTATTTTTTTCATTTCGTACTAGATACGAAAGGTGTTTAAAAGAAACTTTTTTGTTTTTCAAGCAATTTGGTAACATATTTGGTAACTTTTTTCGAGGTTTTTTTAAGCAATCATTCTTTGCCATTATATAAATCTGGTACTCCGTAATACCTAATATTTAATAATTAAGTTTGGTGCTGCATTGTTACAAAACAAATATTATAGGGGTGTCAACAAATGGCCCATGTTTTAGATGGTAGCCATTTTTTTTACGGTCTTGTATATAATTTTAAAGTTTTATGTCAACTTAATAATTTAAAATATAAATTATTTTTAAAACTCCAAGTTTTTATATATTTGTTGTATTTAGAGGGCCCACTTTCGTATATTTGTATAGGGGCTTCGGAAATATATTATAAGATGCCCAACCTTTATGGCAAGCCTACTGACCATAACTTTATCATATCGTATTTCAATAATATTTCAATGGACATAACAAATACATCAGCTTAATTTAAGTAACTTATGGAAGACAAATGCACCATGATGGCATGACGCATGTTCACACTTAACTAAATGTACGTATAATCATATTAAAATATTTTAAAATCTTTCTATATATATAAAACATGATCAAAGGTGACGTACGAATTCTAACCGAAACTTACATATTTAAACGCCTTCACACCTCTATATATATTGTTGTTAATAGTTCATAACTTTCATATCCATATATAGCATCTGACTATAAATTCGTATGTAAACAATAATTTTCGTTGCTAATATTGAAATTGTAATCAGTTTGAAATTACTTTTTGTTAATTTAATTACAGATTTTAACGCTAGCTGTTATCCGCATGGACTGCCGTGACTTCAAGGTAGGAAATTGCTTATTTGCAATTGTATATATGTATGTAACTATGAACAATGTATATAACTTTTTATTTTTTCATGAAAATTGATAGGTACATTCTCTACAAATTGATGTTGACCGAAGAATTGACGAACTCAAAGAAAAGACTAGAAGAACGTTGATGGAAACTTTAAATCCCACAACTACAATGAAGCTAATTGACACGATTCAAAGATTAGGAGTTGGACACCTTTTTGAAGATGAAATCAAAGAAATATTAGAAAAAAAGCTCAAACAAGGTTTGCCTGATTATGATGATTTATATACCGTGGCTCTACATTTTCGGCTCCAACGACAAAATGGCCTATGTATCAATCCCGGTACGTACTATTTTGATTTTAAAATAATGTATTTAAACAAAAAAATCTTCCGTCATATATGATGCTTGGATTTGAGTTTTTTTTTTTTTTTGTCAACTCATCCATTTAAAGCATCCTCATTGGCTACCAATGCCACCTAGATTCACAAACCAATTATTTAGAATTTAAGCAAATCTTTAAATAAATCTTTTAAATTCCATATTACACATTTAAACAAAGCGTTTTCACCAATTATTCGAAACATTTAAAGCAAATCTTTAAGCAAATATTTTAAATTCCATATTACACATTTAAAGCAAAATCATATATTAAATTTAGTATATATCTTTTAACCATATAGTAAAAATTCAATTGCCCCATAAATAGATCAACTCAAAAACTCAACCATTTTAGCCACAAAATTCAGAATTTCAAATAATCACAACCAAATCTCCCATTACACTAATTCAACAACAAATGTCGTTTACAAAGAAGTCTTATTTCGTCTATAAATTTTCTGCAACATTTATTCATGTATCAAATTTGTACAAATTTATCATTATAACTATGGATTCTTATGTCATTTTAAAAGTATTAAATTTTTTTTGTTATTTTTCTTTGATATATCTCTTGAAGCATGCTCGTTCAGTCGGGCGGACTATGAAGCTAGTTGATCTATATATTATATATATTTAGCAGATGTTTTCAGAAAATTCATGGATGCAAATGGTAAGTTTATGATCAAGTCAACGGGTGAAGACATAGAAGCATTGTTGAGTTTATACGAGGCTTCTTACTTGGGTTCAAATGGGGAAGATGTTTTATCACAAGCCATGGAATTTACAACAAGACACCTCAAGAGTTTAGTTTCACAATTAAGCCCCAAACTTTGTAAAAAGGTTCTTCAAAGTTTGGAGCTTCCAAGGCACATGAGAATGGCAAGATTAGAAGCAAGAAGATACATTGAAGAATATGGCAATGAAGATGATCATAATCCAAGTGTGCTACAACTTGCAAAGTTGGATTACAATCAGGTCCAATCCCTCTACCAGAGGGAGTTGGATGACGTCTCTAGGTAGATTACTTCTTCTATTTAATTCTAATATATCTCTTGAAATAATAACAAGGATATCCAATTTTGTCTAATTTTAATTATGGAAGAGGTAAGATGTAGACATAACTGGGTCGAGTAAAGAGACTTTTTTTTGAAAAACTTCAAGCAAAATATGTAGTGGAAAAATAAATAAATAAATAAAAATTACTAAGTGTCAATATATCTCTTAGAACATTTTTAATATATATAAACCTTATAACTTTATATACATTTTCTTTTATATTTAGCCTGAACCCATCTAAAAGTTACTCATTTTAAAAACTTATTTAATAAGAATTATATATATATATATATGAACACTATACATATACCTTATTTTATATACATTGACTTTCATTTATATTTAATAGCAAAAGAAAATTAACTCATTGAGTTATACATAAATTAATATATTTCAGTTTTATGCAATACAATAGTGTTACACTAGATTTTAATCTGATTTGGAACTTAATGTTCAAATTATTGGAACTTAATGTTCAAATTGTGATTTTTTTTTAGGTGGTGGAAAAGGTTGGGTCTAGCAAGTAAATTAGGTTCTATTCGTGATCGACATGTTGAGTGCTTCTTATGGACTATTGGAGTCTTACCAGAACATAGGTACTCTAGTAGCAGAATCAAGCTCGCTAAAGTCATAGCCGTTATGTTGGTTATCGATGATATATATGACACCTATGGATCATACGATGATCTTGTACTCTTTACCACAGCTGTTCAAAGGTTCGATAAACTTATATTAACTAATTTAGAATTTTTTTCAAAATATAGTGCAGCTTTTTCTTAAATTTTCACAAATAATGCATTATTTTTTTGTCTTTCACAAATAGTGTTTATAGACTCCTAGAGACCGGAATTAGCCTTAAATTGGACTCCAGGAGTCCGTAATTGCAGTTTACCTCGTATCAGTGTACCAGTTGTGTCAGAACGTGTACCAGTTTACTCCCCGATCGGATGGAAAAAAGACCCAACCCAATTCCGGACTCGGGGAGTCCAATGGAACGGAAATATTCCCAGCAATTCCGGACTCTAGGAGTCCCCATGTGCTTTTCTGCCACTTCTGATACACTGGTACGAGGTCTGGTACATTGGTACGAGGTCTGGTACATTGGTACGAGCAAACTGCAATTCCAGACTCCTAAAGTCCAATTTAAGGCTAATTCCGGACTCTAGGAGTCCATAAACCTTATTTTTGAAAGCAAAAAAAAAAACTGCATTATTTGTAAAAATTTAAAGAAAACCTGCATCATTTTTGAAAAAATTTCACTAATTTATGTCTTTAAATAAACTAACATTTTATATTCCGACAGATGGGATTTAAATGAAATGGAAAAACTACCCGAGTACATGAAAATATGCTACACGACGTTGGATAATACTAACAATGACATTTGTGATCAAATCCTTCAAGAACGTGGGCTAAATGTTCAATCATTTCTTCGCAAGACGGTAATTATTTCTTTTGTTAGTTTACTCGTAAAGTTCATTGTTGTCATGTAGATATATTAGCTAACTAAATACGTACAAGACGAAGTTGTGATTATTTGTCTTTAATTATATGTTCTAGTGGACCGATTTGGTTGAAGCTTACATGGTGGAAATCGAATGGGTGAAAAAGGGAACCATACCGGAATTCAAAAACTACATCAAGAATGGGGTTACAACGTCTGGAACATATATGGCAATGGTTCATCTATTCTTTCTTATAACCGAAGGGTTAACAAATGAAAATATAAGACATCTTCTTGATCCATACCCTAAATTCTTCACTGTGGGTGGAACCATTCTTCGTCTTTGGGATGATTTGGGAACCGCTAAGGTATTCATTTAAAAAGAATGCCATTACGAGCATTAATTTTGATTATATTAGACCAACTTAAAAGTCGAAACATATATATCAAGTCGTGATTTTTGCATCACAACTTTTATTGTATTCACCAACTGTAAAACCTGTATATATATTGTGTGATATACTTCCTCCGTATCAAAATAAGTGAATCACTTTGAAGTTCACGTTTTTTGAGGCAAAATAAGGTAATAAGAGATTAATGGAATTAAATGGGGTAATTAGAATAGATGGTCCCCACACCTTGTACTATTTTGTTGCTTTTTATAGGGAGGGTGGCAAAAATGGATGAGTCACATACCTTTAATGATGTTTAAAGAAGGATTAGTAAGGTAAGGGATAATTTTAAACATAAAAACTTACCAAATAAGGTAACTTATTAAAGTGATTCATTTATTTTGATTCACCCCGAAAAGAAAAGTAATTCACTTATTTTAATACGGAGGAAGTATAAGCTAAAAATTGTGGGGTAGAAATGAATTATATATCTTTAAGCATCACATGACCATTGGTTTGTTGAGAACTTACTTTTAAATATTTTTATGTGCCCATAAATATGCATACATAGGAGGAAGAGGAAAGAGGAGATATATTTTCAAGCGTACAATTACTCATGAGAGAAAAGAACATAACATGTGAGGAGGATGCAAAGAAACACATCTTAACTCTCATTTATGGCTTATGGAGAGATCTAAATGCGGAGTTAGTTACACCCGATATGGTGCTCATGCCGATGATTAGGGTCGCCCTTAACGCGTCGAGAGCTTGTCAAGTTGTTTATCTATATCTATACTACTATTAAAGCATTTAGGCCTACTAATATTAGAAGGTCTTAAAGCATTTAGGCTTACTAATATTAGAAGGTCTTAAAGTCTTAATTTTTAAGACTTTCTAATATTAGTCTATACTACTATTAAAGCATTTATACATACTAATATTAGAAGGTCTTCTAAAAGACAAAAAAAAAAGAATAAAAATGCAGCTTATGGGAATCGAACCCATGACCATTTGGGACTTAAGTGTGTGTGTTAACCACTTCAACTACTTGATTACTTTGATTTATTCCAGATACAAATAAATATAACCTTTAACGTCACCAGAACCCACACCATCATTTCTCTATTTAAACGACTCATATTTACTTCCATAAAAAAGACAAATTTCGGATCTAATCCTACCAGTAATTAAAAGGCCCAATTTAGTTCAATTTTCATATTTTTACTTGTCGTAAATAACTTGTTATCAACAAAGCCCATATTATTATATGCCCCACTACATACTACCATCACTAATGTCGGCACCTACCATCACTACGCACCACCACTCATCACCCATCGCTATTGCCACCACCACCGATACTGTCGTCACTTCGAAATATAATTACGGATACCCGCCGCCGTATTGCGCGGATACCCTGCTAGTCAACATAATGAAGCGAGCTATCTATCAAGTGTAAGAAAACATGTGCAATCTTTGTTTTTCAAACCTATTGATATATAGTTATGTAAAGTAATATTGTTTACTCTCCACTTGGCATGTTTAAAAATGTAATCTATTCCTTTTCATGTATCGGTTGTCATGTTTTTCAACGTGTGCAAGTTGTAACATGCTCTATATTTGGTTAATTGGTTTAACACATTCACCTTGTACTTTTATTTTCATATAAATAAAATATGGTTTAAAGAATGTACTAATGTCATAACGACATGTAATATTTTATCTTTCAGTAATAAAGAGTAAAATACAAAATATTCTTGTCGAGTATAGTATTTTTATTTTTTTGAACAACTTAATATATTATCATCTAGTAAGGAGCTAGAGAAAAAGAGAGAGTTACATGTAGAAGAAAACAAATTACAAAGAGCGAGGATTACAACTCCAATCCACCCGATTTAGACTAATATTTTTATCTCCACTATTAATCCAAAAAAAAAAAAAAAGTTAAATTGACCGAGCCATCAAGTTGTTTAGCTCCTGAAGTTGGATCAATTCTTGAGCCCTAAATGGCTGTCTATGCCAAGTCCAAACGCAATGAGCTGGCCCAATACCGAAATGAGGAGTAGGCCCGATAGAACTAAAGTATTGCATCACAGGCCCACCATTGATCAAAGTCAGCTCACTTGTATCTAAATGATTTATATGGGGCCCAACAGTAGCATTAAAGTTCGTATATCAGTATATACTATCAGTCATACTATTTGATTATATTTATAGTTTTACTCACTAGATAAAGATATGTATCAAAATTAATAGATAATATTAAGAGAAAAAATTAATAAATTAGGTATGATCATATGAAATAAGTGGACTATAAATATCACCAAATATTAAAACTAAATACCATTTCTCATTTTTCTTACCATGACGTATTTATTTGGGGCTCTAACTAGATAAAAATAACAATATACATTAACTAGCAGTAGGGGTGTGTATAAAAACCGGAAAACCGGAACCGAACCGGGACCGAACCGGAACCGGCACCGAACCGAACCGGAACCGGCTTAACCGGTCCGGTTCCCGGTTCTTAGATTTGATAAAAATTAACAAACCGGGTTTACCGGTTCCGGTCCCGGTTCGGTTCCGGTTTTTTCGGGTTTGGAACCGGCATTTAAAAAGGTATATAGACTTACGACTTTTCATATATATATGTCGAAATAATAGGCATATAGGCTTTTAATAGAAACATATTTGACTTGAAACAACCCGTGAACCCCCGCAAACATCATACTTTTATCAAAAGTACGTTAAAATATTTAAGTTATATATTTTAAGATAAAAATATGCACCGAAAATGTATAATCGGATGGCAAACACAAAAACCGGGTTTACCGGTTCTAAACCCGCTTGAAGACCGGACCGACCCGGAACCGGACCGGGCCCGGAACCGGTTTAACCGGTCCGGTTCTCGGTCCTTGAAATTTCCTTTTTTTGGTTACCGGGTTTACCGGTTCCGGTCCGGTTCGGTCCGGTTCCGGAACCGAACACATCCCTAACTAGCAGACACAGTAGCATGCATAACACTCATACTTAGTGCATTTCGGATATCCGAAAATCATTAATTTCAGATATCCGAAAATCAGATATTTCGGATATCCGAAATTTCGGATAGTGGATTTTTGCTATTTGAATCCTGATATCCGAAATTTCGGATACAAATATCGGATAATTTGAAATATCCGAAAATCCGAAGTTTCGCAATTCGTTGAATGATATTACTAGTAAATTAAGTCAATTAGCGCAATTATTTCAATATTTATAAACTAAAAATAAGATCTTTAACTATATGAAACCTGAAGCTATCATAAACATATTAATATAGACAAAACATATCGGTGTATTCTTGATATTAGATAATATTAAATTTTTACAAATAAAAAATCGATAAAAAATCGGATATCGGATATCCGAAATATCCGAAAATTCGTAATATTGGTATTCGAATCCGAATACGAAAATTCGGATATCCGAAATTTCGGATATCCGAATTTTCGGATAATTCCGGATCGGATTTCGAATAATTTTTTCAGATTTTTGGATACCGGATATATTTGCACACCCCTAATACTTAGTCAAGTCAAAACGTCGGAAGGCATGCTCCGAACAACTTTCCCGACCAGTTACCACTTTTCCGGCGACGCATCCCCACCTGTTCACCGTCACCACTCGCCGGAACAATTCTTAGTGAACTACCACGAGCTTGCCTGCTCCGTAAATCACCTAATTCCATCATCTCCGGAGACCCACGCAATCCAAACATGAAAAATTCCCTCCCACTCTTCCACGGTCGCCGGATATTTACACGTGGCCTCACAAACGGTGTCATTCTTGAAGGTTTTGGCGGATTACGCTCGTTTTCTGGTGCAAAAATAAAGTCATCGGAAAAAACAATTTCTTCAAGTGGAAGAGAACATGTGGGTTTGAATCTAAACGACGAAAATGATTCCCCGATTTCTTGTTCTTCTTCGGATGAACAAGAAGGATCACTGTAAATTTGAAGGTCGGAAAGAGAGAGAGTATCAAAGGCTTGGTCGTCATGCATTTCCATGTTTAATTAATGTTAATTATTTGTATATAATATCTCAAATTTGTACCCATATATATATGGTTACATTTACATAGGGTTTAAAAGTTACATGGTGTAAACTATTTCTATTTGCCGTGATGTGTACTTAAAATTATTTGGTGTATATTAAATTATAAATCATATATATGCATGTGATCTTGTGGCGTATTTTTTTAATATTATTTGTGTATGATTAGCTAAACATGTTTTTAAGTTGATAAGAACTACGTACGTATCCCACACGGATAACATCCAGACGGTATGGTTTAATTTTTGCAAGACTTCGAGTATACAGAGTCATATTAATCAAAGTTGGATAATATAAAATTTTGTGTAAATTATGGAAATGACAAGTTTATTAGGATAATCTCGTGTAAAATAAAAATGAGAAATTTATTAGGGATGATTGATGGACCACTGGGTTGTCACCCCAAAAATAGGTAATATAGGTGTGTTTGGAAATTTTATTTAAATCCAGGGACCATTAGGCGTGTTTTATAAAGTTTAGGGGCTAACTTAAAGCTTTCTAAAGTTTTTCTTACTAGAATTTAAAAGTGATGACATCATGGATTTCGAACCCGCTTACGTTGCCTATTTGGGCCCATTAGTTAATCTTTGTTTTCCCATGGAAGAAAAAGAAACGAAAGAAGGTGCAGAGAAGCTTAGCATGGGCCACACCGCCACACGTAGATGCATAAGAGTGGTAAACTGGTAATTAAATCCGGTTTGGATTATGAGGTTGGTGGTTGGAATCAGTCAACCTGAAAACGATATGAATAGAATTTTAGGTTTGAAAATCGACCTTAACGGGGACACATTTAAACAATTGTAACCTGGACACGAACTATTTGACTCTTATAGCCAAACAGAGTTTCAAATATATTTTAGGCGGGATTCAGGGGATTTTTATAGAATTTGCTTTTTTTAAAGAACTAAAAAAACTTTATAAAACTAAGTGGGTTGTTGGGTTGATTCGTTTATACATAAGAAAACTCGAACCTGATTTGTAAAAAGGTTGGACATGTCGATAAATATTTGACTCGGACCCATATAGGCTCCTTCCAAACATGATTTAATCCATGTGTTGCTTCGTGTTAGGTTTCAAATTGTGTCGAGAACTATAGCTACCACACCAGCCCAACCATCCATTCTTTTATATACTCCGTATGTAATAAGTAATTTAAATTTTACCATTTACTAAGATATGTAATTTACGTGAAAGTTTTAATCTTTATATTTTTTATAAATTCACTCATATATTAAAATTGTATTAGTAAGGTATTGTGGATTTGTGCCTAAATTCATGACTATACACAAATTTGTATATTGATATATATTGTAGACTAACCGGATTGGACCGGACTAAAGTTGCAGCCATGAGCCCATGAACCAAATCAAAGAGCCTCTTAAATATGTGGGAAATTAATTACTTCTTTTCTAAGTTGCCAGGAAATATTTTTAAAGGGTTTTGATAATGACAGCCCTAAGAGTTGTCAATAATAAAGAATATTTTTAGGTATATCCATTTATCTTGTAACTATTAATCCATATTTATCTTCATTAGTCAACTTTCTCCCATCTTTTCAGAAAAATTCAACTACAAATTTAACTAAAAAATCTTCTTCGAAACAGAAAATTCTTTCTTATTGACTGCAAAACCCTTTTTTAAATACAAATCATTACCTATAACAACATTTTGCAGGGACTATTCATCTACAGGAGATGAATAGTTTTTGTTTTTTGTTTTTTGTTTTTGTTTTTTTTAATATTGTTTCCTCCTTGTTCTTATAAATTAATGTTGATAAACTCTCATTATCATACCAAGGACTCAAGGAGTAAAGAATAGTACATTGTACAAGTAGTAAAGTACATTGTACAACTAAATCAAAGTCTCTATCAAGCATATCACTCTTCCCACCAAGCCTTTAATATTATTTTTGACTTATGATTGTCTTTGCATTATTTTATTGTTTTTCTTGGATTTTAAAAGTTTTATCTACACCCATTTTATTATGTTGAGAAGAATTTGAAACAAAGGTTTACGTGATTCGGTAGATGTGGTTTAGCATGTAATTAAGTACGTAAAATTAATGAGTTATAAAAATATGACTTATTGAACGTAAATTTTAGAGTAAATAAAATGTAGTCTATTAATATTTTGCAGGGACTATTCATCTACAGGAGATGAATAGTTTTTGTTTTTTGTTTTTTTTTGTTTTTTTTAATATTGTTTCCTCCTTTCTCTTATAAATTAATGTTGATAAACTCCCATTATCATATCAAGGACTCAAGGAGTAAAGAATAGTACATTGTACAAGTAGTAAAGTACATTATACAACTAAATCAAAGTCTCTATCAAGCCTATCACTCTTCCCACCAAGCCTTTAATATTATTTTTGACTTATGATTGTCTTTGCATTATTTTATTGTTTTCTTGGATTTTAAAAGTTTTATCTACACCCATTTCATTATGTTGAGAAGAATTTGAAACAAAGGTTTACGTGATTCGGTAGATGTGGTTTAGCATGTAATTAAGTACGTAAAATTAATGAGTTATAAAAATATGACTTATTGAACGTAAATTTTAGAGTAAATAAAATGTAGTATATCAATATGTTAATTTATGAATATGATTTTAATATTTGCAGACCCTTCCTACTATAGATACGTTAATCTATAAATATGATGGGTAAATTTTTATCCCGCCGCGAAGCGCGGACACCAATTCCTCGTTAGGAAACAAAGTACACAAAGGCTCAATTATTTATTTCTTTTAAAAGATAGCCAGAAGTAAATTCACATTCATCAATTTACTGACAACTGCCCAACTCATTTGGTGGTTTCTCATTAAAGTTACTTCCTCTTTATCAAAATAAGTGACACACTTTCCATTTTAGGGTGTATCAAAATAAGTGACACACTTTGAAAACTTTTCTTATTTAGTAAAAATAATGGAACCCATACCCACTAAATATCCACTTTAATAAAGTGAAATTACCTTTATACCCTTACTTTTACATTTAAAACTTATTAATATCACTTTATTCAAGAAAAGTGGGACCCAATCTCCACTAACTATGTACTTTAATATATTTTAACCTCTACTTTAATCTTTTACCTCAAAAAGCGTGTAAGGCAATTTGTGTCACTTATTTTGATACGGAGGAAGTACATTTTTTCTTACCTCTAAAACTCTTGGCACATTTTTTAAGGGAGTGAATCGGTGATATATATATACCATAAAAACTATTTCACTCGCTATTTTGGTCATGTTTTAGAGCAGACCGTAAAAATATACTAAAACATAAGTTGTGGACCTCTAATGCGTGATATATTATTTGTGGTAAAAATATCACCTCGCATTTTATAGTCTCTTAGACCCCACTTTGCAGTTTCCATTTCATATTCAGTTTATGTTTTTTTATTCCTAAATAGTAATACTTTACGCTTTTACATTTGTCTCTGATTATTAATTTTATAAATTTTTTGTCTAATTTGGTAAAAAATAGCTGATTTTGTGTTCAGTGTGCGAAACAAAATCAGTGTCAACGTTGGACTATTGCCTAGATATTGGCCAATGAAGCAATTTTCATGAAAAAATACGAATCATTTTTACGGTTAAGCTTTTAGAATACAATAGAATTATCAATAATAGATTGGCTTTGTGTTACGTGTTCTTTAGATATTTGTTGTCTTGCAGATATAAGCTTGAGCAGATGTGCATAAATGGGCCTATGGTTTAGCCCAATTCTGATATGGAAGACATGCTCCCTCTTTGACCTTTGTTCAGTGATCGCCCAGTTAGAGGATATCTCACCATTTAGGTGCTGTTTGTTTTTTCAGAGCAAAAAGATCTGTTGTCTGCAGATCACATCTGCCAGCTGCTGCAGCTTCTGAGATGGACCAAAGATCTGCAGTCTGCAAGAAAACAGTTGTTTGTTTTTTAACATCTGCAGACTGTTTAAATAAACTGAAATATTAATTAAGATAATAATATTATACATTAATATAATAATAGTATAATTAATATAATAATAATAATAGTATTAACTAATATATTAATAATATTAGTTAATATATTAATATTATATTATATTTATATATAATAGTAATATATATAATTTAAATATATTTAACTATAATAATATATATAATTTAAATTTAATAATATATATTATTATCTAATAATATAATAATATTAATTAATATAATAATAATATTAATTAATATAATAATAATAATATTAATTAATATATAATATTAATTAATAAAATAATAATATTAATTAATATAAAAATATTATATATTAACATAATAATAAAATATATTAATATAATAATATAAATTAATATATAATAATAATATTAATTAATATAATAATAATATTAATTAATATAATAATAATAATTAATATAATAATATTATATATTAACATAATAATAACATATATTAATATAATAATATATTAATATAATAATATTATTAATTAAGTTTGGAGATTTTTTATTAAGTTTGGAAGACACAAGAAGCTAATGCCCAAGTCTTCCTGGGGAAGACCTTAGGCAGACAATATAAGGTCTGCGGGCTTCCGAAAAACAAACATCCGCGCAAGCCTTTTTCTGCGCGTGATCTGCGCCGCGAAGACAAAAGACCTCAGGAAGGCCTTTTGTTAAAAAACAAACAGCACCTAGTTAGAGGATATCTGCAAATTATGTTTAGCTCAACTGGATTGATACATTAGTTTTACTCTTATGTGAGGCGTGAGGTCTAGAGTTTGATTTCTGTAAACGTCTCTTTGTGGTGCTAAATATGGGGAGATTTTTTCCCTAGAAGTCCCTTTGGGGACCGAGTTTACCTTGTAAATGAGCTCGACCCGGGATGCTTCTTGGAATATTGCGATTTTCCGATGAAACAACACTTGATTCACACGGAAGCAAGCTTACATAAAGTTTTATACTTATATTGCAAACTTTTAACCTCTAAACTTTTAAAGTTTATACTTATAATCTCATATAAGGTATTTTGTTTATTATTAAAAAAATCGAACTAACTTTTCTTTACATAAACTTACATATTTATTAGTTTATTCAATTTATAACAAGTTTTTATTTATCACAAATTAGTATAACTAATTTATAAATAGTTAATAAGAAGAAAATAATCGGGTTGTCTCGATATATACATGCTAAAAATAAAAAAATAGCTATAAAATTATACTCCCTGCGTCCCATTTTTATTGTCCACCTTACTATTTTAGTTTGTCCCAAAATAAGTGTCAATTTTAAATTACAACCAATCATATGAATTATAAGTGCAATAATTGCATTTTCATAAAACTGTGTGCATTTTGGCTAGTGGACAATTAATTTGGACGGAGAGATTATTTTTATTGGAAAAAATTAATATAAATAATATAAAACAAATCTGATATAAATTATAAGAGTGATACTATCCCGGGGCGAAGCCCGGGCCATGAAAAACCTCGTTTTTCATAAAAGTAAATGCCCATGCTCCCACACTTGGTCACAGTTGTGTTGCGTTCTTGACTTGCCTCTATATCTTCGTATTTTTTAATGTTTATTAGATAATAATACTTTCTAAAATACATTAGAGATTTTGGCATTTTGCTAGTTAAGTTAACTTTAAACTTTTCGTATTGGCTTATAGTTAGTTAATTTGTGATTTTAAGCAGCTCTTGTAAATAACTTAAAGTGACATTGACAACTAAGGATAAGGATAACAAACATGTAGTAATTGCATGAATTGTATTTTGAAATATTCTTTAAAATGTTACACATATGGTGAGACACTTTAACTAGTTTGCTCAATCATACATAAGATGAAAATACAGATGAACTGACATCCCAAGATTCATGTTTACATCTCTCTTTTTTTATGCGTCTGTGATAATTAAAAAAAAAATTGTGCGATAGTTTAAACATGTCACATGTGTGTTCGTGTACAGATGCAGTTAATTATTTCGAATTTCATTATTCTTGTACTACCAAATTGGAATAATTAGACAAAAGTTATTGCATTATTCTTGGATTTGAGAAACTTGATATAATATTGTATTAATCAAATAATAACATATTATAGAAGATCGAATCCAAATCTAATGCAAATAATTTATATCTCAATAATTTGCTTTTAAATAATGGTATGTAGTTAGCATCTTTCCCATTAAAAAATATATATTTCGATGGTCAAACCAAGTTTGCAAGCAATGCCGGTCTTGTGCATGAGCCATCACGGCTGCCGCTTATGGCTCACAAAATTTTCGGATTTATTTTTAAAAAATCATCTCATGTATATATATATGTTTAAAGTCATTTAAATCAAAGTAAGTTTATTCGGATTACATTGTCCAAATTGGATGGAGGAAATTTTGATTTCGCGGAAATTGCTTACTTATTTGGGGGAAAAATTTTAATTTACCGAACTATTTTTAAGATTCTATATAGAACCCAAAAATTTATTGAGCATTCTCTGCTGCAATCCATGTATAATTAGGAATTCTAGCACAATAATAAGATATCACATGATATATCACTTCTCTCGCAATCATTGAGTTAAGTTTAGCTGGTCAAATTAAGCCCGCAAATTAAGGGTCTAGAAATTTAATTGAGGTGGGTTTTTTGCGCAGGAATTGTATATAAAATCGGAAAAACCTGATTTTCAGTTCAATCCAAGATGTTATCAGTTTCAGTTCTAATTAGAGCATCTTTAACCAACCTCTATCATCCACTGTATCTCTACATTTGAAGTTTTTTCCTCTCCAACTCACCTCTATCTCTCACTCTAAATATAGAGTGAGAGAAAAGCTCACTCTATATTTGAAGTGAGAGAATACCCACTCTATCAATGGACCCCACCACTTCTATTTAATTATTTAATATTTATTTCTATTTAATTGATTTTGTTTTTTGTTTGCTAGCCTACAATCCATCCAATTGAGTTCCTTTGTTATGGGTCCCACTAGTTTTAAATGGATGAATAGAGTTTATGATTAGAGTTGAAATTTTGTTTAGAGTTAATGGTCCTACTAAATATAGAGATAGAGTGACTTGGATAGAGTTTATGGTTGGAGATGCTCTTAGACCGGTGCCAATGGTGACGGTTACTGATACCGTCAGTTGTTGCCAAATCAGCGTCACGTCAGCTCATCCTCCAAACGACACTAAACTGACGTAACCATGCCAACAATACCACTTTCCTTTAATTTTTTTGGGACCCACCATTACAAAACACACACACACAAAATACCCCTTTGGACCCACCCAAACAAACCGGCGTTCACTACCCCTCCCGTCTCCAAACCGGCTGCACCCAAATCGGCGGCCAAACCGGCGACCCGTACCAACGGCGCCGGTACCGGCGGAACACCGGCGGTAGGGGTGCACAAGAACCGGTTGTTGACCAAACCGGTTTCGGGTTTGACCAAAACCGGCTTCTCGACTCGAAAACTCTAACCGGTGTAATGGGTATTGTAACCAGTTCGGTTTGGTTTTAAACCGGTTAACCGGTCAAAACCGGTGTGTTGACTAAATTTCCGGTCGGTTTTGACCAAAATCGATTTTTAAAAACCGGTTACTAACCGGTTCGAAAGCTAAAACCCCTAACCGGTTCCAAACCGATCGGTTTCTCAATAACCGAACCGGTTACGGTCAAAACCGGTTTTGACCGGTTTCGGTTTCGGTTCGGGTACCGGTTTCGGTTTCGGATATTTTGTGCAAGACTAACCAGCGGTGCCAAACCGGCGGACCGTTGGCACCGGTCTTAGTCCAGTTTTTGAACCGTACCGTACACAGAACCTACCAACTAACGAGAACCTAATTATCACCGACGCAAAACTTAATGAATAATGATTAAAAGGGACCACTTGAAACACAACAAAATTAGATATAATATCCAAAATCAAGATTTCACAAAACACTAAAAGGAATCTAAAATTCAACAACTTCAAAATAAGTGTAAATTTTGATATTACAAACTAGATAGAATATTACTGGTTCATTGCACCTATGTTGCAAGTCAACTAAACCCTTAATTGACCATATCCGCCGCCACACCCGAGAACATCAACCAACCGCCACCAACCCTTCTTCCGGCTACTTCTCCGGCCGCCACTCTCCTTGCCGTCATCAATCCATTCGACTGTACTATGTCGCCGGAGTTGCCTGCTCTTGATGTCACTCATATCCATTGTCGTCGGAAACTTACCCGACCCGAAACCAAACATAAACACCTGCCACTTTGGCTTGCTTGAAGATGATGATGATGATGATGGTAATCTATTTGGCAATGACTTTGACCTCGGAGTGCCAGATTGCAAGCTCATGAATCTAAAAGAATCAGAATTTGACCGAAATTGTGGGTTTCCATCTCCAGCCGCCGATGGTTTTGAAGAAACTATTTTTCCGCAGAAAATGATGTTTTCCGGTGAAGTATTGTAAGACTGGTCACGACTCAGTTCTTCACTGAAAAACCCTAAAAAATCTTGATCAAACGATGTCGGAGATGATGAAGAGGAGGATGAGCTTTGATTTGCTTTCGAAATTTCTTGTGAATCGATTTTATTGTTTTCGATTTGGAGGTCGGAGAGTGAAAGTGTCTCGTCTAAGTCGAGCATATGGTCTTCCATGGAGTTATGATTTGGGTATTGATGAAGTTTCTTGAAGAAATTTGTGGTATGATTTGTGAGAGATTATTATGGACACATATATATAAAATAAAATTAATACTTCCTCCGATTCAAAATAAATGCTACACATTAGATTTCATGGTTTTTTATGAAAAAGATTATAATAATGGTTAAATTAGATTAATTGAATGGATAGTGAATAATGAGTCCCACACATTTTTAATAAAGTAAGGTTAATAATGTTTAAAAGTAAAAAGTAAGGGTAAATGAGTCATTTAACTTTGTTAAAGTAGATAGTTAGTGGGTGTGGGTGTGGGTCCTACTATTTTTTACCAAATAAAGTAATTTTTCAAAATGTAGCACTTATTTTGAACCACTCATTTATGAAAAGTGTAGCACTTATTTTGAATCGGAGGAAGTAATTATAAATCTATAGACTGTATAGAGTGGCCGAGTGGGGGTCGATGAAGATTCATATAAATGATTAATTAATTGATTATAGATAAGTTATTGACCACCGATTCAATAAGAGACTTTGACGATCTCAAGTTCGATTCGTTTGAAAAAGTGTGAGCATGTTTGATTAATTGGTCTTTACTCTTTACTTTGACGATGTCGATTGGACCTGTTATTTTATATGGAAAATGATTTTGGGACCATATAAATTATTCCAAACACCACAACAGCTGCTTTACAGTACTTGTACAATATGCTTTTAATATTGTATAGTGTGGTAGGTAAAGTAATTTATGTGGTCCCAAAATAACAATCCATTTTATATACGCCTTCCGTCCCATAAAAAAATTTACAATTCTCATTAAACTTTTGTCCCACAAAAAAATTACATTTCTCAATGGACCATACATAATAAAATATTATTATTACTAAGAACTCCATCATTAATACGGAGTATCTACTATCTATCTTTCTTTCTTCAATTCAACATTATATTATAATCAAAAGTATTATTAGTGACCCCACTACTAACTATCATCTAAAATCTGGTGTCAAAGAGAAATGTAAACTTTTTTGTGGGACGGAGAGAATATCTTATTAGAAAAGTTATATTGCTTTCTTATATATCTTTCTATTTCTATCTTTCTACCCAAAATGATTATTACTTTAAATTTACTAAAAAAAAAATTTAATGTCATTATTTAATTTGAATATTTATGTTACAATACATATTTAGTATGAGATAATAATATATCTCTTGTTATAATATATGTATTAGATAGAGATAGGTAGATTATGTAGCCATACCAACTTAACAATAAGTTTAAATCGTATCTTATATTAGTCGGTTGTTTACACCAACTATTTCTGAAGAGTTACGGTATTAATGAGCATGGAAATGGGAGCTTCGTTTGCTAATGGCCTATCAAAATGAGCGATTATAGAAATTGGGGGATCGAATTGCTTCATGGAAGCATCAATTTTATCACGCTTAAACAATTATTTTTTTGAAGAGCATCCTTTTTATTCAAGTCAATCAAATTCATAATCCAGATTTAAATTCAAACACAAATACCAGCCATATTACAGGCCCACAGATGGCCCAAACTAGCCGAGTATATAGCCCAACTAAAATTACAGGCCCAGCGCTCCAACCCATGAAGCACCCAACTAGCCGACTATATAGCCCAACTAAAATTTCAATAAAACGCAAATAGCCCATCACCATCTTCAAGCAGAAAGTTGACACACAAATTAATTGTCGCATTTTAAAACCGTTTAACCGGGACCCGGTGAATATGGCGAGTCAAATTTACCCGAGTTTAGCTCATTAATGATTTGTTGCGATCGTGGGATGAGTATTTGTTTTTGAAACGCGGTGACCTGGAAGACTGAAAACTGTTTGTGCCCGGTTGTAGCATGTAAGCTCGTTTGAAATTCAAATTTTGAAGTTGACTCGTCGAAATTGGAAACAGAATAAGACAGCCTGGAAGATGATACAACGATTTTGGGAACCCAAGCCGATTTGGAAGGTTATTAGGTGGTTTTGAAAACCAATTATGAGAAATCTGACGATTTGACCCTCGTTGAGTCACTGGTTGAATTGTGAGGCTGTGAGCCGGTCATGGTATCAGATCGACTAAAAATCCAGGTTTTAAACAATGCTATCACCCAACTCTATTTTCATTTGAGTTTCCATCTCCGGATTTGATTCTCCCACTTCCCAAGCTATATGTTCTCACATCTTCTATATATTAACGCAAAACCATGAAATAATATATAATTATCTCCACACTTTTCTAAAATAAATTATAATTTATGAAGATTTATGCTCATCTCTCAAAATGTATAATTTCATTTGCATGTACTTGCACAAATTAATACAATCTAAATTAATAACAATCACACATAGCACCCTAAAGCAAAACACACCATAACATCATGTAATCTTGTCCAATTTTGCCAAACATTTTTAAATAATTCATTGCACCTAACTAATAATAACTATTGATTTTTTGCTGTAAAAAAAAAATAATAACTATTGATCCCAACCCTACATCTAAAATAATCACAAACCAAGTCTTTGACAACAATATTCCATAAAAACATTAAATGGCCCCCACAGTTTCCCTCTCGTATCCGCCGCCACATCCCAAAACATCGACAACCCGCCACCACCCACTTTTCCGGCCACCATTATCAACCCGACCGGTTGAACTCTGCTGCCGGAGCTGCCTGCTCTTGATGTCACTCATATCCACATTAGCCGGAAACTTGCTTGATCCAGACCCAAACATAAACACCATAAATCTTGACTTGCATGGAAATGAAGCCGATCTATTTGGCATTGACTTTGACCTGGTAGTAGTTCTTCTAGAAGCTTTTAAACGCATGAATCTAAAAGAATCAGAATTTGACCGAAATAATGGGCTTGTTTGTTTCTTAGGTTCGGAAGAAACCACCTTTCCACAGAAAACTATGTTTTCCGGTAAATTAGGGTTTGAAGTATTTCCACTCCATTCTTCAGTGAAAAACCCTAAGAAATCTTGATCTGGCAAAGAAGAAGACGATGAAACCTGTTTCGGACTTATTGTTTCATCTTCCATGAGAAAGTTAGAGAGAGAAAGTGTATCCTCGACATCATCAGTATGATCCTGCATGGTGTTTTGGACTTGGGTGTTCATAGGTGATTTGTGTTATATGTATTTTAATGGAGTGAAAGACTATATATATATATATATATATATATATATATATATATATATATATATATATATATATATATATATATATATATATATATATATATATATATATATAGAGAGAGAGAGAGAGAGAGAGAGAGAGAGAGAGATCGAGGTGTTAATGAGTCAAAGATCGAATATTCTTAATTAAGATGTTTTATTACTTTATACTAGAAGGGAGATAGAATTGAAGTAATATATGTATAAGAGTCATTGATGATGCTTGTTGGGTTGACCGTTGACAAATATGACCATGTTTGGGTGCTTTTGGACAACCGTGGCCGCCACGGGAAGCCTAAAATGGACTCGATCGACTTGACCATGAGCCTACCGGCCGCATCCTTTGTAAAAAATAATAATTTTACATGTACGTAATATATTTAAATAAAATCAGGTTGTTTTATGATAAATATATTTATAATTTAATGGAAAAAAAATTTACCAGTTGGATATTGGAATTGATAATAATTAAATAGCAATCTATAAAAAACACCTATTTGTATTTACATACGCAAGTGGTATGAATTGGACAGGTACATGATACTATACTATAAGCCATGCGCGTCCATTTTATATATGTGAGCGCAACTATGCAACTTTTGTTTTATATGTATAATATCACGATTCTTAAATAATTAGGGGAAAAAGTTAAATTTTTTTGTCATTTTATTGTATGATATTTATTGTTTTGATGGATCCACATTGATCAAGTGGTGACAACGCCAGGGTCTCGGGGTGGCTCAGCTTGGGAGTCTTGTGGTCCAATTAAATGCATGCTGATCTTGTTTTTTTATTTTTCTACTTTTCTCAAAAATATTAGAAAGTGGTTAGTGGTTATGATAGGCATTTTTCTAACGGTAATCGACACTACAAGAAGAGTTGTTTTTAGAGACCATATGTTATTTAAAAAATACTTTCTAGAGATAACTTGTTGTCTCAATATGTATTACAAGGGGTTATGTTAAACTTGGGTTACAAGTTCAATTTATACCAATTTAAAGACAAATTTGCGATTATAGACCATACCAGGGGTGAGCATAGTAGGGTACCCGCCGGTTCCGGCCGGAACCGGAACCTCTTGTACCGGTTCCTCAATTTTCGGAACTGGAACCGGAACCTCCGATTCCGGTGCCGGTTCCGGTTACCCTATCTCTTAAATCGTAAAATTAAAATAAGATACAAAGCTTAAATGCTAATCATTTTTATCATTTTATCAACTAATCTTTGAATAATCATAGATTCCAACCACTTAAACATATGATTGTCTAATTATTATATTGTTAAAATGCTATATTTAGACTGATTAACGACTAAACTCATTCAAAATTACACAAAATTTATCACATTGTTAAAATTGGTCATTAAATTTCTCGAATATATAATATTTTAATAAAAATACACCGAATAATCGCCGGGCGCGGTTATCCACCGGTTACCGGTTCCTAAATTTTAAGAACCGGAACCAGAACCTCTTAGGGCGGTTCCTTAATTTTAGGAACCGGAACCGGCGGTTCTAAAGCGGTTTTGGTTCCAATTCCGGTTACCAACACCCCTATACCATGTACAGTGGGATCCTGGCCATGAGGTGACAATAATCATCATCCGTGCTTTAAGTATTTAAATATGGTTACGTTTATATTAATGTTTAAATATATATTGAAGAACAAATAATTAATTATTGCCAAGAATATTTAATACCTTTATTCAAAAAATTGCGGTCTTTAATTTACTACTTCCTCCGATTTAAAATAAGTGATACGTTGTTGGTTTTACGGGTTTTGAGGCAAAATATGATAATGATAATTAAATTAGATTAATTGGATGGTTAGTAGGGAATGAGTCCCACAAATTTTATAAATAAAGTGAGGTTAATAATGTTTAAAAGTAAAAGTAAGGGTAAAGAAAACTTTTGGGGGAAAGTATCAAACTACCATAAAAGAATTTTTAGAGTGAATTACATTTAAGGTCTCTGTGGTTTACTACTTATTGCAGCTACAGTCCCTAAATTTCATTAAGTATACTGGGAGTCCCTGATGTTGCCACTTTGTTGCACCCGTAGTCCCTGAAGCAAACGGACGTTAACTAAATCCGTTAAATCCCCCATGTGCACATCACATGATGGGTAGTATGATAATTGTCCACCCCTTCCTCATACTTAAACCTGAGTAAATTACATGGAAGGTCCCTGTGGTATACTACTTATTACAGTCTTAGTCCCTGGTGTATACACTTTGTTACACACATGTAAGCCTGTAAACGAACCAAATGTTCAACGAATCATTCGCGAACCGTTCGGCGGGAGTTCGTTTATGTTCGTTCGTTTAGCTAAACAAACGAACATAAATAAGATTTTGTGTTCGTTTAGTTAAACAAACGAACACGAACAAAGGCCAGTTCGTTCGTTTATGTTCGTGAACATATGTTCGTTTTCGTTTGTTTACGTTCTTTTGTTAGTGTTCGTTTGAGTTTGTTTATGTTCGTTTGTGTTTGTTTGTGTTTGTTTCGTGTTCGTTTGTGTTTGTTTATGTTTGTTTGTGTTTGTTTATGTTCGTTTGTGTTCGTTTATGTTTGTTACCCTAGTTCACGAACCGTTCGTGAACACTAAATTTTCTTAACAAACATAAACGAACATAAACGAACACAAACGAACACAAACGAACATAAACAAACACATGTTTGTTACCCTAGTTTATGTTTGTTACCCTAGTTCACGAACCGTTCGTTCGTTTACATGCCTACATGTGTGTAACAAAGTGTATACACCAGAGACTTCCGGTGTAATAAATATAGTTCAGGGAGTAAGGCTGTAATAAGTAGTATACCACATGGACCTTCCATGTAATTTACTCGGGTTTAAATATGAGGAAGAGGTGGACAATTACCATACTACCCATCATGTGATGTGCACATGGGGAATTTAACGACTTTAATTAACGTCCGTTAGCTTCAGGGACTACGGGTGCAACAAAGTGACAACACCAGGGACTCCTAGTGTACTTAATGAAGTTTAGGGACTGTGACTGCAATAAATGATAAACCACGTGAACTTTAAATGTAATTCGCTCGAAATTTTATAACTATTCTCTGTAAAATAAAATACTCTTTTAAGAAATAAAAATAAAAAATTGGCATCATGCAGCTCAGTCAAATTTTCTGCGTGCGAAAAGAGGTTTGTAAGTCTTTCGCTGCCGTATCATCGTCAAATCCACCGCCACATCTGAAAACATCAATCAACCTCCACCACCTCTTCCTTCTACTCCTCCGGCGATCATTTTCTTCCTCACCGTCATCATGCACGGCGTTTGCAGTCTGCTGCCGGAGTTGCCTGTTTTTAATGTCGTTCAACTCCATCTTAGTCGGAAACTTTCCCGTTCCAAACCCGAACATAAACACCTGCCACGTGGACTTCGTCGGAGATTCCAATCTATTTCTCTCCGGCACCGGCGACAAACGCTGCCTCTCTTCAGAATGGTATTCTGTTCCGGCCATGTGGCCGTGCACCCTAACCTCGCCGAAAGACACCCTCTTCTTTGATTCAACCATATAATTTATTTTTTGATTTATTTTGTTGCATGTATCCCTAATTAATTACATGTTATAACATTGTATGAAGGCAGACGAATATATATTGCAAGATAATTAATGAAGTCAGTAAATGCGTTTTCCCTATTGAAGCTAATTGTTGTAGACTCAACTCGTAGGTAACGACGTGTTGTAAGATTCTAGATGCAACCAATAAATATTGATGAATTTTTTTGACAATCTGGTTAATTTGGTATACTAAGTTATTCAAGCATTTATGCAAAGATACACGTGCGGAAAATATTGAAAAGATATGCCTACTAGAAAGTTAGCATATATAAATACTACTAGAAGACGCGAACGCTACGTACGTACCCTTACGATAAAACGAGGTGTGACCCTCTTTGGCTCCTTCAACCTCGTGACACCACACCACACCACTCCCCTTGCGTCATTTTGCACGCCAGTTCCTTGGCACAACGTTAATTCAAGATTTTGGTGGTGAATTTCAAAAGAGATGTAATTGTTTGAGTGATAAGTGAATACATATTTCGGTGTGTAATCATGAAAAAAGGAGAATGATGAGGTGGTGCTAAGCAGGTGGCTCTTTAGAGGGTATCACCTAGTATGGTGCATATGCAACCTCTGAAATTTTTCGAATATTGTTAAAATAATGTTAGATTTTTTTATTTTTTTATTATAGGTGACACCCCTGAGAAAAAATATACATCCGATGACATTTCTCAGAATTTTCCTTAAGTCCGCCACTTCCTCTTTGGCTTGATCACCCACCGTATCCAATGTTCTTAAAGGAGTGAAACGTGTAAAATTTAGATAGGTATGTAGAACCTTCGATTATTACTACGGATTGTGATTGGGGAATAATGAATAATAACATGACTTGGTAGGCTGAACAGAATGATGTATTACTTGAAACTTGGTAATGAAGTATTACGTGCCCATTTTTACATTTTTATTAATTGCTATTATAACTATTTGTCTCATTCCTCCTTCTTAGATCAAGCATACGTACGTACCCTAAGGTGGCGTTTGTTTTTTAACAGAAAGTCTTTTTGAGGTCTTATGTCTGCAGGCGGAAAGATATTTTGAAAAAAGACTGTTTGTTTTTTAGAAGTCAGAAGATAGGAAAAAGTCTTTTTGAAGTCTGCTTGGATAAGACTTGGACCATAGTCTTCCAAACTTGGAAGACATTTTACCTACACCTTAAAAAAAAAGTTTATCTACCACTACTACCACCACCACGTACATACCAACAGTGCCACCCACCACCACCTACCACCACCACCAATTACCGCATCCACACACCGCCACTACCACCCACCACATACCGCCACTAAACATTGTAATTTCTATGATAAAGATGTCAATAACGTTTGTTAGGTGCAAAACCACATGTTAAATGATTAATAGTTTCCATGAATCACAAATTCGACTTCATTAATCACATTTTAACACTTACACATATGTATATTGTATTTCTATATTGTACTCGATCGATAACAAATAATCAATTTACAGTGATCAAAATCTAACAACAAATTCAATAAATGGAGGCTTTCTCATATCCACCACCACATCCCAAAACATCAACCAACCGCCACCACACTTTCTTCTTCCCACCGCTTCTCCGGCCACCACTTTCCACCGGCCGCCTGCCAACACCATCAACATGTTCGGACACCTTGGTCATACTCTGGGAACGAACTTGCCTGCTTCTAATATCAATCAAATCCATCTTCGTCGGAAACTTACCTGATCCAAACCCAAACATAAAAACCTGCCACCTTGACTTGCTCTTAGACGCCATAACCGACACTGATTTTGACCTCCAACTGCCTTTTCTTGAACCCATTTTAAACCGCATGTATCTAAACGAACCGGAATTTGACCGGAACACGGGGTTTGTTTTTGTTTTTGTTTTTGTTTCCATAGTCTTCCTAACGCTATCATGATCAGAAACATATCCAGGTGGTGAATTAGTATTAGTTGTGGTGGCACTCCATTCTTCACCGGAAAATCCAAAGAAATCTTCATAGAATGAGTGGTTTACTTCTTCTGAACGAGTGGCACTATCATCTTCCATTTGAAGATCGGACAGAGAAAGTGTATCATATGCTTCGTCGGCATCGTATTTCTCCATGGTATATATTTATGTTTTCAAGTTTTCGATCTTAAGGTTGTTTCATATGAACGCTCCTTAAGATTTATGCACAAGAACAGAATATATATAATAATACTAATAGATATGGAGAGAGGAAAAACATCACGGTGAACGTAGAAAAGTCGTGAATGGTATGTTAAGGTTGAGAAATGTACGAAATTTTCTTGCATGGTACTAGAAGGCCATGGCCGCCAGCACAAGACCAACATCAATTGGGCACCTACATAGTTTTACCATTCGTTTAACTAATTACGTTCTATATAATGTAATAAATTATTTAATCGACGTATATAATCATGCATATACTCTCTCCGTCCCACAAAAAGGTTTACATTTCTCTTGGGCACAAGATTTTAGGTGATAGTTAGTGGTGGGGTCACTAGTAATATTTTTTATTAAAATATAAGGTTGGATTGAAGAGAGAAAGAGAGTTAGTGGATATTAATGATGTGGTTTTTAGTAATAATAATATTTTATTATGTGGGGTCCATCAAATGTGAGAAATGTAAACTTTTTTGTGGGACAAAAGTTTAGTAAGAAATGTAAATTTTTTTTGTGAGACGGAGGGAGTATAATATACTTTTGGGTCGTTTTCAAATATAAGAAATCGAGTAGATATATTGTTCACCAATGCTATACGGGATTCAGGTTAATTTGGTTCTTCGGTCGGTTTTGGAAATTATCAAACCCAACTTGGAATTCGGGTTGGTTATGTTCAGTAATTCATCCATTAAAATTGAATCAAAGCCTTAAATTTCCGGAGTTGGTAACTGAGAAGTGGGCCACTAACCCATGGTGCTATGTACGTGGTGGGCTAAGCCCAAGTGTATGCGGTTGACTGGATCCTATCGCAATTAACGCATTTCGTGACGATTGATTATCTTGGCTCTTCTAGAATAAGAAATTGTCTCTCCCCTAAAGTGTTCAAAGTTGAAACTAATATAATACTTCCTCCGATTTAAAATAAGTACTACAATTTTCATTAATGGATGATTCAAAATAAATGCTACATTTTCTATAAATGGCAACAAATAATATGACTCACACCCACTAACTATCTACTTTAACAAAGTGAAATGATTCATTTATCCTTACTTTTACTTTTAAACATTATTAATCTCACTTTATTCAAAATGTGTGGGACCCATTATCCACTAATCGTTCAATTAATCTAATTTAACTATCATTACATTATTTTGCTTCAAAAACCATAAAAGTAGAAGTGTAGCACTTATTTTGAATCGGAGGAAGTACGAATTTTAACCGATTTTATCATTAAGTTGTAAAAAATAAATGAATAGGACATAAGTACATAACTTGTGAATTTCCTCCATTTTAGTTCTTCACCTCACTACCATGGCATGAGTATTCGAATACTAGGTAAGATCGTATCTCTTTTATTATAAATATATAATTTTAAGGGAAAATGATAGCAATCATTCTTATTAAAATGTTAAAACATGTATCATGAACTTGTATATCAATAATAATTAACCGTGTATTTTAAGAACTACACATTCAGAAATGAAAGTACAAACTTTTTATTTAGATGTTAACATCTTAATTCATTAATAAAAAATCCTACTTTTAATCGTCACTAAGGTTTCATTTTTTTTAATAGTACTAAATTGAGTTTGTAAAATACTATATATCTAAATTGAGTTTGAATGTTATCGAACTCAAATAACTTAAGAAAAAAATTATTTTGGTATTTGAAATAAAAGGTAATACTTTTTTAGTTATTTTCTTATTCATTTATCAATATAATTGTATAAATCATATAATAAAATTAACAAACAAAATTAATGAATTCTACATGTTAACACTCTAATCAACCCTGAAAACCGTTTGCTGCTACCACTTTTCTCCTCCTCACCACCGTTACTCCGCCGTATAGTGCTCCGTATGTCACTCAACTCCATTTTTGCCGGAAAACTGCCTAGTAGAAACCTCTGCCACTTCGATTTGCTATAATGTGCCATTTTTGAACTACTCTCATTCTTGTTGTGATCATATTTCTTTCTCCTTGAACCAGAATTATCACCATTAGAGCCATTAATGTTGTTGTTTTGCTTCATTAAATCTAGTTGGTTCTTGATTGGGTTCAGGTTTATGGTGTTTCTTGAGGCGTCAATAATTTTTCCACAGAAAATGATATTTGCGGGTGCATTAGTAGAAACTATGGAAGTATCTTCACTGTAAAACCCTAAGAAAGTATCTTGGTTGAATGAGGAAGACGATGAGGAAATAGGGTTTTGACTTTCTTGACTTTTTGAATGTGATTCTAACTGCAGATCATGATCAGTAGAAAACGGTATGTCACTAAAAGATAGTCTAACTTCCCTTTCATCTTCCATGATACTCGCTTGCATAAGTTTAGTTAGTACGTATATGATAATCTGTTAGTTTCAATTCATGTTTGTGTATATATAATTGAGTTATATTCGTATATATATATATACATGCATGCATGTGATCAGTAGAAAACGTGGACGTGGAAAATGGGTCGTTTGGGAATTCTAGATGACTTGGGAATTGGGACGATCATTAAGTATAGTAAAACAAGTTAATTAAAGAATAATTCGCAAATATTAAAGATCTAGGCCAAAACAATCACAAAGTTGATCATATGATAATTAATATAAGAAAATTTATAGGCGTCAGCTCTAATCTATCATACCATATATATATACACATTAATATTTGGCATATTTTAACTTATAATTTAATTATAATATTACTATCTTTTACGCGAGTTGATATGAGGTCTTTTAAACATGTCCAATATCAAGGGCATCTCTAAAATTCTGAAGATTATGTGTGAATATACGAAAGTAAGCCTCCTAAATACAAGATATATATATAAAAACTTGGGCTTTTAGTTTTTTTTTATATTAAATTATCAAGTTTGATTAAAACTTTAAAATTATATATATACAAGACATATATAAAATGGGTCTCCTCTGAAATGTAAGCCTTGTACGGTTGCACATGTTGCACTCCTCAAATACACCGTTGTCCAATATATATCGAAGTTGATATATCAATTTAAAAGTCATTTAAATATTTTATGTAATAAATACAATTGAAAATTAACCCAATATATGTTTAGTTACATATATTAAATATTACTGTAATAAATACAATTGAAAATTAACCCAATATATGTCAAAAAGCTTGAGCTTAAATTAGTTGTTAAAAATTCAAAATTTATTCCACATGAATGTTAAATTATAATGGGTGGTTATTATACAAATGAAAAGTGAAATAGAAAGCGCGTAAGTCCGTTTCTCTTTGCAATTGAGTCCGCTATCGTCAAACTAAATAAAATCAAATCTCTTTGAAACTTTTTATTGCTTTGACGGGTAAAAACCAGTCAAGTCGCAATCTCCTCTTCTAGAATCACCCCATTCTTCTCTTACGTTATTCGGTTGATTTTTTCTAACATAATAACTTCATTAAATATAATTCCATTTTATAAGGTATAGCACAATATATAGTGCTTCAAACTTTGTAAATTAGTTATATGAAGTATATCAATATCAATAACTACCACCAAAAAAAAATTGGGAACGAATAAAAGATTACATTAAGTTACATCACGTTATTATTTTTCAGAATAATCACAACCTTGTTAGTTGTCAATCTGTCATTGTAACATATAATCTGAAAGTTTAATAGTCATAGTGGAATTAATGAAAATATTTGAAAAATAGGTTTTGTTATCCAAATGAAGTGACCTGGCCGATGGACTCAAACTTGAAGTCGGCGTTACTATTTATGTCAATACGAAAGGAGTGGCTGGCTTTTTCTTTTGAGTAGCAGGCACCATTTAAGGTGGGGAGCCTAAAGAAGTGGGTAGGGTAAAATTTCCTCTAGACGAGAGTCAGCCGAAGATGAGGGCATTCGTTCATCCTTCAGTTCAAAGCGCCAACAGGATTGGCTACGACAAACGTAAACCATTTCTTACTTCCAAACAAAGTTTTAACGTTATCTAATAAAATCCCGAATCTAGCTTTCAGCCGAGATCGCCCTTCAGTAGTTGCCCTCCTCGCCCCATTCAATAGAAAGTTGACTTACACGCCTTACTTGATAGGAGGCTTCAGGGAAAGAGATCCAGGGCTTCGGGACAATCGAGGTGTCAAACATCCTCATTTTGTCTGTTCGCAACTTGATTTCAATTGCTGGCAGTTGCCCCTGTCGAAAGAGAAGGCTTGAAATCAAATCCATCTTAATACGAAATTTTGAAATCAAAAATCTTTCCACTTCCAACGCACCTCCTTTCCATGCTACTTCTTTCTTTTCCACTTCATGACCAGGAATTATAGGTCGGCATTTCTTTCATTCCATCAAGAAAGGCACCTCTGGACGTCTGCTTCAACTTCAAGCCCTTCTAGGGGGCCCTGGCTGCACTAGCGATTGGCACATAGGGGAGTGGTTGCCCGGCTTTCTCGGCCTGGTATCCTGCACATCGCGTTCATGATATCTACATTCAACTGTGCCCATGCGGACTTGACGGCATCCCCACCTTGCTCCAGTATATCACTGGCAGTCCTTCGTGAGTGCGGCACGCAATAATTAAACTTGTAATTATTTGTTTATACTTTATAAAAACATTATACTAGTTTCCTTCATTCCTTCGTGTTCCATGCCACACTAGTAAATTACTTCACTGTCCCTTTCTTTCTAGGATACGTCATCAAATTACATCCCGTATATATACTCCATGTTCTCCAATGTCCAAACCCTATTCATTTCACAAATATTTCATTCTAAATCTTTTAGAAAATTAATCATTTTTATGGAGCTTAATTATAAGATGGATTCTGCAACAATGGAACCTGAAACTGATCATAACGATTATATTGACGATGATGATGCTCTCTCCCTCAAGGACCTTCAAATGTACGACCAAACCGGCACCGGCTCCACCGGCGGTAGTCCTAAAGCTACCTCCGGCCAAGAACTGTTCGAGTTCTTCCCCACCGGAGACACCACGCTCATCGGATCTTCATCGTTGAGGCTGCCTGAGCGGAGAATCGAGCACGTGGTTCCGATGCGGTCGGTTTCGAATCGGGATCTAGGCTCCCCTCGTCATGCTGTGAAGTTCCCGACGTCGGTGAAGAAAGTCAACATTACAGCGTTGACCTCGATGTCTTCGAAATCCAAACGAAGGATGTTTATGTTTGGGCCGGTGAAGTTTTCGCCGGAGATGGAGATTAGTGAGATAAGGGAGAGGCAGGGACGTCTTACTCCGTCGCGAATGTTTCCGGTGGCGGAAGGCGGTAGCTCCGGTACACTCAAGAATCAGACGCTGAGGTGTAGGGCCCGCCTGAATTCTGTGTTTGAAAAGTCGCTTGCTTGTCTTCGACCTTGAACTGGCTTATCTTTCATTGACTTTGACTTTTTTATTCATTAAAATTTAAATTTAAATATAACTATATAAATGTATTTGTTTACTGCTTAACCTGCTTTCCTTATGCTAAGTTTATTTATTTCTTTTTTTCTAATGAATTATTTTATTTCTTGTCGTAAAACTAATGGTAGTGTTAACTTGTAGTGAAGAGGTGTCTGAAATTTTCATGAATTATATTATTAAAAAATTGTCGTCAGAAAACAAAAAAAATATATACATGAATTATATTATTAAAAAATTGTATTAGTATATTCGAAATAACAAGGATGGAATGAGAACAGTTATCAACTTATAAGCTTTATATTACCTCCTTATCAAAATAAGTGATACATTTTATAATTTAGGGGTGGAATAAAATAAGTGATACATTTTTAAAACTTACCTTATTTGGCAAAAAAGTAGGACACATTCTCCACTAATTATCTACTTTAATAAAGTAAAATTACTCTTTTACCCTTACTTTTACTTTTAAACATTATTAATATCAATTCATTCAAAAGAAGTGAGACCCATTATCTACTAACTATCCACTGTAATCTACTAGAAGGGTACCCGCGCAATGCGGCGGCGGGTACCCTATGGTGATAGTGATGGTGGTGACAGTAGTGATGGTGGTGGGCGGTGGTGTGTAATGATAGTTGGTGGCGGTAGTAGTTATGGTGGTGAGTGGTGGTTCGTATTGATGGTCAATGACGGCTGTAGTGATTCTGGTGGTTGTGGGTCGGTGATGGTAGTGGGTGGTAGTGGTAAGTTGTCATGGTGATGATGATCAATAGATAATATGAGTTAAAGATTAATAAAAAATATTGTACATAAGTAATTAAAATCAGGTAATCAACATCTTTATTAGAACCGCTTGGTAATAAAATGGAGGTGTTTAGGAGTTCTAGATTAGCTCATTATGGATTTATCTCGTAGAGCTATGATAAACGATAATGAAACAAAATAGGAGCTCAAGATCAGATATAATCAACCAAATCCTACTGAGTTCGTTTTCGTTTTTTCTAAAATTTGGTATTAATGAATTATCCTGAATGATGATGGAACATGACCATGACTCAAAATCTCATACAACATACCAAACACTACTTTTATTTTTATTTTTCATTTAATTTTTTTAGCTGAATGATATTTTCTCTTTTAACAGCACCTAAATTTTCATTTTGTTTATGTTAGGAAGATCTGAACGAAGTTATTGTTTCATTGTAGTTTTAGTTATAGTTTTTGGCTAAATGATTAATTTACTTTTAAAAGTTCCATAATTCTTCAGTTCTTGGTTTAATAGGATGACTTGAACTTCTTATTAAAGCTCGGAGTATAATCTTTCACAGGTGATGTTGCAATAAATAATGTCAGCATCCTCGTGCCCAGCAGTCAGACAACCAAACACTGTTTACACCTATATTAGCATCTGTTTTAATTTTAAACAAAGGAAGCCTCCTACTGAACAATAACATTGCTTCAATTTCAATAAAAACTAAATTTATCAAATAGCCGGTGCATAATTCTACATGTAATGTCATTTAAATTTAAGTGTTTTACAAACACAAATCATTTGTATTTTAAGCTTCCACCAAAACTGCTGGTGTAAGCAATTTAATGAACTTTGAGAAATGGTTTCTAATTCTTTCTTGAACGCTTTTCAATTTCTTCAACAGAATCTGAGGAAGACATAATTCTAGAAGTTGTCCTTGAACCAATTTAAAGCTCCTTTTACGATAGACCTACAGAACAAAAAAAAAAGTCATATTTTACCCACCAAAAAATGTATTGAATATATTCATCAATGTCTTTTATTTTCAACTCTCCATATGAACTCTTTAAGAATTCCCAAAATAGTTTGTAGGCAAATATAACTATGTTTTTTTTTTATGAACACGAGGTTTGTAAAATGTGTGTGTTAGAGACAAATATACAAACAAACAGATGATGTTGAATATACATAATAGACATAAAAGACAAGTTCAAACAACCAAAAAAAAATGAAAAAATAGACAAAAATGATCTACTGCATTCTTACCTCGATCGAAAAAGTTAAATGGTTACCTTAATTTCAAATGTGGTTGAGTCACTTGAGTTTCTGGAACACATATTCATACGTACCTAAATCTTTGGAAATCATCCTGAAACCAAAAGAAGTTTAAATGGTTATATATTCATACCCGAATCCAAATCCAAATCCAAACATGTATAAATAAAAGGAATTTTGAATTATCTTGCTTGAATCATCCTATGAAAATCGAATTAAGATTTTAATTGAAGTTTTGGTTTATAGTCATTTTGGTCTGCAGGCTAGAGAAACACCGCATCTTGTGTCATGCTCATGCTTTAACAATGGCAGCTTTGTTCCTGAAATTAATGAAAGTTTGAAATTAATCAAAACAGAGTCAAACACATAAACCAAATGACAGATCTGAGCTTCAATTTGCTACCTTTTTAAGTGATTTAGAAAATCGAGTCAAACCAAAAACGTCGACGTCTCCGCCACACTACGACGATTATTGGGGTGGCCGTCGTACAACGATTTTTCAAGGACCTGGATACGAAACATTGAAATAAAAAACCTAGATCTGTAAAGATGAAATCGTAGATAAAAAAAGCTTACAACTTTAGAAACAGCGGACCGGAGGTGAGTCTTCATCGAGAATGAGGACCGAGTTTTGGTGAGCGGCCTGTGATGGTGAGGTACATATGAGAGACGGATGGTCATCTTTTCCATTAACTTTGAGATGATGGTGGTGGGAGAAGATGATGATGCGTTTCAGTACCCGTATGTTTGATGATGGTGGTGGGAGCAGATAATGAGGTGTTTCAATACCCGAAGCAAACCGTCTCGACTTCCCTAATTGCAACCTGTTGGACTTCACTAATTACAAGTTTGCAGCCCATTTAAATCTGTAGCCAAAAATTCAACAAAACTCGAAGATGCTCTAGTGGTTTAGTACCCTTCCTAATAAAGGGTGGTCTCGTGTTCGAATCCAGGAAGCTGCAATTTTTTTAACTGGTAACAAAAATTCTAAAAATAGAAAGAAAATGGCTGAATTTTCAAGATGATATTTAGGGAAAGGTCCTAAATGCTTTATAAGTAGTAGAGACAAGTTTGCAGCCCATTTAAATCTGTAGCCAAAAATTCAACAAAACTCGAAGATGCTCTAGTGGTTTAGTACCCTTCCTAATAAAGGGTGGTCTCGTGTTCGAATCCAGGAAGCTGCAATTTTTTTAACTGGTAACAAAAATTCTAAAAATAGAAAGAAAATGGCTGAATTTTCAAGATGGTATTTAGGGAAAGGTCCTAAATGCTTTATAAGTAGTAGAGATTTTAAATCACTTTTTAATATTTTGCCTTAAAAAACGTAAATTTTCAAGTGTATACGGAAGTAGTATATCCCAACTTTTACGGATATGATTTCTGGTTTTAAAACTTGGAAATTCATACCAAACACATTTTGTGATTTTGATTATTGTTCGGAGTGTGATACTTGGCCCAATCCGTTGAAAGTGGAAAACCGACTTGAAATAGGACTACGGTCCAATTATGGATCCATAAAATAAAGAAAACAAACGGGCTTTGTTCTAGTCTGGTTTTGTACCCGTTTACCCACTTAGGTGTTTGTCCGACCCGTAACCACTCTTTTCCCTTCCAATTAGTTTAGGAATCGACTTGAAATAATAATCGGCCAAAATTTGAGTATGGTTTCCAATCCTATTTAAAACCATACTAGCTTTAGAATCGTACGAAACCAAGTCTTTACGATCCAATTCTAGATACATATTTTCAAATATTGATTCCACATACGATCCCATTTCAATCCAACATTAATACATTTTAAACCATTACATACCTCACAGTTTATCATTCTAGTATTCCTAAACCTTAAATACAAACTCATTTAGTTACCACATTAAGATTATTGTTCAATTAATAGCATATAAAGGGCGTCCAAAATGTCACGAGTTTATTCCTTTTAATAAATAAATATTTACTAGATAACCATGGTAATGTTTAGAAAAATATCATGATAATTGTCATGCGACGTATATACTTCCTCCGATTCAAAATAAGTGCTACACTTTCCATAAATGAGTGATTCAAAATAAGTGCTACATTTTTCATAAATGACAAAAAATAGTAGGACTCACACCCACTAACTATTTACTTTAACAAAGTGAAATGACTTTTTTACCCTTACTTTTTACTTTTAAACATCATTAACTCCACTTTATTCAAAAGGTGTGGGACTCATTATCAACTAATCATTCAATTAATTTAATTTAACTATCGTTACATTATTTTGCTTCAAAAACCGTGAAAGTAGAAATGTAGTACTTATTTTAAATCGGAGGAAGTATATTTTAAATATAAAAACAAAAATAAAAATAAAAACAAATTTGGGTAAAAAGGGGGAAAGGAAAGAAGTTTACATACCTGTGTCACCCTCGGTCGTCTTTCTTTTAATAAATAAAGAATTTAGAAACCTCCTTCATCTGTTCATTCTCTATCGGCTTTTTCGGTGCGTAAAAACCCTTTCTAATTCACAAATCACAGTTAGGTTTATGGTTTTTGTTCCATGAATTTACATTATGTGTTCATACTTTATGATGATACGCACCTCGCTTGTATCGCCAATTGTTTGCTTGATCAACTAATTAGGTTTCGAACTCCATTTGTTCATAGATTTTTTTAACTCCTCCACATGTTTAGCTGACGACCATAAGATTGTGCTTAACTTTGCAAATTAGCTTCGCTCTGGACCTAACATTGATGATTTTATGAATATGCTGGTAATTTAATTACTTTAGGTACGATTTAGCCAAATGGACAACTTGATTATGTTAATAGTGTAGATGTATAGCGTATTTCTTAAATTTGTGAATGTTTGGTTAAATTGATGCAGTTTGTTTTTATGTAAAATTGATTATCACACATGTATTTTAAGAAACTTATTGGGGGAAATGAATGGAATGCTTCTTATCATGAGGTGGAATGAGTTAATCTCTATGTACAAATTTGGTATCACAACCTATTTTCTGTGTATGTTTTTAATGGAGGCTATGAGAAAATTGATGAATTTAGGTTATTTCTATTCTATCAAACTGTCAATGTTAACCTTCTGAAATTGTAGGTAAAATGGAGAACTCTGCAGCAAATCAACTACCTGAAGCAGATTCATTACCTGATGGATTTGTTGATAGCTCTGCAGAACCTTTAACCTCTTCACCCCAAACACCAGATCAAGTAACTGATTATAAAGAAGAGAAATTAGTAGAAGTTGATTCAAGTCCTGATTTAGTAGTGGATGATTTTGAGTCATTTGAAGGTGATGATGAAATTACTGAACAAGCAAGAACATTCCCAGTACAACTATCTGAATATGTAAATTGTGAAACACAGAAACCAATAAAAACACCTGTAGAAGATTGTACAGTTGAGAGCAATGTTGGATCACCAAATTCTGTTACTGAAAACGTGACAAGAAAAACAGAACAGGAAACGAGTAAAAATTCTGAAAAATGTAATATTCCTTATCATGAAATATGATTTATTGCAACAATTAACTTATTAACTATTTAATTACATTTATGTTCAGCAACTGAGCAAGCTGTGGAAACACAAGCAGCAACATTATCATCAGAGAGCTCGGAAACAAGCAGAAAAGTATTTAGTAATAACTTTATATTCTAATTATAATATTATATAGATTGCTTCTACTTTTACATAATTAAATATCTAAATTTATAACTCCCATTTTGTTTCAGGATACATCTGAAGTAAAACGTAAAAGTACCAAACGTACATTCAAGACAGAAAAGGAATTTTTGGAGTTCACTTTAAGTTATCAAAAAGTTCTTTCTGAAAGAGATTCAGGTATGTTTCTTTTCAACTAATACTAAATCTTTCATCTTTTTACATTAATTTTTATTTTTTTATTTATCTCTCTTTTTTCAGCTATTTCTATGCGTGATAAACTTGAGTCGTTGTGTAGGGAGCTTCAACGTCAAAACAAGATGTTAATGGTATACTTCATTTATGCGTATACATTATCTCACATATATTTAAATTTTAGTAATTTTAACATGTTTGTTATTTTACTATTGAAAATATTTACAAGTGTTGTGTTTCTTGGCAGGATGAGTGCAAAAGAGTATCAACAGAAAGTCAAAACTTAAGACTTGACCTATCGAACAAGTTTCAGGAAGCAATAAAGGTTTCAATATATGTGAATAATATACGTATATATATGGAAATTATATGCATGTTATGTTGTATCTAACTAGTTTTTTTTTTTTGTTTTTTTTTTTAATTTTTAATAATAGGATGTTACTAGTAAGCTGGAGGAACAAAGGGATAATAGTCTGACTCAACTGAAGGAGAATGAAATGTAATATATAATATAATATCATTATCTTGTAATCCAATGACCAATTTTTATAACTTCTTTTTTCAGGTTAAGAAACCAATTGAAACAAAAGGAAACTCAGTTTGGTCTTACTGAGCAACAGTTCACTCACCAGGTAGGTAACTGATCGTATATTTATTGAGATTTTAGACTTATGATATAAATAATTAATTAATTATTGCCAACTTGTTTGGAAATTATGCATTATATATTAATGCAGATGAAGCAGAAATCTCTAGAACTTCAAATTGCAGATTTGAAGATACAACAACATGAAGAAAATTTGGTGAAAGAACAATCCCAAATGAAGATGTATGCAGAGCAGGTGTCGCAATTGTTGGCAACAGAAAAGAATTTACGGTTACAGTTAACTGCTGATGGTGAAAAATTCCAGCAATTTCAGGTTATAAAATAAGTTAGTTAGTTAAGTATAGTATGAGTCTGAAATAAGTTAAATATTTGCAGGATGCATTAGTGAAGAGTAATGAAGTTTTTGAAACATTCAAGCAAGAAATTGAAAATGTGAGTAGGTTGACTGTAATTCGATATAATTTATTGATTTGCATTTTAGTACCCTGAACTTTGCTGAATAGGTTTTCTACTACCCTGAACTATTAGAGGTACAACATAGTATCCTGAACTTGACAAAATAACTAATTTGATCGCATATTAAGATGAACATATATTTCTTGGTACCAAATTGGCCATTTTGTCAAGTTCAGGGTACATACTTTGAACTTTTATTAGTTTTGGATAGTAGAAGACCTAATCAGCTAAATTTAGGGTAGTAAAATGTATTTTGGCATTTGCTGAATGGAATAGTGTAATTGTGAACTTAGATGGCAAAATCGATAAAGGAATTGAAAAAGGAAAATACTTTTTTGAAAGGCAAGACCGAGAAATCAGACATCACTCTCATACAGCTTGTGGAGGAGGTGAGTAATAGTAATGAATTACCTTTTTATGCTACTCTTTTAAGGAAATAAATAAATAATAATAATAATAAGAGTTAATTACACGAATGGTCCTTTAACTTTATACCAACTTTCACCAATGGTCCTTTAGTTTCAAAAATTACACCGATGGTCCTTATTTTTGAAACTTATTTCACCGATAGTCCTTTAGGCTTAACGGTGTTAAATTTTTCTGTTAAGTTTCCCATGTGAGATGCACATGAGGGGATTGTAGTCTTTTCCCATTTCACTTTTTGCAAAAAAAATTAAAAAACAAGCTTATTTACAACTTTTAAGGCAAAAAGTACCACACCACTTGCACACACCCACACCTATATGCATCTCACATGGGAGACTTAACAGAAAAAATTAACACCGTTAAGCCTAAAGGACTATCGTTGAAATAAGTTTCAAAAATAAGGACCATCGGTGTAATTATTGAAACTAAAGGATCATTGGTGAAATTTGGTATAAAGTTAAAGGACCATTCGTGTAATTAACTCTAATAATAATAATAATGTGTTATTTGTATGATCAGCGTGAACGGATGAAGAAGCAACTGGAGAAAACCAAGAATAAAAAAGAAAAGCTTGAATCGTTATGCAGATCACTCCAAGCAGAGAGGAAGCAAAATCCAACCGTCGTTTGAAACTGACAACAATTCGAGGTTTCATTTTCGTCTTCTTGTACTGAATGTTTTATCTAGTCAATCAGACATGTGTGATCAGAAATTGTTAAGCCGGTTGAGCCCAAGTTTTTTGTTTTAGTGATGAATCTTGAAACATTGTTTTGGCTTGATTTCCAAATAGCAACAAACTTTAGCAGCCATCAAAGTTATCAAATTTGTTATGATATATCTTAATTTTTTGTTTAATTATGAGGACTATGCAAAATTGGATTAAGAAATGCCATAAGTATATGCTTTTAGATATTCATAATTTCATACCTACTTCAATCACTTTTTTGACTAATAATACTTCCTCCGATTCAAAATAGGATTTTGATAATGACAACCCTAAGGGCTCACTAAGTACTTTAAAAATTGTACAATTGTGTAATTCCAAAATTTTCGGAGTCGGTTGTAGATAGAAGTACAAATCATTTATCCATGTCTTATGAAAACCCTTCAAAATAAGTGCTACACTTTAGGTTTCACGGTTTTTGAAGCAAAATATGATAATGATGGTTAAATTAGGTTAATTGAATGGTTAGTGGATGATGGGTCCTACACCTTTTGAATAAAGTAAGGTTAATGATGTTTAAAAGTAAAAAGTAAGGATAAATAAGTCATTTCACTTTGTTAAAGTAGATAGTTAGTGGGTGTGAATCCTACTATTTTTTGCCAAATAAGATAATTTTTCAAAATGTAGCACTTATTTTGAATAACCAATTTATGAAGTATATCTTTATTCTAAAGTCCAACATCACATAAGAGATAGAGACACCCACTTACCACTTATTGTCACCTAACCCACAACTACATCATTATCATAATCAACCCATCATTTTCACTCCTTATCGTTTAGATTATAAATACCAACCCAAAAATAAAATAATAATAACAATTAAGAAAAGATAAAACCGAGATGAAGATCTAGCCTGAGATTCCTAAACATCAACACATCATTATTTTGTGCCTTTGACAAATACAAAAAATAAATAAAAATGGCTCCAAATATTACAAAACAGCATAAACTTAGACGGCAAAAGCCATCATCAATCACGTCTTCTATCACTTACAACAAACATATACATTACAAATAGGCAATAAAATATTAACATTAAATTTTATCGCCACGTCATCATCTGCTTCCTATGTCACTAACCTTGTTGTAATGTTCTGTTTTTGCATAATGCATTCTAATGGCTGCCACAGGGTCTGAAACACCATTACAGCCTTCCAATTCATGTGGTAATAACCCACGGTAACTAGGTTGAAAACCAGACACAACAACGTTGTTCATGTTACATTGTTCTGTACCCGCAAAAGCAGCCGGATATTTCGCCAATAAAACGGCTGAATCGGGTAAAGACGAAAAACCCGATTGTATTTTATTCGCGTCACAAAACCCGTAACTTCTGTTCAACTGAAGATTGTTTTTTACACCAAAGGCGAAATCTTTATAACTTCTACAATTGTCAAATTTCGAGTTATTTGGTTTTTCGTCTGATTTTGTTAAAATCTGACCGAATAGTTTCACGTCACCAGTTCTACTCGGGTTTTCATGAATAGGGACAGGTGTCATCGTATCAGTGGGCATCTGTAAACACCCGTCTCTCGGCATTAAAAGTTTCAAATCGATGTTTGAAGACCGTTGACCGCTTTTCCGGAACGAGAGGCTAGACGACATGTCATCGACCTCTTTTTTAGGAAACAAATTTGACACCACAAAACTATCAACCGTTTCTACGTTTTCTGAAACCGTGTTTAAGTCCAAATTGATTTCAGAATCGGAACAAACCCTAATTTCTTCAACTTTAGCACCCGATGCAGAATCCTCAGATTCCCTGCAATCAGACGTGCGCAGGTCCACCGTAGACGGATCATCATTAGAAACACCAGACCCGCTATCCACCATACACGTGTCATCATCATCATGATCACTACCACCTTGATTAGCACCAGTTGTACCTTCACTCCCATTTTCCAAATCTAACCCTAGAATTCCCCTAACTTTACTAAAATAAACTTTACACTGATCACCCGATCTCGTTCCCACACATCGGGAAATCATCAAAAAATCTTTCCCATAAACCCTAACCGCTTTCACAAAACTCAACTTCTCCTCATCTGTCCAATGAGAACAACTCAAATCTTCCTCACAGCTGTCATCTGAACACATTTCCTCCTTTATTTTCTGACAACTTCTGACGCGATTGTTGTCGGCTAAACTCGTGACACACGAACCCAACGCTTCTTCCGGCGAAATGGACCCGCAAATTCCGGCCAACACATCGGCTGCAGCTGTTTCTTGATCATCACAAAACATGGAGAAATCGGTTGATTGGTCTGACAAAATTGCTGATGCAGCACCGAGCATGTCTAGAGGATTAGTAGCCCTAATTTCAAGATTCAATCTTTGTTTTCCAGATGTGAGTAAATACGTATTAGCAGTGTAAGATTTTGGTTTCTTTTTTGTTTTCTGGAATAAATCGGACTTGTGGTTTTTGTAATAGAATTCGACACAATCAGCAACTGTTTTGTTCAGGAGAAAAGACGAGATTTTTTTGAAGTTTTTCCCGAAAAGAGTGTATTTTTCTAAAAATATTCTTTTGTCTTCTTCTGTCCAAGGTTTAACAATTGATTTTTCTTTTTCAACTTCAATAGGATTTTCCACTAATCCATTATCAGATATAAACCGAGAAATTGTCCGTACACTTTTGTCTAATATAAAAGTCGGCATCTTTTGAACATTTCTGCAAGGCTTCACTTGTGTATCTGAAAGCAGTTTCTTCACATATTCGGTTGGAACTAAAAATAAAATAGAAACAAAATTTCAGAATTTGAGAAAAACTAAAAATAAATAAAAATAAATGTAATCATATCTTACCAGGGGAACAAGAACGAGTATGAACACGGGAACTCGGTTTTGCACCGTTTTTTCTTACTGAAAGCTTATGAAGATCTTTCTTCCAAGAATAATGAAAAGCCCGAAACTTTAGAGTTGTAACTTTTTCTTTGAATTTTAAAAAACGTTTCCTCGTGTAAATTCTTTTTTCAACCGATGACTCATCATCATTAACCCTAATAATACTGGCACATGTTTTATCTGCGGTTGGTAATATCTTACTAATCTCATCACAAGCTTGTTTTGCTATAACTTTGTTTGAAGCCAATATCGCATCATATAACTTAGTTACAGAATCTGTTTTTACAGTTGCTACAGAATTTGTTTCCGTTAACTTAGCTATCGCAACAGAATCTTCAACAGGTTTTTGAATTTCTGAAGCAGGTATCAATGATTTGAGTTCATTTTCAAGGGAATCGATATCAGTTTCTGTTATTTCAAGTGTTCTTGTAACATCTGCTTTCCATACTTGTAACTTCTCCATTGCAAAACCAGTATCATCACTCTGCAACAGTCCATCAAGTAAGGAATTCATGCTACAGTTTTCTGTCAGCTCTAAATTCTCCAAATTAAACACGTTACTTGCATCACAAGTCTCGTTATCGACGACAGCTGGCGAAGAACTGCAAGCAAACGAGCAAGAAGTAGTAGGAGAATTAGAAGGTTCAGAACTGCTGACATCATCAATGATGTCATCCGGGTCAACCTTCTTTTTCTCATACTTAGCCAGGCCTTCACCCCAACCAAGACGGGCTTTTTTGCGTGAGTTAGCCTCATCAGGTGTCACACATGGTGCAGTATCGCCAGGTGGCGATTGAACAAGATTAATGTTACCCAATTGAGGTGATTCTGATCCTCGTGAAGATAAGCTTCCGGAACGAACCCATTTAAGTGGCTTCCAATCGAGTGTTTGACTTTGACTTTGACCACCTGTAATTCTGACTCCACCATTATTGTTCTTATGTTGGTCATTTGACTGAAGTTTGTCCCAAGAGTTTACAAAGTCAGATTGGGGATGAGAGTTACCGTTTGGTGATGCAGTTGCCTCCCAAAAGTTTCCTCCTTTCAGGTCTTTCTGACTACCAATATCTACTCGAGGCCCTAATCACACAAATAAAATAAAATAAAAACTAAATCAATTAACACAAGTAAAGAATAAAGACTACAATTAGATCTCATGACATCATGAAATACAAGAAATAACATCAGATCTATACAATTAGAGCCCTATGGTTCAAATTATTAGGACAGATTCTGAATGAAAGGTGTAGATAGAGATACCGCTGTGTGCATAACACAAAAAAGAAAAAAACTTGAAAGTTCATGACCTAAAAATACTAAACTCAAAGCAACCAGATTTCTGGTTTCCAAACCCTAAAAACGTCAACAGAAGGGGAAAACACTAAAAAAGGTGAACCATAAACTAACCGGTAAAAGGTCGGCGGAAATCAGAGGGACCACCACCGCCCCAGCGACAAGACAACGGTCCATGGTTATTAGGGTGGGAAGAAGGAGTGGTAGGCGACTCTCTCCATCTCGCCGGAACAATTTCAACAGGTTCCGACGACGACGGCTTCCTTTCCTTCAAAAAGTCCTTCCGATCGATCGTTAACAGCTCCGGCGGCATTAATTAATGAATTTAATTAATACAATCTCCAGAAACTTCTTGTCTAAAATCACGTGACCGCCGCTCCTCCGATGACGCATCCGCCACAAAGATAGAAACAATAAACTCAGCCACAATCACGTCTTCTCCAAAAGGTTGTTACACAACGAACCAGATCAATAAGTTTGAAGAGGCATTCAACAGTTGTTGAATCTGGGAAAAATCGGTGAAAGTTAGGGTTTGAATCGGAGACGAAGATTAACTTTAACCTGAATTTTTCTGTGCGTCTATAAGTTGATAAGCCGAGAGAGAAACTAAAATAAAATAAAATATAATGTTAAAGTAACGGGTAGGTTACTCTTTCTGTATTGTACCTCAATGACACTCTATTAAACCACAATTTAATCCTCCTGTCACGTCCGGTTTCAATTATAAAAAAGGAAAGACGCGTATTTGCCTATTTGTTCATCGTATTTCGTAAGGTTGACTCGCATCCTTTCCATCTTAATATTTGCACTATATTTGCATAAGTAATTATAAATCGTACATATGTTATATTTCTAATTTTATATCATATATTGTAATTGTATTTGATGTAGTTGAATGTAATTTAGCGCATTTATAAATTGAAGTTATGTAATATACTAGTATTTAAACAGCTTTATAAATAGAATTTATGTAAATTAATATTACACCCAAACTATATCATATAAATAGGGATGATATGTTTCTTGTATCTTATATTCTTAATTCTCAAGTATCTTTCTGTGGATCATTTTTTTCCCACTTGGCATGTTGATCTCACCATACTTAAACGTGTGATTTTTTATTTTCGAGCTGGTTCTCAAATTCCTTTTGCCTTGATTTCCCTTTTTTCTGTTTCACTTTTATCGGTTTCTTTCCGGCTCGGTTCCGATTTATTCGGTTCTAGAACATGAATTTGACAACTTCGAGTCTAACTCAAGATATAGATTATGTTGGTGATTCAGTTTTCGGGTAAAAAAACGAAATAACCGGATCGAACCGAAACCAAAATCATTATGTCAGTTGGGTTATTAATTCTCATTTTGTATATTTGTCGGTTTCAGCTCGATCCAGTTTGAAACCCAACACATCCCTAATCCCACGTACCTATCCGATTCGAGTAAACCCATTATTTACTTCATTGACGAGAAAGAAAGAAAAAGTTTAAATAGCATTTTATTACGTAAATACTAGTATAATATCTATAGATGCAATTAGTCGTAAACTGTATCTCTAAATTACTTGTGTTATTGAAAACTTCAATATTTGTTTAAAATTTATATTACAGAATGAAGTAAATCCCTATTTATGTAAGGGAAATAATTTGTTCAATGCAATTTATAATTCATACAAGCTTTATGTAACGATCTTTATCTATACATAGCATGCGATACATAACCAAACAATTTATTTTGTACAATGGAGTTTATAGAATTATAAGTAGCTTGATTATTCATCAGACCGAAATGAAATCGAACTCTAACTATCAACATTAGATGGCTCATAATATCAAATCTTATATCAAATGTATGTTTATATTTATGTGTTTATTTATTATATGGCGGTTCTTGATTATTTGACTCAACGGGTTTTTTCTCCACTCTTCCGCAATGAATGGGTCAAGCGGTCACGCCCCATAAATCCATAATAGACAATAGTCTTTTGCATCATTGCAGTCCAATGGTCTAATTTGGGCCCTATAAAAGACCTTTTTAAATTCGGCTATTTTAACTTTTGACTTTATATGTACTTTAAACCTTTTGTGGAGCATATTGTATAGTTAGATACATCAAATATCAAATCAAATGTATTTTGTACAACTTGATTCATAGATAATTGTTAAAGAAAATGATAAAAAAAAAAAAAACTTACAAAGTTATTGATAAGTTTGTTAGAGACATTGTCATTTGCTCGACTCATTGACAACGCCCTTCTTCAGTTTTTCTCCCCGGTCGGGCATGAGCAAATGATGAAGCTGATGTACTAATATGTGTGTGCGCGCTTATTCAGTATAAAGTAACAAAAGAAATGAAGATGTGTTGTTGAACTGCTGATGTGATGCTGATATGATAAAACTGATAAATAAAAGATGATATTGTTGTGACTTGGAAGTGGTCTTATAACATATCAACATTGTTTATATCATAATCAAAATGAATTCACACATATTCTTAGTATGTTTTTTTTTAATATCTTTTTTGATCTTCTCGTAAATCACCAAGATTTTTGCTCATTTGTACATATATACGAAACAACTCTATCTTTTCTATTCATATGCTATCTTGTGCTTTTATGGTGTCAAATACATATCTTTTTAGGTTAGACAAGGTTTTTTTATGTACTTTTAGTCCTTCCCATCAATATAAGTTAACATGTCACATCTTTACCCAACGACTGAATCTAAAACCTTATTTTCAATGACATAAACATATTTTGCCGATGAATAATGTCCTCTTTATTACCATTAACCAACGTTTTACATGACTTTTTGGACCACACACAACTACACAAGCACAAGTGAGCGACCATTGATTGCGCTCTCACTCTCTTCTTCATAAAAAATAAATAAATTATTATATGGTCAGAAAATGCATGTTAAAATAGAAAGAAAAAAAAATCACACAGCATACTTGTTTTGCTATGATTATACGAGTCACATTGTTTTCAGTTTTATCAAATACTGTAGTTAATAAGTCTCTTTTAATATAATAAGTACCAAGTAGATAAATGCTAAAATTGCTTTGTTTTTGTCTAGGAAGAACCTTATGAGGCCACCACTTTTAGTTATACCCATTTTACAGGGTGCAATTACGTAAAATAAAAACCAAATATAATACATATTAGTGTTTTAGACTGGAAATTATTTGATTCTCTTTTTTTTTCCTCTTTCTAATTAGGCTCTTTGTTTTAGTTTTTAACGTTAATTTCTATGGGAGCCTTCGAGTTCCTTAAAACTCTTTTGAATTGATATTCATGTTTATGACATGTTTTTTTTAAAATGACTGACATTTGCTCGTAATGTATACGATCTAATCGTTGTTATTGTTTTTAAACATTACTTTGATGCCTAATAAATATTTACCTATAGTGAATGATAGGAAGATGGAAACACGCACAACACACCCTCCACCCAAGCCATTACATAAAATACCTCCTTATCCTTTCTTTTTATCCTCTAAAACACTTTATCTTTGAAACTCTAAAACACTTTATCTTTGAAAACTCGTCCCACATTGTTTGGAAACAAGCTACTTGTTCACATCTCCATACATAAGCTAGATAAATAACTTTTTAAAGGTGAAGCTAAACATATAAGTAGTTTCACAACCCGCCCAAATAAAATGCATAACAATAACTTCTTTTTGTTTATGTGACATTTGATGTGGCAAAAATTTTAATACGGAATATTAACCATACCCAATAGCCTAATACATTAAATCCCAAAATTGTACTTTATTTTGCTGTAAGTGTGCTACATACCAATACATGCAAACATGTGGGCTCATCATGGAAAGTTTTCAATTGAAAATCATTGCATAAAACATAACGAATCTTGGCTATCCACAACTCTCTTAAGTCTCAACAATTTTGTAATTTCAGCTATTGCGTCATTTACATTTATAGACAAACAGGGATTAATAATTTGAGTGTCTTTTTGTTAAAAATAAATAAGGCAATATGGATCATCCTATATTTTAAGTTTTAACCACAAAAAAAATCTACCTTCCTATGACATGCTATATCACAAGCCAAAAAAATATTACTAACTAATGACATGCTCTTATAGTTGAAGGGTTAAATTGTGAGGTATTAAAGTTGGAGGGTACATTTTTTAGAAAATGAAGGTGGCCACCGATAATTGAACAAAAATCGGCTGTCACCGCCATTCCGATTCCCATCTCGCGGCTGACACTCTCCCCATTCCAAGAAATAGTAACTCTTTTTTGTCGAAGAACATAACAATTTTTTGTTGAATTCGTATATAAATTGCCTCGAATGTATTTTGTTTTTTTTTTTAAACGGCAAATCTAATCTACTCCTAATTACCACTTATATCCACAACGGGACTCGAACTCCAGACCTTAAGGTTGAGAGTTATACACCATACCGCTAGGCCAAAGGCCCTTTGGTCTCGAATGTACTTTGTAGAAATATAACTTAACTTACTATATACTCCAAGTATTTCACATACTTGGAGTATGACTTTCAACCTTAGGTTCTAGAGTTCGAATTCATTCGTGATATATGTGGTAATTAGGAGTAGATTAAATTTGTCTTTTAAAAATAAAAAATAAAAAATTCACATACAATTATTTGACTTTTACATGATTATATCTTTTTTAACTTTATAAATAAAAACAACAAGTCATTCTGATCTACATGATTAACTTGGATAAAGCTTGTAGAAAACATCTTTTTGTTAAGCTTTTGGATATAAAAGACTTTAATCGTACATAAATGGAGTTCAGCAGTTTACATGTTTTTTAATTAAAAGCTATAAAAAAACAAGCATGTACTACATAAAAAGTACGCAGTGCTATTACTACCATCACTACTATCAACCACTACAAAATATAAATGTGTGACATCTATCATCACATTATGTGGATACCCTGTTTAATACTATTTCTAACAAATTGAAGGGGCCGTTTGTATTGTTGTAATCATTCGTAATACTTTGTAACTGAAATTCAATTATATTATGGAAGAATGTTTGGATGAGTTTTTCTTTCGTAATTCAAACTCTTACCTAATTTTAAAATACATTATTCGTTGTAACTGAATTTTTTTTTAAAACCAATGAATTACGTAATTTTAAAATACATTATTCGAATTTTATTATTTATCTAATAGTTTATTAATCTAAATCATTAGAAAAGTAATAAAACTCGACTATGGGTTAGTTAATTAATTAAAAATCAAAAACTCATTAACCCCGCAATCTACGAGACATAAACAACAGTCATGGCATATGTCATCATTCTTCTTCCTTTGATTACAATTTTAGCTACATAATTTTTCTTAATTTCTTCCTGCAAATAAGATCGGATACCTTTTTCCTGCATTTTATATCTTCTCTTAAAACATTGACAGCTCCTTCATCATGTGCGCCTATTAACTGTTCGGTCAAATGTCTCAATGAAACTAGTACCATTTTTCATCATAATTTTCATTTTTAACCAAATTAATAAATATAAGTCAGTGATTTTGGGACTACATAAATTACTTCAAACACCACAATCACTGTTTTACAGTATTGTACAATATGCTTTAAATGTTGTACAGTGTGGTAGATGAAGTAATTTATGTGGTCCCAAAATCACTACCCATAATAAATTAAAAATAATACAACTTTTTAGCATTAAAGATTTGAGCGAATTACATCTAAGGTCCTTGTGGTTTACCACTTATTGCAGCCACAGTCCCTAAACTTCATTAAGTACACTAGGAGTCCCTGGTGTTGCCACTTTGTTGCACCCGTAGTCCCTGAAGCTAACGGACGTTAATTAAAGTCGTTAAATCCCCCATGTGCACATCACATGATGGGTATTATGGTAATTGTCCACCTCTTTATCATATTTAAACCCGAGTAAATTATATGGAAGGTCCCTGTGGTATACTACTTATTACAGTCTTAGTCCCTAAACTGCATTTATTACACCGGAAGTCCCTGGTGTATACACTTTGTTACACACATGCAATAAGTGGTAAATCACATCACAGGACCTTATATTTTTTTTTTATTATTATTATTTACTTTTTTTTACGGTCAACCCCTTTCTCTCTCTGTCTATCTATTGCTCTTCTTCTATACTCTGTCCTGTATGTCAGTATCTGCAAATTACAACCATTTATTAGATTCACCAGAAATAAAAGACACAAGATTTTTTCTTTAAATTGAATAATTCTTATCATATTTTGCCGTAATTCGTTTGTGGGTCATTTCCAATTCACTTTGTTATCTTCACCCATTAGCTGTTGAAGAATCTTGTACTTTTGTTTCACCACTTGTGTATCTCGTTGTTCTTGAATTACCAAACGACGTCATTTCATACTATTCATCTTATTCATTATATAAACCCATAAATACAATTTGGGATCAGTGTTACTCCAAGATCCCATTAGATTCATGGGTAATTCATTGTTTTTCTCAGTGTTTTGTTTCTCATTTTTTGTTTTTACAAAATGTAATTCTTTATCGGATCAAGAAAAAGATAAGATTTTTCAACTTCCTGGTCAACCGCCAGTTGATTTTAATCAGTATTCCGGTTATGTAACTGTAAATCAAGAATCTGGTAGGTCGTTATTTTATTGGTTAACTGAATCACCTGCAAATCGTGATCCAAAATCAAGACCACTTTTATTATGGCTCAATGGTGGGCCAGGTTGTTCTTCAGTAGGTTATGGTGCTGCTGAAGAAATTGGTCCTTTACACATAAATTCTGATGGGAAATCCCTTGTTTTAAATCCTTATTCTTGGAACAAATGTATGTGATTTCATCATTTATTATAATTTATACATTATCTTTCATGTTATTTTCATTAATTGTAACTAATCTTGATTCTTTAATTTTGCAGTGGCAAATTTGCTATTTCTTGAATCACCAGCAGGAGTTGGTTTCTCATATTCAAACACTACACAAGATTTGTATACATTCGGTGATGCAAAAACAGGTAAAACTGTAAAAATGATTTCTATAAAAAGTTTCCTTTTTTTGGATTTTTTTAATATATTACCACTTTTCAAGATACACATTGGTTGTAATTTAGGTAAAGTTGTGATCTTTTAGCTTGATTTTCCTTAATTTTGACTTTCTTAATTGTTTCCGGAATTTGGGTATTGTAAAAAGTTATGATCTTTTAGCTTAATTTCCTTAATTTTGACTTTCTTGAATGTTTTCGGAATTTGGGTATTGTAAAAAGTTGTGATCTTCTAGCTTAATTTTCCTTAATTTTGACTTTCTTAATTGTTTCCGGAATTTGGGTATTGTAAAAAGTTATGATCTTTTAGCTTAAATTTCCTTAATTTTGACTTTCTTGAATGTTTCCGGAATTTGGGTATTGTAAAAAGTTGTGATCTTTTAGCTTAAATTTCCTTAATTTGACTTTCTTGAATGATTTCTGAAAAGTTGTGCTCTTTTAGCTTAATTTTGACTTTCTTGAATGTTTTTGGAACTTGGGTATTGTAATTTTGCAGCTGAAGATTCATACTCATTTCTTATCAATTGGTTTGAAAGATTCCCTCAATACAAACACCGCGATTTTTACATTGCTGGAGAAAGTTATGCAGGTTCCCAAACACCCACTAATCTTATTTATTTACTTAAACATTCTTAAACATTTTTAATTAATCTAATCCAGGCCATTATGTTCCTCAATTATCTCAACTCATTCACCAAAGAAACAAAGGAGTAAAAAATCCAGTTATTAACTTCAAGGGCTTCATGGTATAAACTATAATCATTATTCATTAATATCACATTTCATAATTTCAACTTTTTAATAATTTTTAAATGAGTTAATTACACGAAGGGTCCTTTAAGTTTATATCTAATTCACCAATGGTCCTTTAGTTTTAAAAATTGCACCGATGTTCCTTATTTTTAAAACTTATTTCACCGATAGTCCTTTAGGCTTAACGGTGTTAAATTTTTCTGTTAAGTCTCCCATTTGATATGCATATGGGTGTGGGTGTGTGCAAGTGGTGTGGTACTTTTTGCCTTAAAAGTTGTAAATAAGCTTGTTTTATAAATTTTTTTGCAAAGAGTGAAATGGGAAAAGACTACAATGCCCTCATGTGCATCTCACATGGGAGACTTAACAGAAAAATTTAACACCGTTAAGCTTAAAGGACTATCGGTGAAATAAGTTTCAAAAATAAGGACCATCGGTACAATTTTTGAAACTAAAGGACCATTAGTGAAATTTGGTATAAAGTTAAAGGACCATTCGTGTAATTAACTCTTTTTAAATTTTTATAGGTGGGAAATGCTGTTACAGATGATTATAATGATTATGTTGGCACATTCGAATACTGGTGGACCCACGGTTTAATTTCAGATTCAACTTATAAAAATCTTCAATCAGCATGTTTAGGCAGTTCATCTGAACACCCACCAATCGATTGCATTAGAGCTCTAAATACTGCTGAAACAGAACAAGGAAATATCGATCCGTATAGTATATATACAAAAACGTGTAATTATTCATCATCATCAAAACGTAAAGGACGTTATGTAAGTTTATTCATATATTAAACTTTCAATAATTTAAATGTGAAATAACAAATTAATAATAATATTTAGGCTAAAATACATTTTAGTACCCTGAACTTGGCTGACTGGGTCTTCTACTACCCTGAACTATTAAAGGTGCAACATGGTACCCTGAACTTGACAAAATGGTCGATTTAGTACCCTGACTTATTAATTTGACATTGTTTTCTCACGAAGTTTGCTTTTAATATCAATATATTGAGATGAATGTATATTATTTATTACGTCAAAAGTTCCAACGAAAGTAAGTCAAGCGATGAAATGTGATCAAATTAATGAGTCAGGGGTACTAAATCGACCATTTTGGTACTAAATCGACCATTTTGTCAAGTTCAGGATACCATGTTACACCTTTAATAATTCAGGGTAGTAGAGGACCTAGTTAGCCAAGTTCAGGATACTAAAATACATTTTAGTACCCTGAATTTGGCTAACTGGGTCTTCTACTACCCTGAACTATTAAAGGTGCAACATGGTACCCTGAACTTGACAAAATGGTCGATTTAGTACCCTGACTCATTAATTTGACATTTTTTTCTCACGAGGTTTGCTTTTATATAAAGATATATTGAGATGAACGTATATTATTTATTCCGTCAAAAGTTCCAACGAAAGTAAGTCAAGCGATAAAATGTGATCAAATTAATGAGTCAGAGTACTAAATCGACCATTTTGTCAAGTTCAGGATACCATGTTAAACCTTTAATAATTCAGGGTAGTAGAGGACCTAGTTAGCCAAGTTCAGGGTACTAAAATGCATTTTGGCCTAATATTTATTTCTAAAAATAGCCATGGAGACGTGGAGCGTATGATCCATGTACAGAGAAATATGCAAGTTTGTACTTTAATCTTCCCGAAGTACAAAAGGCGTTTCATGCTAATATAACTAAGCTTCCATATACATGGAAATCATGCAGGTATGTTTAAATTAATTAAAACGTTAAACATTTTTATTTTTAACAATTTTAATATGATTATATTATGATTATTATTTATTTAATTTCAGTGATATTGTTGGCGAGTATTGGACAGACTCCCCTTTATCAATGCTTCCTATCTACAAAGAACTCATAAATGCTGGTTTACGCGTTTGGGTATTTAGGTATAATTAGTAGGCCTAAATAGCATTTCTCTGTTATAATTTCGATAAAAAATAGGTTAAAAGGCTTTTTAGTACTCTGAACTTGGCTGATTAGGTGTTCTACTACCCTGAACGATTTAAAGTGCATCATGTTACCTTGAACTTGACAAAATGGTCGATTTAGTACCATGATTCACTAAGTTGATCGCATTTCTCACGTGATTTGCTTCAAATATTAATATATTGAGATAAACATACATTTTTTAGTCCGTAAAAAGCTCCAGCGAATATAAGTCAAGTAAGAAAATACCATCAAATTAGTGAGTCAAAGTATTAAATCGACTATATTGTCAAGAATAGGATAACATGTTGCACCTTTAATATTTAAGGGTAGTAGAAGAATTAGTCAGCTAAGTTGAGAATACTAAAATACATTTTGACCTAAAAAATATGATTTCTTTTCGTGCAGTGGTGATACGGATTCAGTTGTTCCCATAACTGCAACAAGATACTCGATTGATGCATTAAATCTTACGACAATTGACAATTGGTATCCATGGTATGATATCGGGAAGGTAATGAGTTGATTTTTTTTAATATTTTTTTTTTTTTTGGAATTAGGATGTTACGTACTCCCTCCGTCCCATAAAAAAATTTACATTTCATTTGGGCACAATCTTTTAGGAGATAGTTAGTGGTGGGGTCCTTTGTAATACTTTTGATTAAAATATACTCCGTACAAGGTTAGATTGGAGAGAGAAATTGTTTTATTGGTGGAATGATTCATAATAATATTATTTTATTAGATTGACCCCTAAATTTGAGAAATGTAAACTTTTTTGTGGGACAAAATCTTTAGGAGAAATGTAAACTTTTTTGTGGAACGAAGAGAGTATTTTATTTATTTTGATTATTATATAAATATTTTAATGATTATTTTGCTTTAGGTTGCGGGTTGGAGTCAAATGTACAAAGGTTTGACCTTTGTATCAGTAACAGGTGCAGGACATGAAGTACCATTGCATCGACCTCGGCAAGCTTTTATACTTTTCAGGTCGTTTTTGGAGAATAAAGCAATGCAAAGAAGCTAAAATTCCATTTAGGGTTGATTTTATTTGTTGTATAATATGCAAATAATTTATAGGAAAATCATTATTTTGTGGGGTTGCGAAAAAAAATTTAGAAATAAAGTGATGCCCCTTCATTCTTGCTTGAAAATGATTATTATTTGTTTCTAGTTCCCTAGTTAATCGTTGTTTATATGTGGTGAATCGCAGAAAATATTAATTAGTACTCCCTTCGTCTCATTTTTATTGTCCATGTTTCCTTTTTTATATGTCCTAAAATTATTGTCCGCTTGAAAATTCAACCAGTCATAAAACAGTTAGGTGGAAATGATGGAATTCTATTGGTTGCACAGTGTAATAAATGTACTTTTCCTAAATAGTGTGAAAAATATATGTGGACAATAATTTTGAGACCGAGGTAGTATTTATTTCTTATACAATAACTTCAAAGTTTTAATTGTACTCATAAGTTTAATATATAGTAATCTGATTGTTGAGGCTTGAGAATGTGTTATTGGCTAAATTTTCTTTTGTATCGGGTGAGAACTGAGAAGTTTATTGGTGACATTTGAAGATTTCAATTTTGATGGTTTGACCTTGACGAAGCCTTTTTTTTTGGGCTAGGGTTGGCTTGTAGTTTGGGCTTTAAGTTGATATATGGGCCAATACTAGTCCTTAAATTGATATATACCTTTTTAGTGTTTTAATTGAAATTAAATATACTCGAACTCAAAAATTAATCAACTAAGCAAATATCATAATCAGAGAAAAAGGTTTTGTGTAAGCTTTCTTTTTTGTTTTATTTATAATGGCTGAATGGAATCGAATATTTTAGAATATAATTTTTGTATCATTAGGTATTGTTTTGTAGGTAGTAAAACAAAAGGCCAACATTATTTTGCAACATATGTTATTTTATGATACCGATTGGTCATATTAACTTTTTTTTTAAAGCAAAATACTGGCGGACCTAAAAGATAATAACGATACACCCTTAAATGGGTCCTATCCAAAAGATACTACTTTTATTCAAATTTACCAAATTGCCCTGTACCTATTCTTTGCTTAACTTAAGGTGTTGGACTTGAAAGTTCAAGCCAGGAACCTTTTCATACTTAAAGATGTATGGGTATAAAGTCATTTCACACTTTGATTTAGAGTTACTTAATGGCTAAGAAGTGCCATATAGTCATTTTTCCTTGGTATGCATGTCAAAGTTTCCAGGTGGACATATATAACTATATTTGAATTCACATAACTTTTTAAAGCCATAAAACCATATAAAGCTAAAGAAATAACAAGATCCCAAGAGATCATCTAACAAGAAAGAAAAAATGTCAAGAGTTAGTAACACATTAATAGGATTCTTGAACCTATTGACACTCCTAGCATCAATTCCGATCATTGGCGGCGGTTTATGGATGGCGAAAAGTACCGCCACTTGTGAAAGCTTCCTCCAACGGCCGCTTATGGTGGTAGGATTTGTGATCTTGCTTGTATCGTTGGCTGGTTTCATAGGGGCGTGTTTCCATGTGGTTTGGGCGTTGTGGTTGTACTTGGTGGTGATGTTGTTCTTGATCACCGCCTTGTTGGCGGTGACGGTTTTCGGGTTCGTGGTGGTGGGTCCTGGCGGCGGTGTGGAAATTCCCGGTCGGGCTTATCATGAGTATCACTTGCAAAGCTATTCACCTTGGTTGAGAAAAAGGATCGAGAATACTGATTATTGGATGACCGTTAGGAGTTGCATTTTGGGGTCCAAGACTTGTAGTAAGATCGTTATGTGGACACCCGTTGACTATATGACTCGAGACTTGTCTCCAATTCAGGTACGATTATTTCTTTCTCAAACCATCAACAACCAACATCTAACAAAACATATATATTCACGTTTAATTCCAACATATTCATACAATTACATTTAAAAAAACTATTAATATATTGTAGATTAATAGTTGAGAATGTTATTACAAGTAATGGAAATCGTCATATTAATCATTATTAAAATTACCTCTTTACCCTTAGTCATTCCTCTTGTGTGTGGTCTCATCGATTTTTGTCATCTTCCTATATTTGATTTTTTCACTATTTAAAAAAAGCAACAAAATGGTAAAAGGTGTGGGGCCCATCCATTTAAGTTAATTACCCTATTTTATTTTACTAAATTCTTATTATCTTATTTTGCCTTAAAAACGTAAACTTTAAAGTGATTCACTTATTTTGATACAGAGAAAGTATAATAAATGAAGTTTAAATCATTATATTAATTAACAACAAAAAATTACGATACACAATCTCTTTAAATAGATATATGAGGGAGACAATATGTATACAATGTATATCTACCTAGAGGTAGAAGACTGCTTCTCGAAATCATTATATTAATCATCTTTGGTTAATTTATGCAGTCAGGTTGTTGCAAACCACCTACTTCATGCGACTACAATGCGCCAATGATGACACAAGATCCCGATTGCTATAAATGGAGCAACGATCCCAATCTATTGTGCTACGCGTGTGACTCGTGCAAGGCGGGAGTGCTCGAGGACGTGAGACGGGATTGGCATAGACTCTCGATACTCAACATCATCATGGTCATGCTTCTTATCGCCATTTATTTTGTCGGTTGTTGTGCATTCCAAAATGCAAAAAGGGCCGATAGTTATCACTCGTATGGCGAATCTAGAATGTATAAATCTCGACCTAAATGGAATTTCTATTGATAGGGATTAAGCTAGGATCTTCAATAGTTTAGTAATTAATTTTGTTTTATGGTAGATTTATAGTGAATTTTATTATAAATGTCATGTGCATTTGAGAACAAATTATATTTCAACAATTGGGACGGCTAACGAAATTAGCATAATCATTGTGTTCTTATACTCGAAAATTTAAGAACGGAAAAGGAAATTACATTTGTACAAGCTTATTTACAACTTCGAAAGTAAATTAAATGGATTAATCCGAGCATTTGGTTTTGCAAATGGGGCATAATTTCTTCCTCAATAGCCATTTCTTGATGCAATCCACGTGATAATCATGTCCACATTTTTCCGTCATTCCAATCGTATTCCCATTCTTGTACTCTTCCTGTTAATATCAACCATTTCCATAATCAAAGAAATTGAAGTAAAATATTAAAATATCTTATTTCCTGCCAAAAACCCAAAAAATTAGAATAAACCAAAATGCATTTTAGTATCGTGAACTTACCCTGAACTATTAAAGGTGTCGTATCGTAGGTATCCTGAACTTGACAAAATGATCGATTTAGTACAATGACTCACTAATCTAGTCTAGTTTTCTCACATGATTTATTTCTAATATCAATATATTGAGAGTTGAGACGAAAGTACACATAGTCAAGTTCAGGGCACCATGCTACACGTTTCTTAGTTAATTGTAGTATCAAAATTCAAGTTTACCATGGCTTAAATCGCAGAGTCGGGTGTTAAATTGAAGCTTAAATTGTAAAAATAAAATAAAAATTCAAATTAGCTAATACCATATAGAAATGAAGCGACCTAAATCGCCATCAATCTAATTATACTTTTAGTCATATTTCACAACCTTACAAAATAATACCATCAAGCCTAAAGTCCGTACCAACAAAAGAGGGCAAAAAATAATTGCGATCAATTGTTAGGCTCTCTGAGTTGTTATAATAATTTTGATCATCACTGACACTGCAAAGATCCAATTTTTCGTACGATCGTATGTAGTATTGTTCTTACAAAATAAAATTATAATGTATGTATACGTGTGTTACTATGTTAGTGTAATCTGAAAAAAAATAAAATTGCAGCATAAAACCCCAATAATTAGACGATATTTAATTTATCGTCCATAAGAATCTAGCTCTCTCAAAGGATGTATCATTTCAACGAATCAACATCCGATTTCAAGCAACTAAACATTCAGACACATACACAAATACCAAAACGAGAACAAAATGATCGGGTAATAGATCAATGATGGAGGACCGTACCACAGAAAAGCGTCAACTGCCGGCGTTCATATATCGACGTCGGAGATGTGATAAATTATTGAATCTACAGTGTTTTGTTTATGAGAATTGATTTTGTACAGATTGTACAACTATGTTAAGTATTGGATGTGGTACATACATTAAAAATCGTGAAAAGAAAATCATCACCTTTTTTTATAGGTGGTGATTTTCCTACCATAACTTTTAAGGTATGTACCACATACATTAAAATTTATACAGTATGATATAATCATTAAAAATTGTAGTAGTAAAATCAATTTTTTTATAAGTAATCAAAGATACAAGCGTTAGCGTATAAGATTGAGTTCGTGATCGGACTGGATGCAGATCCATCGGATTACGGATTACCCATATGAGATATTGGGCCTGTTGGGCCTAGTGGCCTACTATCGGCATAGAAGTCGGATCATTCTTATATCACCCATATGAGATATTAGGTTTTGACTCGTTCTCCATAAATAAAACAAATTAAGAGAATGATCTATAAAAGGTAATTGTCCATAACATTATTAAAACTTAATAAAACATCCAAACTAAGATTGCAACAAATGCAGTAAAACAATAAAAATAAACTGATTAGTCCATACTTAAAATTTAAAGAAAACCAATTAAACAAACTCACTATTTGGTTATTCGGGTGGAAACCGAATATGAAGATTTTTACCCCAGATCTGAATCATAAAACCGTATATTATATCGGGTATATATACCTAAAAATCTGAATCAAACCCAAATAAGCCAAACCGTCAGACCATTCAATGAGCACCCTGCTAGCCTTAGATAAATTAACACATATCAAAAGGTGAAACCAAACTCTCTGTGTATAGTAACAAGCAACCTTCAAGCATTACATCAATTTTAATCGTACCATAATACGAATCTTTCGACTTGTCAAATATCATGAGTTCGTGTGAGTCCTTCTTCATAAGAATTCTTCGATCATCCAAAATACTTATAGGACGAAACTTATTAACATAAAAATTATCTTCCAAAACGAATGTGAGATTTTTTGACCATGACTTCCCGACCTCGTGCTCATTCATCACCCAAACATCAAAGCCGGTACCCTTGTCGCTCTTGGTGGTCGTACAAAGGCGGCCGTGAAGCGTGCCCAAAAAATAATAATATCGAACAAATTTATACGGCAATTGCATCTCCGAAAGTACCATATCCTCAACGTTGAGAGCTATAATTAAATTTTCCTTCATATTATTACTACCAATCCAATATAAAAAACCATTAACAAACGTACCGACATCATCTTCAAACTTAACACGTTCATAAAACTTTCGTGACCTACTCCACAAACTCTCTTTAAGACCAAAAACATCACAAGTCATGTCGTGGGCACTAGACGAAAACATGATTATCTTTAAGTCGTCTCGGTTTGCACCATGACCAAATCCGAATGCATGGTGGTCATAAGATGAGACACGTGAAGACGGTGGGTCGGGAAGTCTCCTAAACACACCCGTAAACGGGTTGTATAGAACCGCGTATGTATTTTCATAATCTTTAACAACCATAAGTACAACCCCTTTAAATGCTCCAACAAAAGTGACCTCTTTACCCCTCAAGCATTTAAAAGGCGAACGAAGTTTGACAATCGAATTGTTGTCTATCCCGAGAAGAGGTGAAGTTGGGAGAAGGATTATTGGCCGAGATCTCAACTTCATAAAGTGAGGATCTTGAATTAAAGAATTCCAATGTTTAGATACTTGTTTGAACCGTAACAAGGGTTTTGTGGGAAGACGAGCAAGTATGATTTGAAGAATGTGATCAGGAAGACGTATGTCCGCCATTGTTATTCGGGACGCAAAATAGAAGAGATGCGTGAGTTTTGGAATGGCGATCTTTGGCAGAAAAATATGTTTATATTTATAAAAAATTCTACTTAGATTAACCATCTTATTTTTGCTAATTATATTTGTTCCTATCTCAGCTGTTTGATCGGGTTAAGCTAATGTTTTGATTACTATATTAATTTTAAGTATTTAAAAGTTAGATTTTGATAATGACAACCCTGATTATGTATTTTCAATTATCTTGCAACTATTAATCTATATTTATCTTAGTTAATCAACTTTCTTCCATATTTTCAGGAATATTCAACCACAAATGAAATAAATTTAACTTAAAAGTCTTCTTCAAAACATAATATTCTTCCTTATTAACACCACATTGGGATGTTATTATCAAAACCATTTAAAATTATCAAACTCGGGTAAAAAGCTAAAATTTGCATAACAATTATAGTAGAAGTGAATTACTTACGCTCACATATTATAACATTTTATTAACGTTGACACCTCAAGATTGCAACTATCATTACTAATTTATTATGAACAATTATATTTAACCATACTATTTATACCTACTCATTAAATGAATATATATGTGTTAAAATCAAGAAATAATATTAAAAGAAAAAATTAGTGGATTACATATGTCATCCTATCAAGTAGGAAGTAGAACTAAATAGTATGACTAAATATCATTTCTCATTTACTATATACTTCCTCGGTATCACAATAAGTGATACATTTGGAAGATCACGGAGTTTGATGCAAAAGATTAAAGTAATATTAAAATATATTAACGTATGATTAAAAAATATAAAAGTAGATAGTTAGTGGATGTTGGGTCTCACTTTTCTTGAATAAAGTGATATTAATTAGTTTTAAAAGTAAAAGTAAGGGTATAAGAGTAATTTCACTTTATTAAAGTGAAAAGTTAGTAGAGGTTGGGTCCTATATTTTTGCCAAATAAGGTAACTTTTGAAGTGTATCACTTATTGTGAAACACCCATAAATAGAAAGTGTATCACTTATTGTGATACGAAGGAAGTATATTTTTAAACTTTTGGAGGAAACCCAAGATATTCGTATAGGAAAGGACGAAAATATTAATTTAAAGACTAATATACGAGAAGTGGTATTGTTTCCTGCTATTTAGTCTTACCCATAATCCTACACACTAGATTAAGATAAGTTTAAAAATGAGTAAGATTAAAAGTACGATTAAAAGATAGGAACAAACATAACTTCCTCTAATTTATAACCATATTTAATCAACTTATTTTGTAATTACATTTAAATAAGTGATCAATGGTCAAAAAATCTAATTGGATATTTATAAAAAGTTAACTCAATCTCGATATAAAAAAATTTCGGGAATATCATCTGTGCGTAGAATTGCAGATTATGACGAATTGGACAGTTTCTAGTTTCTACGATGAAAATGCAAGTGATTAGCATTCGCAGTGTGGAAGATCATCCTGACTGTCGTCGTTTAAATAATGAAAATACTGCGAACATTACAATCAAGGTATTCTTCTGATTTCTTTCAAAATTTTAATCATAATAACGTCTTCTAATTAAATAGCTACAATTTGTTAACGTCTTCTATTGCCCACCACCTGTTTGTTAAAAGTCCTCAAAGAACATACGGAGTATTAAGTTTAGCTTCAACCGTTCGCTCGAGTTATAGGCGTATATTCCTTTTGTTGTTTTTAGTAGAAAACATAAATTGCAATCTCATTGTTTGAATAAAAGATCTAATAAAGATACACTTTGTAATCTAGCAAGAATATCTAACATAGCTCTTAAATCATTTAATAAACGCTAAACCTTATTTTGAAAAGAGTAATGTAATTTAGGACTATCATTTAGACCTACGCATAGGCCTGCTCATTAGATGAAGACACGTGTCCAAATCAAAGGATAATATTAGGAAAGAGAATTAGTAGAATACATATGTCATCCTATCAAGTAGGTAGGCATATGAGTAGGTCTAAATGGTAGGACTAAATATCATTTCTCTTCTGAAAAGAATAATGGTATTTAGGACTATCATTTAGACCTACTCATTAGATGAACACACGTGTCAAAATTAAAAGATAATATTAAGAGAGAGAATTAATAGAATAAACATGTCATCCTATCAAATAGGTAGGTGACACTCGTAAATCTTTATGAAACTCACTTGAAATTGAAACTGGGCCAGGTTCATGGGCTAGTCTTATTGGGCCGTGTAAAGAATTTTCAGTTAAAAGCTGCAGGAACTCATGGTCAACCGAATTTAAATTATGACGTGGCTAATTGAAAATTTAAATTCCGCTGAATCATGATAATAAATCTGTTTTAAAAAATGCATTGACTTAAATGACCAAAACACAGAAAACAGCTAAAATAAATATTTCAATATAATATGTTTTACTTCGATAGGTCTAAATTAAACCAACAAATAACTTGACTAAATTTTAATTTTATTAGACACTCTGCTAAATATTAAATAAATCGTTAAACCTTGAAACGTGATACATGCCTTAAAAATTATATTCATGTCATGGTATCATTTTTATATGTAAAAAAGCACTTAATTAAGTAAATTTAAAAGAATTTTACTAAACAATGCCCTTAGGGCAATAGTTAAGGATCATTTTAATGCATAAAAAAATGTACATTAACTCTATAAAAAACTACCTTCTAAAATTTACTAACCACCCATACATGAGTATGCATAAACACTTGTACTTTAACCTTAATGACCCTTAATCATTACTCTAAAGTAGGGGTGGCAATTTCTGACTCGACACGAAACCCGACCTGAAACCGACACGAAAATAAACAGGTTTGGGTTGGGGTAAAATATAATTGGGTCAGTCTCGAGTTGAGGCAGTTGACCCGTTTATTAAACAGGTTAGGTTCGGTCAATGATAATTTAAATGGGTCGACCTGACAACCCGTTTAATTATTAATATATATTTTATAATATATATATTTATACTTAATTTATAGTTTACTAATTAAAACGTAATTAATAGTTAGATAAAAATTAAAAATGTTACTTAGTAATTTGGTGTTTAGTATTTTGTTATATATTTGGGTAATAATAACAACATTTTGATATGTTTGACCCGTTTAACTTGTTTGACCTGATAATCTATTTAACTTGTTTCATTAAATGGGTTATATGGGTTAGGTTTGGGTTGAAGTTAAACAGGTTAGTGTTGAGATATCTGACCCGTTTATATATACAGGTCGGTTTCGGGTTGAACGTTTCTGACCCGCCAACCCGTGAACCCGAACCTGTCAACCCGAACCCGACCTGAATTGCCACCCCTACTCTAAAGGTATTGTTTAGCAAAATTCAATTTAAAATAATAAAAATGATATGGGAATCGAAAAACATAGCATGCGGAATCATCCTCATATTTTATTACATAAAAACGTGGTGCCGTCAATCAACTGGTCATCCTTTTGTAATTTATCAAGAGGTTGCTTCGAAGAAAACTCCATGTCGATATTTACAAAGAGAAATTGTATTGATACATGATATTTATGCATATTTATATGTTCAAGCCACCACACCCATGTGGGTGAGTGAGTCATTTCGCTGGAAGCTTGGCGAGGAGAGAGATATCTTTTTAAGGATATATTGTGAGTGAGAGGTATTTTAATCGGTATCAAAAGAGTTTTATTGGTTAGTTATGGTAGAGTGGGACTTTTCTTGGTGTGGACTGCAAAGGTGGTCGTGGTGTGGACAAACCCAAACCGAATTGAAGTGAAACAAAACTGATTATGATTTTCATTTTAATTTTGGTTTTTCTAATTTCATGATTTTGGGTTTTAGTCCGAACCTCAGATAAGCGCGAGCATTTAGGCTAAAAATACTGAACTGAACTAAAACCGACTGAAATTAAACCAAATTAACACCTTATTCGATTATATAATTTTATAATTTGGTTTGGAAGCTCACCCCTAAATTCCAGTTAGACGGGTGCCAACGGTGGCGCCAGTTGCTCCGCCAGTTGTCCGGCAGTACTGCACACCGTTGGCATGCCCCTATCAGTTTTTCAGTCGGTTGGCCACTCGCCGGTTGGGAGACGGGGGAGGAGGTAAGCGCCGGTTAGGTGGGTGGACCCAAAGAGGTATTTTGTGTGTGTATGTTTTGTAATGATGGATCCTAAAAAATTAGTTAGTGTGCCTGTTAACATGTCGTTAGCGGTCTTACATCTTTGCTGCTTAAACTTTATGACAGCAATACAGCGTCACCTACACACGTAAGCATGACTCAAAAGTCTTATTCTAAAGAGTCGTTATATTTATAATATTTTATTTACATTTTATATTCCACACCAAAAATTAACTTATAATTACAAAAGGGTTGTTAGACATATTGATGCGTTTCCTGTGTCTGTGTGAGGCGTAATTGCTAAGAAATCATGGCGATCGGAGAATATATTAACCACTAATTCATTCATGTGATGCTCAATTATATAATAACGATAATAGAAAGTGTTGATCAAATATTGTTAAAGCAATGGAGAGAGATCATCAGAAGAAGCGGAGCAGGGCGGTGGACGGCGGTAGCAGTGGAGGAGATCGGAAGAAGGAGAGAGAAACGAAGGGAAAGGATGTAGAGATCGATCCAGTGGTGGTACCTCCTCCGACGGAAGATGAGGTGGATGAGTTCTTTGCTATTCTCCGGCGGATGCGAGAGGCGGTGAAGTATTTTGAGAAAGGTAAGGGCGGAGCTAAGTCGCCGGAACCGTCGCGAGAAGATGATGATGGTGAAGAATGTTTGAAGAAGAGAACAAAAGTTGCTCTTTTAGATCTGAATACTGTTCCCGATGAAGGAGAGTAGAGGGTTTTACGGTGGCGCGTGGGCTTTGTTTTGTTAACTTGCGCCTCTTGTGCGACTTAAATTAAGTATTGTTTGCGTTTGGTTGGCTATCTTGCGCTAAATGCAACTTCCCTGGTCCGGGTTATCCGGATGGGATTTGACCCGAAATGTGGGTTTTTAGCAAGACCCGGAATTAGGGATGGCAATGGATCGGATATGGATCGGATGATGCCATATCCACATCCATATCCATTTAAATTTACATCATCCATATCCATATCCATATCCATTTAAAATTATTTCATCCGTCCATATCCATATCCATTGGATTAGAGCGGGTAAATGGACATCCGTTGGATTTCGAAAAAAAAAATTTCCTAAAGGAAATACGATAATTTCTTCCAAAATGAGAGACAAACGGAAACATAACTACGATACATCCAATACATAGATCATAGTTTATAGCTAATACCAAAATATTGATCTAAAAGAGATACACACAAATATATAATTTGATATAATTATAAGTTTAGAGCATGATAATTCCAAAACATTGGTCCTCTAGTTGACTCCTTCATTCGGTGCATCGTCATCTGCTTCGTTACCGAAATGCCTACTTGGACATCTAAATTTCCAGTGATCCAATAGGTGTGATGTTCCATTTTTGCTTTTAGCACTTAAATACCTTTTACACCCCTTGCACCTTGCCATAACTTCACCATCTTTGTCAATCGGTTGTTCAAAGTATATCCAAGCTTCTGAGGTACGTTTTCTTCCTCTACGATTCCCTTGTAAAGGAAGAGGTTCATTTTCCATTTGTTATCACCCTCTTGTGTAGGACTAGGTTCGGTCACTGCCAAATCAAAATTTGTTATAACTAATGAGCAATTAACTGAACTAAATGAGCAGTATTATGAACCGAACTTACGAAATAAAGAGCATTTACCTGAACAACAAAGAAGCAAAAAGGTGTACTGGAAAAAGAAGAATTAAGGATTAAAGAAACTGAAATAGGGAATAGTTAAAGTGGAGGGAATAAGAGGCGGGAAAAGAGGTGGGGGAAAAGTGCGGGAGTTTTGGCACCTCACAAAAATGTAATTTGTACATTTTATATATGTGATTTGTACATTTTAACTATTTTCATTTATCTATAAATAAATTTTATAGACACAAAATATTAAAAACGTATATCTATAATTATATAAAATTATAATATATATTTAATTTCGGGTTAAGTGGATTCATCCATGGATTGAAAATTATCATCCATATCCGCTCCAATAAACATCCACATCCGCTCCACATCCGATATTCACCCATTTAACTTCATCCATATCCACCACTGGCGGATCGGATCGGGTGGATGATCATCGGGGCGGATGTTAGTTGCCATCCCTACCCGGAATGTTCAATATGTGAAATTTTATTTTATTTTATTTTATTTTTTATACATGGTCCACACATCTTCAAGGTGATTAAATAAAGCAGAATTGTATTTGTACGAGAGAATAAGTGATGGTGATATAAATGAGGGAGGAAGAGAATGTTACTTGTATTAAGGGCTTTTTTTTAAGGTTTTGATAACAACAGATTTAAGAGCTGTCAATACACATGCATTAAAAATTTATATATCAATCTATAATTTTTTTTAAACGGCAAATCTGATCTACTCTTAATTGTCACTTATGTCCACGACGAGACTCGAACTCCTGGCCTCAAGGTTGAGAGGCGAATACCATACCGCTAGGTTAAAACTCCTTTGGTACACCAATCTATAACTACCTCCTGAATTTTAAGAACTACTTTTCTCCATAAATAAATATACAACTCTTATGCGCTTATTGACAACCCTAAGAGCTATAGTTATCAAAACGTTTTTTTATTAGTTGAAGATTTTTATGATTATAAAAGTAATTCGTAATGTAATTACAAATTCTGAATTTTTAGAAGATTGAATATCAATTACTTTATAATAATTTATATAAACAGACTACAGTAGAGAAATACGGATCATATGAATTATTGAGCTAGGAAAAAAGTGATATCTTTCATGTCTCTCAAATCATTAATTAAAATTTGTAATAAGCACTTTATAATTTGAAAGAAGAAAATATACTGTTGTTACAAGATGATATATTTATGCATTCTTATAGTTATCATATTCATATTTTTAGAACAGCTAACACATACATTTAGTAAATCTAAATTATTTTTATCCACGATAAAACTTAAACCTACAAAATATATACGGTATAAAATACATAGCTGTATTAAAATTTATAAAATACATAGATATGATGATTAGGGAAAACTATTTGTTGGTTTAAAGTATATAATTTTCTTTTATTCAATATTTGAAATCAACATTAACACTGCACAATGATCAAACCTATGTTTGATTACCGTTGTCATATCAGTATTATATCAGAATTCTCTCCATACCAAACACATGATAAATCACGAGTAAACTCAGATAGTTTGTTATTTTACATTTTAATTACTTCATAATTTGTTTTTAATTACAGAGTTTAATTATTATTTTCTTTTCTTTTTTTCGCTATTTACTTTATAATTTGTATTTAACTATATATTTATGTTGTTTTAGTATTATCTCTTATATATCTTCCTCTAGATGCACAATCATATATGTATTGATATCAGGATTTGTGTACAGTAATGGACACATAGTGGTAATTACTTGAGTATACAATACGAGATTTTCCAGATTTACAATCAATACTCATCACTTCTCGTTCTTATAAGATTTTTCATTATTGTTCATTGTCTTCAAAACATGAATAGAAAAGAGACTTAGGGGAAGAGAACATGAAGCCCAATAACGTTTTGGGCTTTTATTTTAGCATCGGATAATTCGTCATGGCCCATGTTTTTCACAACACATAATAAGATGAAACTTAGTCACCAGTGATTAAATAATAAGATCTCAGTATCTTTTATTAAGAGATGATCAAGTGTTTACAATAAGGATTCTTAAAGTAATTACAACATTATTACTCAAATGCTTTTTATACTAAACCATTTGACTTCTAATTAATTACATTACAGTCCTCCAACTATATATATTGTTATAAAATATTAAAACCCAACAACCCAACTCCACAACCATCACCACAACTCCCCTGACCACCCACCATCACCACCGCACCCCAGCCGCCTCCGCCTCACTTCCACAATTTTCGCCACCACTGCCCCCCACTAGCCACCACCTCTACCACAACTGCCATCGTCGCCACAACAATCACCCCAACCCCTGCCACCAATGCTGCCACCGCCACCAGTGGCACTGCCACCGGCACTCCCACCGCCACACCCACCCAAAACGCCCCTACTGCCACCGCTACCGCAATCCAGAACGCCCCTATCGCCACTGACAGCGCCACCCCCACTGACGCTACTGCCACTGCTGACGCCACTGCCCCTGGCACCTGGATCGCTGACTCCATCACTATCACCTACCACACACCCGTGTTATTAGTATTAAAATTATAACTACTATTTAGAATTTAGTTGTATTCCATATCCTGCCAACCAAACAAGTAATCAAAATACTTAATAATACGGTTCTAACTGTTTTCTTTAACAAAATAGAGCTTAAAAAGTTATATTGACCAAACTTATTTTGTTATTTTATGAAATTTGCACTTATGTAAACAATAGCAATTCCAACTTACCGTCTATCATTAGTAAAGGTGAAATATATCCCATCATATGGAGACTCTCCAATTTTGATGTGGTCTTAATCTAATTCTACCTTTCAAAACAAATGATAAGCTTTCACTACTTTTAATTTATTGATTAATAATCAGCATAAAAAAGTGCGTACATGATTCATCCAGGTTTTTATATTTACAAGTTCTACAAATTAGCGGTAAGATGTATCGTTTGTTTGCAAATTTTGATGGATAAAAGTTTGCATATGATCCTACAATCCCTTGATAGTTACCTAATTAAAATGATAAAAACCTAATTCAAGGATCCAGAAGATATATAATAAAAAAATTCGAACTCTAGATTACTAGATAGCACTAAAAATGAAACCCTAATTAAAAAAAATTAGAGAAACAAACTCTAAATAATTACCTGTGCAGAGTTGAAGAAATTGAAAGTCGTTCCTCTGATGAAGCAAATGGATTAACTAATTCAGTGCAGGCTGTAAAACCTAAATACAAGACCTTAAATTATAGATCGATCAGAGGCAAAGAGTTCTTATAAAGACATGCAGGAATACATGATACAAGAAAGATCTTGAAAAAGTCAAACATGGTAAACTTGGAAGAATCCAAACATGGGATTAAACTATTGTACACGCTGCAGTTAGAAAGAAGTAACAAGAAGGAAAAGAAGAATGAAACAAAGGAATGTGTATTATTTTTAATTTCAGGTATGACAATTTACTAACTAGCTTTCAAAACCACGACCAGTCAAATCGAATCTTGCAACGAAGAGAGCGTTCTGGTAAACTACTACGGAACTTTTGGGCCCAAAAATGCTGTATTTTATGAGTTATCAATATTCGTTAAATCAACGATAATTAAAAGTGTTGAGTAATGTTCCACATTGGACAAATGACGAACCTGTAATGTGCTTATAAGGGTCCTGAGCTACTCCTCTTACAACCAATTGGTTTTAAGATGGAACCCCACAAACTGACATGTATCAGAGCAAGGTTCACCCGTAGTTGGTCAAAGGGTCACACGGACCACACGTAACCCATGAAATATCAACGTGTTAGGCGCAAAAAATAATGATGCCACACGTGAGGGGGCGTGTTGAGTAATGTCTCACATTGGACAAATAACGAACCTGTAATGTGCTTATAAGGGTCATGGGTTACCCCTCTTATAACCAATTAATTTTAAGATAGAATCCCACAAACTGACAAAAAGAATTGTTCATGTTATTCGTGTGAACCAAAATAGTTCAATTTGTGTCTATCTTGTTTCTAGTCTACAACACTAATGATCATGCATAATTACTGTGTTTCAGTCTAATAATGATCATTCTATTTATATATATCAGGTTTAAAACCAGAACGTTGTTTCAAAAATAGATTATATTCATTAGTTTATGCGTTTTTTTTTTTTTTTTTTCAACCAAGTTTATCGATTGGAAACAGCGATAAACTAAAGAAACACGTATTCTAGAGTAAAAAATAATAAATTCAGCCCTTCAAACGTGTTTTTGTCATGTAACTTACACTTTTAGGGGACTTTGAGAGAGAACATAAAAGCAACATATATATGATTCTTCATATATATTTAAAATCAGATTAACTGAAGTATACGAAAAATACATAAGATTAGGTTCAATGCAGCCATTATAGGTAGGTAGCATTGATAAAGAGACATCCAACATCACGTGTTTAATATGGGATTCAAATTCCAAACGGAACAAACCGGAAATCATTTAGTTTATTCTAAAGTATGCCAATTAATTCTAGTAACTGTCAATTAACATTCATTTAAGTAAGAACTAATTTGTAGTTATTTAACTTCTTAGATATTAAATTCGTATTGTACGTAATTTAAATTCATCGGTGTGCCGATAAGTACATGGTTTGCACTTTACAGCGTGATCTTTTAGTACTTAAATTCTACACGAAGTATCTTAATTAGTTTAGTAAAAGGGTCTAATTTACCCATTGACTGCATTTCAATATATTACTGTGATGGGTCTTGTTAGCGTCTTATATAATTAAATTGGTGCTAAAATGGTCAAACAATAACTTATATCAAAGACCAATTTATCAAGTAATTAAACAATAACCAGAAAGAACTTTCTGATCGAGTCCACATTGACAACTTGAAAAGGTGATCAAAAGTCTTTCAAATTAACTGGATTATATATATTTGTACGATATAACTACCCAATGCTTAGCTGGCCTTAGGCTACACAATTGACTCAAGACTTGATGATTGAGAACAGACCGATGAATTAATACAGGACTATATCAAGTTTAATTAGAGGAGAAAAGATATCAACATGATTAGGTTCTACTGCTCATGTGCTTTACTCATAACCATAATAAAAGCCAGTAATCCACACTACAAGAATTATGGCTTTAAAAAGGGTCAGAAAAGCCATCAAGATCTGCTCCTTTTGACAATAAAACTGTCACAATTAAGCCATCGCGGTAATAGGCTTTGTATTGAGAAGTAAAAAGTTCTACGGAGTATTATATATATACCCAATCTTTAGTGACACATTTTCTAACTCAGAGTGTCACTAAATGAGATTTGTATTTATAAGTTTGTTGGGTTAAATCTTAAAATTAATTGGTTGTAAGAGGAGTAGATGTAACATCCCAAAACCCGGCCTAGTAGTTTATTGACCTTAAGGTATCTTATTAAATGATTATCTGATTAAATGCTTAGTTAATTAAATTAGCCTGCTGTCCTTCGCGGTATTTTAACCAAGGGGTTAAAATACCCGACTTGTGATTTAATTGGAATGAAAACATGATTTTTATATATTTGGATTCCTTGTTAAATATCGTTTCCGGAAGTACTTTCGTTTTTAAAATTGGAGTCCGTTTGCTATTTTAAATAAATTAATTTCGAAAGGGACTTTGCAGACATATACTGTTTTATTAAAAGAAAGACCAAGAGGGGTCCCACCCCCTCTTGTTTGGACCGGCCACGAGAGAGAGAGGGAAACCCTCTCTCTTTTCCTTTTCCCTCTCACTTGAACATTATCCATAAACTTACTATTTCATTGCTCAAGTTTCTCTCCACCCTTTGTGCTTGTTTTGAGCTTGTTCTTGGTAAATCCTTGTGCTAGAATCCGAAATCTACCCTAGTGTTGGTAGAGAAGAAGTCTAGAAGTAAGCTACACCTTCTCTTTGACTTGTTTATGGTGTTCTTGAGCTTGGTTATGAACTAGGGTTTGTGATTGTTGGTTTTTATGGATGAATCTTGTTAGGGATGTTGTAGTTTATGTTTATGCAAGCTTTTACATGAAATGTATGGTTGTTTGTGGTAGGAAGACAAGATTTGGTGAAAAACACCTTCAACCTCCATTAATGGTGGATGTTGAAGGTGAGTTTTGTTGAATCTTAGATTTCTTGAGTTTTGGATGGATAGAATTGTTTATTAGGTTGTGAAATCATGTTTGATAAGTTATGGATGTTAAAAACCTAGTATAGTTGATTGTATGAGTTGATCTAGTTGGTGTTTGGGTCAAATTGATCAACTAGTGAACTTGGAAGTATCATACTTGGAATTGTGATGGAATTGTTAAATGGTTGTGAATTGCTAGTTATAGATTTATTACTAGTTGATGGAATTGTTAAATGATAGTGAATTGCTAATTATAGATTAATTGCTAGTTGATGGAAATATGGAAGTGTTGGAATCATATTCGTTTTTGGCCCGTTTGGGTCAACTAGTGAGAAATACTTGATAAATGGTCAAAATGATCAATTGTATTGATGAAGGATTTGTGCTAGTTGTAGATGTCATAAAATGTGCATTTTGTGAGTCTTGTGTGGTTAGTTGTTGAAATTGTTGATTTTGACAATTCGGTGGATTATCACTAACTCGGTATATTGTTGACAGGAACCGGGAAGGATACTCAGAGATACTAGCTCACTGAGTTAAGGAAACGGAAGTTGAAAGGTGAGTGGATTCGACCTACAACTCGGGTTTCGGTTATTTGTCGTTTGGTATTGGCTTGTTGGTGAAATGCAGGAAATCACCAGACGTGGAGAGTTCACGACGCGAACTTTAGTTCGCGATCGTGAAGTAGCTCCAGAGAAATTGGTTGGTCGTCGCGAACTAGTTCACGTCCGAGTTCCCGACGCGAACCCTAGTTCGCGATCGCGAACTAGAGTTCGCGATTGGGAACTCAGTCGTGACGTTTTTCGCGGTGTTTTTCGTAGCTAGGCTACTTGTTATGTATGCCTAGTCTTAGGGAATACCATACATGACTATGTGCACAATCGGGATGAGGTCAGTGTCGGATGGATAACGGCTGGGCACAGTGTATCGACTAATAGGGTATCCGACCTTACCTGTATGCGTTACATGGTTAAGGGGAGGGAGTTGCCCGGGTGTTGGATACAAAACGCTATCGGTTACCGTGGTTATGGCCAACCATGGTTTAAGGCCCGCAAAGCCGCCGATCCTCTCAAATAAGTGATTACCTAACCGGAGATGTTCTTTAACTTCCGTGTTTAAGTGTTTAGTGTAGTTTGTAGTGTTAGAAATTCATTCACTTAGCTTTTGTGCTAATCCCTCCCTTATTGACACATTTCAGGTTGGATGGCTTGAACGGGTCGGGCTTGGACGGGGTTTGACCATGCTTAAATTATGTTTTGTAAAACTGAGCCGTGTTTAGTAATACCGTCTTTTAAACTAACTTTGGTTGTAATATTTTGTGGGACCACGTTTTGTAAACTTAACTAACCTGATGCTTCCGTATTTAGACTAATATTTAATTGCCTTTCAAAAAAAAAAATGTGGTGTTACAGTAGACTATGACCCTTATAAGCAGATTAAAGGTTCGATATTTGTCCAATGTGAGACATTACTCAACACGCCCCCTCACGTGTGCCGTCAATTTTTTCCGCGCCTAACACGTGGATATTTTATGAGTTACGTGTGGTCCGTGTGGCCGTTTGACCAACTACGGATGAACCTTGCTCTGATACTGTAGATCTGTATTCAATGATTAAACTAATGGATTAAGCAAGAACAATTAGGAATTGGAAGATTTAGATGGATAGAACTCTTTGCTATTAGATAAGATCAATACAATTTAGGGCAAAGGTTAGGGGAATTAGATATGACCTAGGTATTTATACCAAGCTTAAGTTTAGACTAATTACATAATGGACCCCTAGACTATTGGTTACTACATATGAGACCCAACAGATACCACGTAAGTTTGTGGGGTTCTATCTTAAAACCAATTGGTTTTAAATTGGTTTTAAGATGGAACCCCACAAATTGACAGTATTGTGGCAATAAGGTGATAAGACAGAACGAAGTGTGCTAATTGGAAATCCAACATGAGGCCATGTGACCGAGTGGGTTGGCCGGTAAAAACAACATTATATGGGAGATATGCTATAAAAATGTGATTTTTGTTTTTACTGCTGCTGCTAGTGGGTTCGTTGATTGTGTTGGTATCTTTATATAGTGCGTACAAGAGCTATTGGTTCAATTTTAACTTATTTTTTATTGGTGGGTGGAAGGTTTGGTTTCTTTGTTTTAATTTGTTTCCATAATTTCTCAAGTGTGTGGTTGGTGATGACCCACGTGAGCATGGTGTTGATGCAGGATTCCTTGTTGTTTGTTACTCCCTCCGTCCCACAAAAAAGTTCTCATTTCTAACAAAACTTTTGTCCCACAAAAAAGTTTCCATTTCTCACATTTGATGGGCTCCACATAACAAAATATTATTATTCTTAAGGACCCCATTACTAATATCCACTAACTATCATTCTCTCTCCAATCAAACCTTATATTTTAATCAAAATTAATACCAATGACCCCACCACTAACTACCACCTAAAAACTTGTGTCAAGATGAAATGGGAACTTTTTTGTGGGACGGAGGGAGTATTTGTTTTTGGTTTGGGTTTGTTGTTTCTTAGTGGCGTGGCTGATTGTTTTGTTTCCTGATGTATGTTTTTTATGCATTTACCTATAATTCATCTATTAGATGAATCTACAAGATGACAAGAGAAAAAAAAAAACCCTAGATCGAATACAATTTACACTAATCTATTAGATGAAACCCTAATATGGTCTCATTTTATTTGTACTAAGAGAGTATATATTAAAAAGTACAATTTACACCTTACAACTTTAGTTAACATATATAACACATTATAGAAATTAATTGTAACATGGTTTATTTGTTCATGAAGACTTGAAAAGAAAATGGATATTTCAATGAAGGACCCCGGCCCCACCATTACCCAACGACATCATTTCCACCACCGGAGCCACCGCCTACCTCCGCCCATTACCTCTACCACCACTGCTGTTGTCACCACCACTGCCACCCCCACCCCAATGGCTGCTGCTGCCACCGCCAATAGCGGCACTGCCACTGGCACCCCTACCGCCACGCCCACCCAGAAAGCCCCCACTGCCACCGCCACCGCCACCCAGAAAGACCCCACTGCCACCGCCACCCCCACCCAGTATACTCCCACTGCCACTGCCACCCCTATCCAGAACGCTCCCACCCCCACTGCCGACCCCACCCCCACTGCGGCCACTGCCACTGCTGACCCCACTGCCCCTGGTATCGCTACCACCGTGTCCATCACCTACAATGTTGTTACTATTCTTAAAATTATTACTACCACTACCACTACCACTACCAATTTCGTTCTGTTTCCTGTCAACGTACCAAACAAATAACCGAAATACCTAATTAATAGCATGGAAATACATTTATATTTTACCGTACCTTAATAAGTTATAATTACAACAAAAACACATCATGAATAATATAGCACACATGTAAACAATGACAATTGTCCAAATATAACCTTATATAATTAACTAGTAAACCTTAATATCCCATCTTATGGAGATGCTCCTGTTTGGGAGTGTTCTTTACCCAGACTTAAGCTCAGAGGGGTTTTCAAATTTTGATGGATGCTAAAACTTTGCATATAATCCTAACGATCGTGCCCTTAATTGATAGTTACCTAATTAATTTGACAAATTAAAGCTTCGAGAATATGATAGAATAAAACAACGCTAGCTAGATCGTTATAATAGCACTAAATTAAATCAAACCTTTATTAAAAAAAAAAAAAAAAATCTACAGAAACAAGCTCTGAATAGTTAGTTACCTGTGCCGATCTGAAGAAACTGAAAGATAAATGATCGAAGAAACGTGTTTCGCCTATTTGGGTGGATGAATGGAGTGCAAGCTATGAAGTTGAAATGCAAGACATTAAATAAAACAGAGGCAAATCAAGAGTTCTTAGGAAGACAGGATATGATATCTTGTAGGTTTTTCTTAAAAGTCAAGGTAAACCATAAATCATGCATACAAACATGGGATTAAACTATTGTACATGTTGTTGTTTGAAAGTAACAGAAAAAGACAAAAAAGAAGAATGAGCCAAAGGAATGTGTAATATTTTTAATTTCACCTGGGCAATATTATAATTATATAATACTAAATTCTTGGGTCATCTTGATCAGAAACCACATGTTTCTCTGGATAATCATACTTCCACATACTCTTTCACATGTTTCTCTAGCTAATAATCATTTTGTTTAGATATATTTGGTTAAAATCCATTGAGTTTTTTCAAAAATTGATTAAATTCACTAATGGGGTTTGATAGAAAACATAGAAGCAACATATACATATGCCTCTTTATTATCTAAAATCAGATAAACTAAACTATACAAAAAAGATTCATAAGATTAGGCTCAATGCTACTACCATTGACAAAGAAGCTTCCACCATCACCTTTTTACCGGATTCAAATTCCAAATAGAAGAAGCCAAAATTTTCTTAGTTTATTCTAAAGTATGCTAATAACTCGATAAGTATATTGTTAGAAAGCTGTGACTTGAAGAAATGTCAATTAAAAAAATCTAATTAAGAATCTTAAAGTTATTTAATTACTTAGATATTAATTAATATGTTTTTTATTTAATTACTTAGATACCAAATATCCTAATTAATCTAGTAAAAGGGTCTAATTGGTTTAACTAGACTTCATGGTAACTATAATAAGGGTCTTGTAATTAGTATGATTTTTAATTGGTGCTAGAATGGTCAAACAATAGCTTGTACCTCAAGCGTTTGAAGTTGTACACAGCTGTAGATTTAAAAGAAACTTTTTATCTAGAGTAAATTACACGGAAGGTCCCTGTGGATTACCACTTATTACAACCACCGTCCCTAAACTTCGTTTATTACACTAGACGTCCCTGGTGTATACAATTTGTTACACTCATGGTCCCTGTTGCCCTTAACTTTTTCTAAATGACGAAAATACCCTTTTCATCTTTTGTAATATAACTAAGATAAGGGACCGTGAATGTAATAAGTGATAAACCACAGGGACCATCTGTGAAATTTACTCTGTTAATTGATTTTTTTTTCTTTTGTCTCTTCGATTCATGTTCTTCCGCCAGATTCAGACTCACCACTCACCTCTATCTCTTTGAATTCAAACCTCAATCAATAACCATTATCGTCGCGTAACCAACCCTTACCTCCGGTTGCCTTATTCAGTTGTTCTGCCGCCAATGACGTTCTATCGACCTAAGTTTGCAAAACACCAACTCCGATGACGTTTTATCGACCTGAATCACCGCGTGTGCAGACCACCAAATCCTCCGGTGACGTGCATCAATTATCTGAATCAATTCGGTCGATATAACGTCATCGGCTCGGACCAACTGGAGAAGGAAACCGGAGGCAGGAGTTGGTGATAAATCGAATTTTCAGGGGGTTTGGTGGCGCGATAATAATGGTTATTGATTGGTGTTTGAATTCAAAGAGATAGAGGTGGGTGGTGAGTCTGAGTGTGGCGGAAGAACGTGAATTAAAGAGAGAGAAGAAAAAAAATGAATTAATAGAGTAAATTTCACAGATGGTTCCTGTGGTTTATCACCTATTACATTCACAGTCTATTATCTTCGCTTTATTACGAAAGGCCAAAAGGGTATTTTCGTCATTTAGAAAAAGTTAAGGGCATTAGGGACCATGGGTGTAACAAATTGTATACACCAGGGACCTTCAGTGTAATAAATAAAGTTTAAGGACTGTGGGTGTAATAAGTGGCAAACCACAGGGACCTTCCCTGTAATTTACTCTTTTATCTATATAAAAGGGCTACACATGGTCAAACAAAAAACTTATATTAACGACCAATCATGTAAACAATAACACAAGTCAATAACCAGAAAAGAAAAAAAAAAAAAAAACTTTTCTGAGTCCACACTGAAAGCTAGAAAAGGTGAATTTAAAGTCTTCTAAAATTGGATTACATTTCCATGGTAGAACTAACCAACCTAGACCCACATAGTTGACTCAACTCTTGATCGATGCATCGAAAACAGACCGATGAATACAGTAATAAATATCAAGTTTAGAGCAGAGCAAACATCAATCATGGTTCGTGATTACGGAGACTTTTAATGGATTTTTAAGAAAAATATAGTGGATTAGATCCGTCAATAGGGACATAGGGTGTTTAAAACCGGATTTTCGGATAATATTTTTTACTAATTGAATCAAGTATCTGAAATTCGGATATCCGGTATCTGACAAAAAATAAATTATTCAACTATTTTTCAAACAAAAATCTTGAAAACACTATCCGGATCCGGGATCTGAAATTTGGATACCCGGAATTTCGGATAACTGGATTTCGGATATCGGATAGTTTTTCGAATACCCATTTTTTCAGATATTTTTGAGCATTCATACAAGTCAATTATTTTATCGGTAGGAAGGTGAAGTAGGAAGATTTAGTAGGAAATAAAGCAAATTAAGCATGCATATAGCATAAGTGCAAAAGAAATAGTCATAGGACCATAGATGTGAATTTAGTTGGTCAAAAATCAATTACCATAAGAATTAAGAAGTCATTAGGGAGACAAGAGATATTGCTATTCAAATATGTTATTCATTTTAATATAGTTTTTTACATAGATAAAGAAGGTAAACGGGCGACAAGCTGCGCCGTTATCCCTTTTTGAATGGCCAAACTAATTCTTTTAAAAACAAATTTGTAGATCTGGGGTTAATAACATTGCTATGTAATAACATTGATATGAAAATGAGAACTTTAACCTAAATAATACTTTAACATAACCGACATTTCCTAATCACCTAATCCCATTCAAAACTCTAAATATTATTAAAAACCCATCACCGACTCTGTTTTCATCTCTGTATAATTCCCTGTTCGCTTCAAATTATAACATAATCTCCCAGACTTAATAGTAATTTTAAAATTTTAATATTTTATAAAGAAAACAATCTGTGTGTTACTAATCAAGATATTACTACTAATCAAACCTGATACGGTCAAATAAATAAAAGAATAGATAAATAAGCAGCTCACGTGCTAGTCACGAGCTGGCTGTTATGTTTGTTAGTTTTTTTGATCAAATTGGCGGGAAAAGTAGTTGTAGTAGTTATGTTGTATCCGTAGAATAAAAGACGATCGGTAGCTCAGAATAGTTATAAACACGGCCCAAATTTAAAAAAAAAAGCCAAATTCAAGTGATTCGGTTGAAAAAACTCGCCAATTCATAATTATAAACATTTTATAATTTATTTACTGGGGTACTGAGCTACTCCTCTTATTACCAATTTATTTTAAGATTAAATCCCACAAATTTTCAATCACAACTATAAATTGGAAATTTTACCGAGCCTAGCTCAAGCAAGTGTTGCTAATTTTACCGGTCCGAGTTCCATCACGATTCACGTGACTCGGTTGGGAAATACTCATGAATTAGAAAACCTTAGAAGGGAAATCATTGGGCCTAAATAAAAGCCTAAATTCAAGTGACTCGATTGAAAAAAAGTGGTCAATTTTATTGGGTGCTCAATATGATATGGTCATTTTCATAAACATGGGCTCAAAAGTTAACAGATCAGTACACATGTCCACCACTCACTCGTGTCTATTAAATGGGCCTAAAATTTATTCAATTCCTAATACGAAAAATCGTACGTAAGGGAGATTAATTACATGCATGTTTAAAATATAATAATCATTTATATTAAATATATTTTAGCAATTGTTTGTTTAAGCTTTAAATTTATTTTATTTATATGATATGCTTATTAGTTTATTATTCGTTAGTGATATCCTCATTTTAGATCACAAGTAACAATTTAATTTTAATAATTCACTTCATAGACATATTATATAATTTCTTATAGTATATATAATAATCTACAAATAACGACTTATATTTCTACTATATAAGTTTAACAAATTACGACAAGTCGTGAATTTTCACGGGATATAGTCTAGAGATAATATAATTCAAAATGACGGCGGAGTTGATTAATCAAACATTGACACTCATATGACCTGAGGATAATGGTTAGCAAATCTCTTATGTTAGAAGAAAAAAAAATACTATGCAAAAATCAAGTGCAATTGTACACTTAATCAAATGTTACAAACATTACATATGATTGTACATTTTACCACATGTGATTATACAAAAATATCAAATGTGAATGTATACTTAATCTAACGTGATTATCACATAATATTGTTTTTAAAAAAAAATGATAATAAATTAAAAAAAAGGTTAAAAATGTATGTCATTGTCAAAAATAAAAAAATATTGACCATTAATAAAACATATGATTATTCTTGATTTTTTTAAAAATGGAAAATAAATATATAAACACAAAACATACTCTAGAGCTAGCAAGTAGCTAAGAAAAGAGACTAAATAAAAAAGTACTTAATGTCATACTAAAGAAAATGGATTACAGCTCTAATCAATTCAATTATATGGATGTTTACTCATGTGTTTGACCCAAGTAAATGATGTTGAATTGATTTCATCCGTAACTAAAGTAGGTGATTTGAGACGTCCGTTGAAGACTATATCATTTATAGCTTCCATCTACACTACAACATACAATGTAAAATTATAATAAACACCTTTCTTTTCATCGGGCAATTACCCCATGAAGCCACAAAATCAAGAAAGGATATCACCGATGATGATTGAGACGACGAAATACAACACCAGTCGAAGATCCTGTCAGGATCGATTAACTATAGACAAGTTAATAAACACCTTAGATCTAATTGATGATAGAAGTTGCAGCGGATCAACACTATATCAATAATTAAGAACAATGAACTGTATGAACAATAAACAAGAATATTAAGAACACAGTTTCACAAAAAGCTTCAATGTATATTATTGAGTTAACAATACACACGTACGTTTACAATTCGTAAGGAACATACTTATAGTAGTCCTTGAAGCTAAACTATTTACCCTAGTTATTCTAGGACTTGATTTACATCGAATAATAATAATATACATTGATTTACATTCTATAACTATCTATACGAAGATCTCGGACTTGATATCTTCCAAAAACGCGTATCAGTAGTAACTGCAATCACCAGTAGTAAATAAGTAACATCAGTAGTAAACTTGGTGATCAGTAGTAAGTCCATAATCAACGTCAGTAGTAACTACCATGATCAGTAGTATCTTCGATCTTCTCATGATCGGTAGTAACTTAGTTATAGTAAACACCAGCATCAACTTCATCAGTAGTAATATGTTCTGCCCCATCAGTACTAAGTATGTCAGTACTAACTGCAGCATCAGTAATAAGTTGATCTGTGTTTTGCTCCAACAATCTCCCCCTAAACTTATTGATCATCTTTTAATCAATCAAGTTTATTTTGTTCCTCTTGTTCTTTTCTTCTTTTCTCAAGAGTTCTTTGATTCTGTTGAAGCCTTTGTTCAATAATATATCTGCTGTTCCTCTTTGTAAAATAATTCAGTTTGTTTTGGAACATAACAGCATCATAGGGTTTCATCAAAGTGTTTATGAATATCTGATACATTGTCTTCTCAGAATGTGGATATTCTTTCTCATATAAGTACAATTCACACACTTTGCCTGATTTCTCAAAGAAGTACATATTTGCAGTAGGAATGACATTCCAAGCATACACATTACCTGGATTTGTAAATTGTTCTGGATAATTATCTGGATAAAATGCAGCATCTATCATTCTAGTCAAATATCCAGCTCCAGATTCTTTCAATGATTTCTTTGTCATTCTTGGTTTCCCAATAATCAAAAGTTTGATTACATCACTTCTTGTACATGACCTGATTAAGGGTAACCATCCAGTGAATCTTTGTACTACTTTGTCTTCCCTTATAACCTCTATGACATTGTTCTGCATCACTCTCCAGTTAAGAATTGGATTGTTCTGTAGAGGAGCAACTGGTATTTCAAGAACAGGTATAATTTGTTGTTTTGATTTCTTCTTGGAGCTTTGTTCTTGATCAACAGATTTTCTTTTCAGTGATTGGGGAGTTGAAGTATTACCAACAGTTGAAACACTACCAGCTTTGAGCAAATTTAAGCTGATTGGTACTAAAGTTTTGGCTTTGGCTTTCTTTGATTCTTCAGCTTCTTGTTCAGCCAAGTCTCTTTTCTTTGCAGTGCAGTATTTTTCAATTATGGTTATCATCTTCATTCTTCCAAAAGATTTTGCACTGTGACCTTTTGTCTTTAGAAAGTCTATCATAAGAGACTTCTGTTCAAATATATCATCTGGTAAATCATCTTTTGTTCTTTTGCATTCTGCTACAAGATCTTCTAGACAGTTTAGATGTTCCTCTTCTACTTTTCTAAGCCTTTTGAACTCTGCTTCTTGGGCTTCTATCTGAACATCTTTAATTTGAGCAGTAGTTGTACTTTGAACTTTCTTTTTCTTTTCTACTAAAGCTTGATACATTTCCACTTTCTCCAAAAATTTTCTGTGTTTAATTCTCCATCTGGATTGCTTTTCTGCTCTTACATGATTAATCTTGTTTACCATGTGATGACCAAGAGCTCTGTTTGGATAATCTTCATCATATATCTCTTTACCCTTTCCAATGTGTGCTGAAGGTGGATGTGGAATATATTTCATGTCTGGCACTCCACTTATTATAACTGAAGGAGAAAATGTTCTAAGTTCATTTTGTTGAAGTATTTTTGGATGTGGAGGAAGTGAGCATTCATCAACCTCAAACCAATTCACATTATCATCAATGTCAGGTATGATAAGTGGTTGATCAGGTGTTGGTGGTTTGGTAATGATGACATGTCTCTCTCTTTCAATAAGCTCTGGAAAATGTAGTTCTTCTTCTTCAGTAGTAACTAGAGTAGTTACTACTGGTGTTACTTTAGGAGTTACTACTGATAGGGCATCAGTAGTATTTGCTGCTATTAATTCCTTTTCTTTATTTACTACTGCTATAATATCAGTAGTAGAGGTTACTACTGGTATTTCCTTTTCAACTTGTTCTTCCATTGTAGCAGTAGTAATAGGCTCTTCTTCTGTCACCATCATCTCTGGGCCTTCATCAACATTTGTTTCTTTTAAATTTAAAAGGGAGGATGCTGCTGCTGCTATAGATTCATCAATCATTGTCTGTATATTGTCCTTCTCCCCCTTAGTGAGCTCAACTGGTGGAGCCTCACTATCAACAATCTTTTTCTTCAATTGTCTGATGATTTTGGCTTGTTGATAAAGCCTGTGCTCATATAATCTCATCCTTCTGTTGATGGTGTTGACATGCCTTTTCATTGCAGCCATGGTTTTCCCTTGGTTAGTTAAGTATATATGGCAATTTTGTACAGTGGATTCCAAGGAATCCACTTTAGCCGTCAATTGGGTGATTTTAATACTGCCCTCATCACTGCTTGGTGATTCATTGGGTCTTTTAGACATTCTCTTCTTCCTAGAAGAAGCAGAGATGCCCCCCCTTGTGGTTTCTTGGCACCGGGGTCCTTTGAGTAACTCCTCAAAAGAGTCATCACTCAAAGTTGCCGAGGTTTGGGTCCTAAAGATGTTTTCACTGTCCTGTGCACCCACCTTTGGGGCATCAGTAGTGAAAGCCCTCCCCTCATGTCCTCTCTCCTCCTTGGAGGACAACTCTTTGAGCCTGGGGTGTGACTCGATTTGTCCCCTGGTGTCCTTTGAAGAAATTTTCTTTCTATGATAAATTGTGGAAATATTTTTGGTTTTGTCTGGTAGGTCTTCCACAGAGTGAAGAGTAGCACTCTGCAGATTTACATCAAGTTCCTGGGACACATTCAAGACTTCTGTTTGGGTTGGTGATTGAGTGGCTATTTGGATTGGTGTTTGGGCTGTATTTGGGGGTGATGGAGTGGGTTGAGGTTCAACTTGGGATGTAGCAATGGTTGAACCCTCTCCAATATTGGGTTGATCTTTGATCATGTTAGGAAACAGAGGGGTTTCCTTGCCCGAAAATTTAAATTGTTTTCTCATATTTGAGAAAACTTTCTTGTTCAACTCAGGTAATAGAAAAATGTTTTTAGGAGTTGACAAGTTTTGCAATTCACAGTTTATGATATGTTGTAGAAATCTGAGATACATTAAAAATTTAGAAGAACTAAGATTTCCCAACATACCATCAAATATCATGTTTGAAAAATTAAATACTTGGTCTGTGCATAAACAGACAACAGCAGAGGCTATTGCCTTATTAAACTCATTCCAAGTACTTCTTTTAGGAGAAATACAATGCTGAATGGTATGTATTAAAAATTTCCATTGTGGGGAGAGAAGACCCTTTTGAAAAGTAACTATATTGAGTCTTCCCTCATATCCCATTTTGTTCAAAATTTCAGCAATGTATTCCTTAGGAAGAGTAGTCATACCTGAATCATCGTGTAATTGTAGATGGTGTCTGATTGATTGTTCTGTTACTGTGATGTGCTTTCCATCTACTTTAGATTTTATCATTGATGATGTTGTTCCTTCTGTTCGCTCAGCATTGGTCCAGAAATCCACCAAGTGCTGTTGATATGATTTTGGTTTTACAGTTAAGGCAAACTGTATATATGAATTTCTCAAAAATTTTACGATCGGACGGAAATCTTTTGTTCCGTCGGGATTCTTTAAGAATGCAACCATATTGTGAAATTCTGAGTATTTGAGATCGGTTTGCACATCGAGAGTTTGTAAAGTTGCCATTGTTGTTGAGATTTTGCAAGAATTTTGTTACAGATGAAGTGTTTTTGATCGTAAACTAGGGTTTATTGAGAGGTGTTTAAAGAATCGAAGTGAAGATAATGCTAAATTAATCGTCTGCCGCCTTTTATATCTTTCGATTAAACCTGCAAAACTACGAAAATATCCTTCGAATCATAACATAACGGTTATTTTCATGGGGGTTAGTTTGGTAATTGTGTTTATGAAAGACCAGTAGTGAATAAGATATCAGTAGTAAAACGTCAGTAGTATCTACTAACATCAGTAGTGACTAAGGATTTTGACATCAGTAGTAACTATAGACATCAGTAGTAACAATTGACATACAAGACCAGTAGTATATGTGAATAACAGTAGTACTGACTTACCAGTAGTATTTGTGTAAACCTAAAATACACCAGTAGAAATGAATTACCAGTAGTATTTTGTGCATACACTTTCACACCAGTAGTACAGCAATACCAGTAGTAAAACACTTAAGAAAATAATATTTTACAACACTAACTTTACACATGATTTTAAGTGAGATTTTAAGTTATTAAAATCATTCCAATACTGCTAACCAAGAAGTTGAATCTTCCTACATCAAATGCTTTTGTAAAAAGATCTGCTAATTGATCATCAGTATGGATTTTAACTACTTTGATTAATTTCTTTTCATTACAATCTCTTATAAAGTGAAATCTTATTTCAATGTGTTTAGTTTTTGAATGTTTTACTGGATTATTCACAATACTAATAGCACTTTGATTATCAATAAAAATAGGAGTTTTGAGGATAGAGATACCAAAGTCTAGAAGTTGATTTTGAATCCATAGTACTTGAGCACAGCAAGCAGATGCAGCTACATATTCTGCTTCGGCAGTAGATGTTGATACATTTGTTTGCTTCTTACATTGCCATGACACCAGTCTTGATCCAAAGAATTGACATCCACCAGTAGTGGATTTTCTATCTTGACATTCACCTCCATAATCACTATCTGTATAGGCTATTAGTTCAAAGGGTGAGTCATGTGGATACCATAGACCTAGTGATGGTTTGCCTTTCAAGTATCTGAATATTCTTTTAACCGCTTGTAAGTGTAGTTCTTTGGGTCTTGCTTGATATCTAGCACACACACAAACACTATACATAATGTCAGGTCTTGATGCAGTTAAGTACATCAAAGAGCCTATCATTGATCTATATAAGTGTTCATCTACATCCTCCCCCTCAACATCAGGATGTAGGTGTTTGTGTGTTTCCATTGGAGTACTAGCACTTTTGCTGTCTTTCAAGTCAAACTTTTCCAAGATATCTTTGACATATTTTGATTGATTTATCAAAATACCATCAGTTCTTTGACTGACTTGGAGTCCAAGGAAGAAGTTCATTGGACCCATAGAGCTCATCTTGAATTTAATCTGCATCAGCTCTTCAAATTCTTTGCACAATGTATCATTGGTTGAGCCAAAAATGATATCATCTACATAGATTTGTACCAGTAGTATATCATTCTTGACTTTCTTTGTAAATAATGTTTTATCAATGGCTCCTCTTTTAAAGTTGTTCTTCAATAAGTATGATGATAATGTGTCATACCATGCTCTTGGTGCCTGATGTAGGCCATACAGAGCTTTATCCAATTTAAACACATAATCACCATGTTTTGGATCTTCAAAACCTGGAGGTTGGCAAACATATACCTCTTCTTCAATTTTCCCATATAGGAAAGCACTCTTAACATCCATTTGATAGACTTTGAATTTTTTGAATGAAGCATATGCTAGAAATATCCTTATGGCTTCAATTCTAGCAACAGGAGCATATACTTCATCATAGTCTATTCCTTCTTCTTGAGTGTATCCTTGGGCTACTAGTCTGGCTTTATTCTTGATCACTATACCTCTTTCATCTTTCTTGTTTCTGAATATCCATCTTGTTCCAATGGCTCTTTTTCCTTTGGGTAGAGGTACAAGTGTCCAAACAGCTTGTAATTTAAATTGAAGGAGTTCTTCTTGCATTGCCTCAATCCAGTTTGAGTCCTTCATTGCTTGTTGAATCTTCTTTGGTTCATCCTGAGACAGAAAGCATTCATACATACATTCATTAGCAATTAAACTTATATTACACATATTGGCAGTTAAGCTTTTGTTTAATTTGCTTCTTGTTTGTAGTGGTGAGTTGACATCACTTAGAACAAGGTCTAATGGATGGTTCTTTTGAGTCCTTGTAGTTGTGGCTTTATCAACCGCTAGTTGATTTTCAAGATTGGACTCATTTGTCTCAGGCAGTTGTTCATCTTGTGATTCTTCATTGTCATGGATGTTTGGTTCATCATCATCTTGGTCAGAGTTACTACTGGAATTATCTTCATTAGGATCAGTAATATTGTTGTTGTTACTGGTGTCAGTAGTATCATGAGAATCTAGGTTATTGTTGGGACCAGTAGTATTTTCAGTACTGTTACTGGTACCAATAGTATTGGAATTACTACTGACCTCATTCTCAGAGTTACTACTGCTTTCAATATTTGAGTTATTACTGATATCAGTATTAACTATGGGAGCAGTATCAACAATTATGTATCTCATCTTTTCTTGACCAGTATAAACAGATGATGTTCCTTCTTTTTGATTAAGACAATTTGAATTACCTGCATTGAAATTCATATTAGAATTAAAGGATTTGGTTAGATTGTCTATGTCAAATAGCCAATCTGGACCATTTCCTTGTTCATTAGGTACATTTTCATTAAAGGATACATTGATGCTTTCTTCAATTATCCTTAGTCTTTTGTTGAATACTCTGTATGATTTGCTTTGAGTAGAGTATCCCACAAAGATTCCATCATCAGCTTTGCAGTCAAACTTACCAATTTGTTCTCTTGTAATCAGAATAGTACAAGGACAACCAAATGATTTTAAGAAACTTATAGAAGGTTTTCTTTTATTAAAAAGTTCATATGGTGTTTTAAAATGTGGCTTCACTATTAATACTCTGTTCTGAACATAACAAGCAGTATTAACAGCTTCTGCCCAAAAAGTAATTGGTAATTTTGAGTCTGCAAGCATTGATCTTGCTGCTTCAATGATGGTTCTATTCCTTCTTTCAGCTACACCATTTTGTTGTGGAGTTCTAGGTGAGCTGTATTGCCTGTCAATACCTTTAAGATCACAAAAGTTAATTAAGTTAGCATTTTTAAATTCTGTGCCATTATCACATCTTATGGCTTTCACTTTTTGATCAGATGTGTTTTCCAGTTTGACAATTAAGTTCTTTTATGAGTTCACTTGTTTCATCCTTTGTCCTGAGAAAGAAAACCCATGTATATCTGGAAAAGTCATCAGTAATAACAAGACAATATTGTTTCTTTCCAATACTCATTACATTTGTAGGTCCAAAAAGGTCCATATGTAAGAGCTGTAAAGGAACAGAAATAGAGTTCACAGTTTTGGACTTATGAGAAGTCTTGTGTTGTTTACCTTTTAGGCATGCAACACAATGATGATCACACATGAATTGTTTTTGAGGTAGTCCAATTACCAGATTTCTTTTTACTAAATTATTCATGTTTTTAAAATTTGTGTGACACATCCTTCTGTGCCACAGTTCTGATTCAGTGGTGTTTGCCTTGGATATAAAACAGTTGACCTCATTTGTAGAAATGAGTTCTCCCCCTATATCCAGGCAATACACATTGTTTCTCCTTGGAGTTCTTAAAACAACATATTTTTCATCTAAAATAAAATCAGGAGAAAGAATGATGCACTCAATGTCTGTGAACAGAATCTTGTTCTTTTTATCACAAACTTGAGACACACTGACAAGATTGTATTTTAGTTCAGCTACATAAAATACATCATCAAAGGTAATTTTTCCATTAGAAACAGTACCTTTACCTGTAATCTTACCTCCCTGGGGATTCTCACCAAATGCCACATATCCTCCATCAAATGACTTGAAATCTTTAAGAATTTGCAGATTTCCAGTCATGTGCCTTGAGCATCCACTATCAATATGCCATGTTCTTCCTTCTTCTGGGATCTGAATGCTCTGCACAAATGAGTAAAGGATTAGTTAAGTTTGGGAACCCAAGCTTTATATGTCTTGGGTTCATCCTTTGAGAAATAAGCTTTGGGAGTTTTATCTTTCTGCTGGTGTTTTGTTTTACTACTGCCCTTTTGGAGTTATTACTGGTGTGAGAATTTCCTACTGATCTTGGTTTATACCCATTGTTTTTAGCTGTTGAATACTTTACTACTGATGGACCAGTAGTATTTGGGTACTTACCATGTTTAAAATGACCAGTAGTGTTTTTAGAGTTAACACCAGTAGTGTTTTTGAAATTTGTTTTGGGAGCAGTAGTATTTTTGAAATTAGGGTTTTTACCAGTAGTATTCTTGTACTGGTACCATACAGCATTATAATTAGGGTTAACACCAGTAGTAAATTTGTTTGAGTTTCTACTGGTGTTGGAAAATTTAAAATATTGTTTATTTTGATTAGATTTTCCATTGTTCTTGAAGTAATTGCTGTTCTTTGGGCTGCCAACTCTTCTGTTTTGCACAAATCTTGGTGCACTTCTTCCAAATCTTGGAGTTTCCGCAATTTGAGTTTTGATTGTATTTACTACTGAAGGACCAGTAGTATCTTTTAACCTTTGAGTTTTTGCATTTTCTCTAAAAACTTTAAATTCCTTTAACTCCTTGCAATTTATTGGATTGAAGTGACAATCCTTTGCTAAATGATTCACTTTATTGCAAATAACACATTTTAATTTATTTTCTTGAGCCTTTATTGTTTTTCTTTGTTCTAAGAGTTGGTTTCTATTTCTTTGGTTTCCTCTTTTTAGAATTTTGGGTATATTTTCTGCATTATATTTAGGAGACTCATTTGGACTTTGAGCAGTGTGAAAACTTGTATCAATTGATTTTGGTGATTCAGTTTGAGATATTGTAAATTCAATTGATTGCTCATCATCAGAAGAATCATTTGATTCAGATGTTTCAGTATTAGATTCAGTTTGCTTTTCAGTTTTTAATTCATTAATGATTCTTTCTGAACTGTTTTTAAGTGGAGGAATGAATTTGTGTGGAGGTGGTACAGCATGATATCCCACCCCATGAACAACCTTTTCTGTAGTTTGATTATTAGTTAATTCATCTAGAATTTTAGTGCTTCTTTCAAACTTTTTAATTGTTAATTTATTTTGTTCAATTTCAAGCTGACATTCTTCTAATTTACTTGTTAGTTCTTTATTTTTTGTTTCATAGAACTCTTTCTCATCCACAGCTTGAAGCAATTCTTCCTTGATCCGTTGATCAATCATCTTGTACACCTTTATTTGATGTTCTTGATCAGCAATCACACTATCAAACTCATGATTTCTTCTGATTGCTTTTGCTAGATCTTCATTTAATTTAGTGTTTTCTTTTTCTAGATTTTTAATAATTTTAGCACATTCAGGGGTACAAGGTTTAGATTTTACCTCAGTTTTGTTGTCAGTAAAGGCCATGAGAGCTTGATTTTGAGTATGCTCTTCTGCTTGGAAGCTCCAGTCATAGCCTTGTCCTTGTTGTGACACAAGAGCAGTTGATTTTGATCTTTTGTCTGGTTGAGGACATTCTTTTGCAAAGTGACCAAGGTTGTTACAGTTGTAACACTTGACTTTAGTCTTGTCAAATCCTGCTTTGTCACCTTTGTTGAAACTGAGACTTGTCCTACCAGTTCTTTTTAAGAATCTTTTGGTCCTTAGGCTCAGCATAGCCATCTGCCATTTAAGATCCATCTCCTCAAGATCATCTGGATTCAATTGTTCCAAGTCATCACTAATCAATGCAGTATGCACATGACTAGTGAAGAAGGATTCTCTTGCAGTATCCTCAGAATCTGCAGCCTTTCCTGTGGAGGTTTCTTGTCCTTGACCTGTACTAGACACAAATGCAGCATTGTTAGAAGAAATAGAAGGGTTTTTGTGATTTACCTCAGTTTCAAACACTCTGAGATCATTATAGAGTTCATCTAACTCCTTTTCTTCTAAAGCATCTCTTTGTCTATACACCACTGTGTACATGGCCCATTCTTCACTAAGAGACCTTAGGAACTTCATGTTGACATCTTCTTGATCCATCTTTACACCAACTTGGTTGAGTTCACCAATTAGTTTGTTGAATCTGTCAAACACTTGAGTGAGTGTTTCATTGGGCTTTCCTTTGAAATTTTCAAAGTCTTGTTTGAGAACAGACTTCATGTTTCTTTTTGTACTCTTTGTCCCAACGAATCTCTTCTCCAGTGCTTCCCAAAGCAACTTAGCATCATCATATTCAACAAAGAGATGTTGATAATCATTAGGAATGGCCAGTAGAAGAGTGCTTAGAGTTTTGAGTTCGATGCCTTTATCTTTCTTCTCCTTCTCACATTTAAGTTTGTCTGCCTCAGTTACAGAGCTGCTTTCTTGAAGTTGACCAGTTTTGTTTCCTTCACAAACGACTTCCCACATGGAATAATCTGTAATAAGCATGTATTGCTTAATACGATTCTTCCACATCCCAAAGTTATTGGGAGTGAGCATAGGGATTTTGTTGGCCTGAGTGCTTTCATTATTATCAGTCATGATTAATAATGTGTGTGTTTTAAAGATTAAAACTTTTTGTTGTTCTTAACAAATAGTAGATCTAGAACCAATATGCTCTGATACCACTTGTCAGGATCGATTAACTATAGACAAGTTAATAAACACCTTAGATCTAATTGATGATAGAAGTTGCAGCGGATCAACACTATATCAATAATTAAGAACAATGAACTGTATGAACAATAAACAAGAATATTAAGAACACAGTTTCACAAAAAGCTTCAATGTATATTATTGAGTTAACAATACACACGTACGTTTACAATTCGTAAGGAACATACTTATAGTAGTCCTTGAAGCTAAACTATTTACCCTAGTTATTCTAGGACTTGATTTACATCGAATAATAATAATATACATTGATTTACATTCTATAACTATCTATACGAAGATCTCGGACTTGATATCTTCCAAAAACGCGTATCAGTAGTAACTGCAATCACCAGTAGTAAATAAGTAACATCAGTAGTAAACTTGGTGATCAGTAGTAAGTCCATAATCAACGTCAGTAGTAACTACCATGATCAGTAGTATCTTCGATCTTCTCATGATCAGTAGTAACTTAGTTATAGTAAACACCAGCATCAACTTCATCAGTAGTAATATGTTCTGCCCCATCAGTACTAAGTATGTCAGTACTAACTGCAGCATCAGTAATAAGTTGATCTGTGTTTTGCTCCAACAGATCCGTTTCTGGATGCCAATAGCGTGACCAAATATGCGATAGCTTTAATTTATCATTTAATTAAAATTTGAATCACATTAAATAATTCATTCAATACTATTATATAAGGAAAACCTTTTCAATTCACTACTGAAAGGTCATTAATTAATAACTCAAAATGTTTATTTAATATGCTAATTAATACCCAAGGCTTGTGGTCATGACCTGATGTAGAGATGCACACAAACTGGTTTTGCCATTAACCGGTTTCGGGTTTGATCGTAACCGGTTATGGTCAACGCCGGTCAAAACCGGTTTCGGTTCCTAACCGGTTTCGCGACTCGAAAACTCTAACCGGTGTAATGGGTATTGTAACCGGTTCGGTTCGGTTTCAAACCGGTTAACCGGCCAAAACCGGTGTGTTGACTAAATTTCCGGTCGGTTTTGACCAAAACCGGTTTTTAAAAACCGGTTCGAAGGCTAAAACCCCTATCTGGTTCCAAACCGATCGGTTTCTCAATAACCGAACCGGTTTTGACCGGTTTCGGTTCGGGTACCGGTTTCGGTTTCGGGTATTTTGTGCACGGCTGACCTGATGTCCATGACCTGTTGGTCATGGGTTCAAGTCCCGTCGTGGACAAAAAAGGTGGAAGGTTCGAGGGAAGACATATTGTCTTTGTGGATGTCACTGTCTAGGCTCGAACCACTAACTTACTAACTAGCTGTTTAAAAAAAAATAATAATAAAAAAATACCATTAGGCCAAAAACATTGATATTTACATAAATAAATATTCTCGCTTTCTAAAGATGTGGGTTAGTTTTAATCATGGTCGTACTCTATTTAGATAAAATTATATTTCATTCATTTTAAAATAAAAGTGATACATTTTTAAAAAATTGTCTTATTTAATAAAAAGTAGTATGCATATTTCACACTAATTATCTAATTTCATATAGTAATGTTAAATTTACCCTTTTTTCCTGTTAAATATTATTAAACTCACTTTAATCAAATGTGTGTGACTCATTGCACACTAACAATGTAATTTAATTTAATCTAATATTTATTAAATATTGCATTTAAAAAAAAGATAAACTACAGATGTATCAGTTGTTTTCAAAATGAAGGAAGTACGTGGTTAAACAAAATGAAAATCAACAAAGAGAATAAGGGGGCCTATCTTTACGATTGAAGTGACAATCAAATTACTTTTACGTTGTTTAAAGAAAAGTTCACAATGATTTGACAGAAAGAGAATTGCTTTTCTACTGAAATCACTTACTTTTTATTATTCCCCAATTGTCATGGTTTTCTTTTCTTGCTTTTTTGCTATTTCTCCTTTTTAATGAGAAATGCAAATTACCTATACGAATTGATATTTCTCTCTTCTTCTATATTTGCATTATATTATTACGAATTATTCATATTTATGAAAAAAAATGCTTCTAGCTAAATGAAAAGTTTGACACATGAAAATATGAAATGATTAGTTTCTTCCGGTTTACGGAAAATTTGATTCTTTGACTTATAAAGGAAATTTCTAGAAAATATATTTTGATCTTTGCTAAAACACTATATTAAGAAATATGAAAAAAGAAAATTAGAAAATTGGAATGCAATGATTCATTGGTACCACCAAGTGTGGTCTATTCTCAGTTCGTCTGTCTCTTGATGCTACTTTTGTACACATTGTGTTCCAATTCAGAAACACACTAAACATATTAACAAATTGCTTTAAATATCAAAAGTCATATATCCACCGGTATATGGTATTTGATTTTTAGGTGTCTCACAAGAATTATGAATTCAAATCTTGCACAAAAATATCGTAAATTTAATAGATGTGTGTTAATCCTTAAAAAAAGTTTTAGAATATCCACATTTTCCTTGACATGTTAAAGGTTTCAAGTTGTAGGAAGCAAAAATAACATCATTAAGAGTACACGGTATGAGCTATATCAAAGGTGCGCCAAGGCACTTTAGGACCGCCAAACATGGTTTTGCCATACCATGCCTTCCGCAAAAAGGGGTTTCGCCAAGAACATGACGACCACCAAAGACGTTTTCAAGTTTTTTTCCTTTTATTTGATTTTGTAAATTGTGTTTTGTGTGGTGTATTTTTTGTGAGTCTCAAAATGGTATTATAAGAATGTTATACTAAGAATGTAGTTTTAAAATGAATATTAAAATCATGTTAAAGAGATAAAATTATATTTAACATTGATATAACTTGACACCATACATTATACTATAACACATAAGTTATGTATATATTATGTGTAACAGGTATTTAGCTTAAGATGCTATTAATTATTGTTTGAATTGTTACCATTCATAAGAGCTCTAACTATGATGGCTCAAGGTAAAAGATTAGCGTCACATTATCATTTCACATTCAAAATCTCAAATACTCTTTCTACAATAATTAAAATATCTTTCACTACAAAAAAATAAAAATAAAAACACTCCAAATTTACCCCTCTCTCACGCCATTTCCACCAAGGGAGTGGCAAGTACCACCACTCACACCACATGCGATGTGGTGGCAGAGAGCATTTCTCACCAAAAGCATGACACCTAGGCACCACGTCATTTGGCAGAGGGGACTCGCCATTACACCCAACCCTCTAAGTAAGCAGTTATGTATTAATGAACATGATCATTGTTTATGTATTTTATATTTGTTCGACTCACGAAATATAATTTTTGTTTCATACATGTGTCATAAGGACACACTTTAAAAGTCATTTAAGTAACTTGGAATTTCCAAAATATGTTTCGATAAACATTAACATAATTCAAACCTCACCTTTTTAAAGATGTATTATATATACTAGCAGGGTACCCGCGAAATGCGCCGGCGGGTACACAGAAACCATATTTCGTGGCGAGCAAGTGTTGTTCGTTTACACGGTAATAATTGTTGCTAGAAATAAATAATTAAACGGAAATGTGGATTTTGGTAAGAGTTGATGATTTACAGCGTCATATATTTAATGTTATTGGGTAAATTGGTTTTCGAGTAACATACTTTTGTTATTAAGTGTGGGTGGTGTTACCAAAGTGTAATGTATAGCAAGTGGTTAACACATAGTGATAAGTTAGGAGAGGTCTTGGGTTCGAATCTTATTAGCTGCGATTTTTTTTTAAGGTAGAGAACTAACTAACAAAAATAGAAAGGTCCTTAAAATCAAGTTTAAGGAGCTCCTTAAACTTACCTAATGGGTAGGCCTAAATACTTTATATAGTAGTAAGATTTTAAGTTTAAATTAAAAAAATTAAGTATAATAATTACAATTTATCATATTTACTTTTTTTTATTAACAATAAAAAACTTATGAAAAAAAAAAGTTTCAATATTGTCATCACGCAACTCACCGCAAGCACCATTTCATATTTACGTGGAGCATATGTTAGAAACAAACTTATGTATATTATAGTTCTTGGGCTTCAACCATTCACACGAATTTTGGAGTAAAAACTTGTCAGGTGTGCTGGGAAATAATGATTAGCATATTGTGGGTGGAAAATAGTTTTAAAAGTCTTGCATTTAAGTTTATTTCTTTTATAAAATGTGTTGTTATTAAAACATAACCACGTAATATTAAATATCTAAAAGTAAGGAATTAGAGTTTCCGTTTTGTGTTAGTTCGGGTAATTTCTTTTAAATCTTTTTTTTTTTTTGTGTTTTTATTCGTCATTTTTGTTAGCATTTTTTTTTTTGGGGTGTTCTTTTGTATTTTAGGTCCTTCTAATAAATTGTAAATATATTTGCTTTTCAGACAAACATTATATGATTGATAAAGTCCCATGTTTGGTGCCTCATGATTCCGTTTGAGGTTTAGTGAAGGGTTTTATGTCAATCATAAGTAGAAGTCTTTAACTTTTGACCAAAACCTCTTTGATGAGTAAAACATATCGCTTTTTGTGTTCTCACCATCAACGATCCTCCATCCATTTTCAAAACATTGACCACTTTCATTATGGTTGTAAGTAGGGGTGCCGAAAGGTCAACCCGACCCGCCCCGGCTCTTATTGGGCCGGGTCCGTCGGGTTTGGGTTAAAAAAATCCTGTCATGATCGATTAACTATAGACAAGTTAATAAACACCTTAGATCTAATTGATGATAGAAGTTGCAGCGGATCAACACTATATCAATAATTAAGAACAATGAACTGTATGAACAATAAACAAGAATATTAAGAACACAGTTTCACAAAAAGCTTCAATGTATATTATTGAGTTAACAATACACACGTACGTTTACAATTCGTAAGGAACATACTTATAGTAGTCCTTGAAGCTAAACTATTTACCCTAGTTATTCTAGGACTTGATTTACATCGAATAATAATAATATACATTGATTTACATTCTATAACTATCTATACGAAGATCTCGGACTTGATATCTTCCAAAAACGCGTATCAGTAGTAACTGCAATCACCAGTAGTAAATAAGTAACATCAGTAGTAAACTTGGTGATCAGTAGTAAGTCCATAATCAACGTCAGTAGTAACTACCATGATCAGTAGTATCTTCGATCTTCTCATGATCAGTAGTAACTTAGTTATAGTAAACACCAGCATCAACTTCATCAGTAGTAATATGTTCTGCCCCATCAGTACTAAGTATGTCAGTACTAACTGCAGCATCAGTAATAAGTTGATCTGTGTTTTGCTCCAACAATCTCCCCCTAAACTTATTGATCATCTTTTAATCAATCAAGTTTCTTTTGTTCCTCTTGTTCTTTTCTTCTTTTCTCAAGAGTTCTTTGATTCTGTTGAAGCCTTTGTTCAATAATATATCTGCTGTTCCTCTTTGTAAAATAATTCAGTTTGTTTTGGAACATAACAGCATCATAGGGTTTCATCAAAGTGTTTATGAATATCTGATACATTGTCTTCTCAGAATGTGGATATTCTTTCTCATATAAGTACAATTCACACACTTTGCCTGATTTCTCAAAGAAGTACATATTTGCAGTAGGAATGACATTCCAAGCATACACATTACCTGGATTTGTAAATTGTTCTGGATAATTGTCTGGATAAAATGCAGCATCTATCATTCTAGTCAAATATCCAGCTCCAGATTCTTTCCATGATTTCTTTGTCATTCTTGGTTTCCCAATAATCAAAAGTTTGATTACATCACTTCTTGTACATGACCTGATTAAGGGTAACCATCCAGTGAATCTTTGTACTACTTTGTCTTCCCTTATAACCTCTATGACATTGTTCTGCATCACTCTCCAGTTAAGAATTGGATTGTTCTGTAGAGGAGCAACTGGTATTTCAAGAACAGGTATAATTTGTTGTTTTGATTTCTTCTTGGAGCTTTGTTCTTGATCAACAGATTTTCTTTTCAGTGATTGGGGAGTTGAAGTATTACCAACAGTTGAAACACTACCAGCTTTGAGCAAATTTAAGCTGATTGGTACTAAAGTTTTGGCTTTGGCTTTCTTTGATTCTTCAGCTTCTTGTTCAGCCAAGTCTCTTTTCTTTGCAGTGCAGTATTTTTCAATTATGGTTATCATCTTCATTCTTCCAAAAGATTTTGCACTGTGACCTTTTGTCTTTAGAAAGTCTATCATAAGAGACTTCTGTTCAAATATATCATCTGGTAAATCATCTTTTGTTCTTTTGCATTCTGCTACAAGATCTTCTAGACAGTTTAGATGTTCCTCTTCTACTTTTCTAAGCCTTTTGAACTCTGCTTCTTGGGCTTCTATCTGAACATCTTTAATTTGAGCAGTAGTTGTACTTTGAACTTTCTTTTTCTTTTCTACTAAAGCTTGATACATTTCCACTTTCTCCAAAAATTTTCTGTGTTTAATTCTCCATCTGGATTGCTTTTCTGCTCTTACATGATTAATCTTGTTTACCATGTGATGACCAAGAGCTTTGTTTGGATAATCTTCATCATATATCTCTTTACCCTTTCCAATGTGTGCTGAAGGTGGAGGTGGAATATATTTCATGTCTGGCACTCCACTTATTATAACTGAAGGAGAAAATGTTCTAAGTTCATTTTGTTGAAGTATTTTTGGATGTGGAGGAAGTGAGCATTCATCAACCTCAAACCAATTCACATTATCATCAATGTCAGGTATGATAAGTGGTTGATCAGGTGTTGGTGGTTTGGTAATGATGACATGTCTCTCTCTTTCAATAAGCTCTGGAAAATGTAGTTCTTCTTCTTCAGTAGTAACTAGAGTAGTTACTACTGGTGTTACTTTAGGAGTTACTACTGATAGGGCATCAGTAGTATTTGCTGCTATTAATTCCTTTTCTTTATTTACTACTGCTATAATATCAGTAGTAGAGGTTACTACTGGTATTTCCTTTTCAACTTGTTCTTCCATTGTAGCAGTAGTAATAGGCTCTTCTTCTGTCACCATCATCTCTGGGCCTTCATCAACATTTGTTTCTTTTAAATTTAAAAGGGAGGATGCTGCTGCTGCTATAGATTCATCAATCATTGTCTGTATATTGTCCTTCTCCCCCTTAGTGAGCTCAACTGGTGGAGCCTCACTATCAACAATCTTTTTCTTCAATTGTCTGATGATTTTGGCTTGTTGATAAAGCCTGTGCTCATATAATCTCATCCTTCTGTTGATGGTGTTGACATGCCTTTTCATTGCAGCCATGGTTTTCCCTTGGTTAGTTAAGTATATATGGCAATTTTGTACAGTGGATTCCAAGGAATCCACTTTAGCCGTCAATTGGGTGATTTTAATACTGCCCTCACTCCATCTAGCAAGATCATCGGGCTCACTAACAGGTACATTGGTTTTAAGGTTTTCCTTCCTTTCCATCAATTCCACAGATCTGCCCTCATCACTGCTTGGTGATTCATTGGGTCTTTTAGACATTCTCTTCTTCCTAGAAGAAGCAGAGATGCCCCCCTTGTGGTTTCTTGGCACCGGGGTCCTTTGAGTAACTCCTCAAAAGAGTCATCACTCAAAGTTGCCGAGGTTTGGGTCCTAAAGATGTTTTCACTGTCCTGTGCACCCACCTTTGGGGCATCAGTAGTGAAAGCCCTCCCCTCATGTCCTCTCTCCTCCTTGGAGGACAACTCTTTGAGCCTGGGGTGTGACTCGATTTGTCCCCTGGTGTCCTTTGAAGAAATTTTCTTTCTATGATAAATTGTGGAAATATTTTTGGTTTTGTCTGGTAGGTCTTCCACAGAGTGAAGAGTAGCACTCTGCAGATTTACATCAAGTTCCTGGGACACATTCAAGACTTCTGTTTGGGTTGGTGATTGAGTGGCTATTTGGATTGGTGTTTGGGCTGTATTTGGGGGTGATGGAGTGGGTTGAGGTTCAACTTGGGATGTAGCAATGGTTGAACCCTCTCCAATATTGGGTTGATCTTTGATCATGTTAGGAAACAGAGGGGTTTCCTTGCCCGAAAATTTAAATTGTTTTCTCATATTTGAGAAAACTTTCTTGTTCAACTCAGGTAATAGAAAAATGTTTTTAGGAGTTGACAAGTTTTGCAATTCACAGTTTATGATATGTTGTAGAAATCTGGGATACATTAAAAATTTAGAAGAACTAAGATTTCCCAACATACCATCAAATATCATGTTTGAAAAATTAAATACTTGGTCTGTGCATAAACAGACAACAGCAGAGGCTATTGCCTTATTAAACTCATTCCAAGTACTTCTTTTAGGAGAAATACAATGCTGAATGGTATGTATTAAAAATTTCCATTGTGGGGAGAGAAGACCCTTTTGAAAAGTAACTATATTGAGTCTTCCCTCATATCCCATTTTGTTCAAAATTTCAGCAATGTATTCCTTAGGAAGAGTAGTCATACCTGAATCATCGTGTAATTGTAGATGGTGTCTGATTGATTGTTCTGTTACTGTGATGTGCTTTCCATCTACTTTAGATTTTATCATTGATGATGTTGTTCCTTCTGTTCGCTCAGCATTGGTCCAGAAATCCACCAAGTGCTGTTGATATGATTTTGGTTTTACAGTTAAGGCAAACTGTATATATGAATTTCTCAAAAATTTTACGATCGGACGGAAATCTTTTGTTCCGTCGGGATTCTTTAAGAATGCAACCATATTGTGAAATTCTGAGTATTTGAGATCGGTTTGCACATCGAGAGTTTGTAAAGTTGCCATTGTTGTTGAGATTTTGCAAGAATTTTGTTACAGATGAAGTGTTTTTTATCGTAAACTAGGGTTTATTGAGAGGTGTTTAAAGAATCGAAGTGAAGATAATGCTAAATTAATCGTCTGCCGCCTTTTATATCTTTCGATTAAACCTGCAAAACTACGAAAATATCCTTCGAATCATAACATAACGGTTATTTTCATGGGGGTTAGTTTGGTAATTGTGTTTATGAAAGACCAGTAGTGAATAAGATATCAGTAGTAAAACGTCAGTAGTATCTACTAACATCAGTAGTGACTAAGGATTTTGACATCAGTAGTAACTATAGACATCAGTAGTAACAATTGACATACAAGACCAGTAGTATATGTGAATAACAGTAGTACTGACTTACCAGTAGTATTTGTGTAAACCTAAAATACACCAGTAGAAATGAATTACCAGTAGTATTTTGTGCATACACTTTCACACCAGTAGTACAGCAATACCAGTAGTAAAACACTTAAGAAAATAATATTTTACAACACTAACTTTACACATGATTTTAAGTGAGATTTTAAGTTATTAAAATCATTCCAATACTGCTAACCAAGAAGTTGAATCTTCCTACATCAAATGCTTTTGTAAAAAGATCTGCTAATTGATCATCAGTATGGATTTTAACTACTTTGATTAATTTCTTTTCATTACAATCTCTTATAAAGTGAAATCTTATTTCAATGTGTTTAGTTTTTGAATGTTTTACTGGATTATTCACAATACTAATAGCACTTTGATTATCAATAAAAATAGGAGTTTTGAGGATAGAGATACCAAAGTCTAGAAGTTGATTTTGAATCCATAGTACTTGAGCACAGCAAGCAGATGCAGCTACATATTCTGCTTCGGCAGTAGATGTTGATACATTTGTTTGCTTCTTACATTGCCATGACACCAGTCTTGATCCAAAGAATTGACATCCACCAGTAGTGGATTTTCTATCTTGACATTCACCTCCATAATCACTATCTGTATAGGCTATTAGTTCAAAGGGTGAGTCATGTGGATACCATAGACCTAGTGATGGTTTGCCTTTCAAGTATCTGAATATTCTTTTAACCGCTTGTAAGTGTAGTTCTTTGGGTCTTGCTTGATATCTAGCACACACACAAACACTATACATAATGTCAGGTCTTGATGCAGTTAAGTACATCAAAGAGCCTATCATTGATCTATATAAGTGTTCATCTACATCCTCCCCCTCAACATCAGGATGTAGGTGTTTGTGTGTTTCCATTGGAGTACTAGCACTTTTGCTGTCTTTCAAGTCAAACTTTTCCAAGATATCTTTGACATATTTTGATTGATTTATCAAAATACCATCAGTTCTTTGACTGACTTGGAGTCCAAGGAAGAAGTTCATTGGACCCATAGAGCTCATCTTGAATTTAATCTGCATCAGCTCTTCAAATTCTTTGCACAATGTATCATTGGTTGAGCCAAAAATGATATCATCTACATAGATTTGTACCAGTAGTATATCATTCTTGACTTTCTTTGTAAATAATGTTTTATCAATGGCTCCTCTTTTAAAGTTGTTCTTCAATAAGTATGATGATAATGTGTCATACCATGCTCTTGGTGCCTGATGTAGGCCATACAAAGCTTTATCCAATTTAAACACATAATCACCATGTTTTGGATCTTCAAAACCTGGAGGTTGGCAAACATATACCTCTTCTTCAATTTTCCCATATAGGAAAGCACTCTTAACATCCATTTGATAGACTTTGAATTTTTTGAATGAAGCATATGCTAGAAATATCCTTATGGCTTCAATTCTAGCAACAGGAGCATATACTTCATCATAGTCTATTCCTTCTTCTTGAGTGTATCCTTGGGCTACTAGTCTGGCTTTATTCTTGATCACTATACCTCTTTCATCTTTCTTGTTTCTGAATATCCATCTTGTTCCAATGGCTCTTTTTCCTTTGGGTAGAGGTACAAGTGTCCAAACAGCTTGTAATTTAAATTGAAGGAGTTCTTCTTGCATTGCCTCAATCCAGTTTGAGTCCTTCATTGCTTGTTGAATCTTCTTTGGTTCATCCTGAGACAGAAAGCATTCATACATACATTCATTAGCAATTAAACTTATATTACACATATTGGCAGTTAAGCTTTTGTTTAATTTGCTTCTTGTTTGTAGTGGTGAGTTGACATCACTTAGAACAAGGTCTAATGGATGGTTCTTTTGAGTCCTTGTAGTTGTGGCTTTATCAACCGCTAGTTGATTTTCAAGATTGGACTCATTTGTCTCAGGCAGTTGTTCATCTTGTGATTCTTCATTGTCATGGATGTTTGGTTCATCATCATCTTGGTCAGAGTTACTACTGGAATTATCTTCATTAGGATCAGTAGTATTGTTGTTGTTACTGGTGTCAGTAGTATCATGAGAATCTAGGTTATTGTTGGGACCAGTAGTATTTTCAGTACTGTTACTGTTACCAGTAGTATTGGAATTACTACTGACCTCATTCTCAGAGTTACTACTGCTTTCAATATTTGAGTTATTACTGATATCAGTATTAACTATGGGAGCAGTATCAACAATTATGTATCTCATCTTTTCTTGACCAGTATAAACAGATGATGTTCCTTCTTTTTGATTAAGACAATTTGAATTACCTGCATTGAAATTCATATTAGAATTAAAGGATTTGGTTAGATTGTCTATGTCAAATAGCCAATCTGGACCATTTCCTTGTTCATTAGGTACATTTTCATTAAAGGATACATTGATGCTTTCTTCAATTATCCTTAAATTATCCTTAGTCTTTTGTTGAATACTCTGTATGATTTGCTTTGAGTAGAGTATCCCACAAAGATTCCATCATCAGCTTTGCAGTCAAACTTACCAATTTGTTCTCTTGTAATCAGAATAGTACAAGGACAACCAAATGATTTTAAGAAACTTATAGAAGGTTTTCTTTTATTAAAAAGTTCATATGGTGTTTTAAAATGTGGCTTCACTATTAATACTCTGTTCTTAACATAACAAGCAGTATTAACAGCTTCTGCCCAAAAAGTAATTGGTAATTTTGAGTCTGCAAGCATTGATCTTGCTGCTTCAATGATGGTTCTATTCCTTCTTTCAGCTACACCATTTTGTTGTGGAGTTCTAGGTGAGCTGTATTGCCTGTCAATACCTTTAAGATCACAAAAGTTAATTAAGTTAGCATTTTTAAATTCTGTGCCATTATCACATCTTATGGCTTTCACTTTTTGATCAGATGTGTTTTCCAGTTTGACAATTAAGTTCTTTATGAGTTCACTTGTTTCATCCTTTGTCCTGAGAAAGAAAACCCATGTATATCTGGAAAAGTCATCAGTAATAACAAGACAATATTGTTTCTTTCCAATACTCATTACATTTGTAGGTCCAAAAAGGTCCATATGTAAGAGCTGTAAAGGAACAGAAATAGAGTTCACAGTTTTGGACTTATGAGAAGTCTTGTGTTGTTTACCTTTTAGGCATGCAACACAATGATGATCACACATGAATTGTTTTTGAGGTAGTCCAATTACCAGATTTCTTTTTACTAAATTATTCATGTTTTTAAAATTTGTGTGACACATCCTTCTGTGCCACAGTTCTGATTCAGTGGTGTTTGCCTTGGATATAAAACAGTTGACCTCATTTGTAGAAATGAGTTCTCCCCCTATATCCAGGCAATACACATTGTTTCTCCTTGGAGTTCTTAAAACAACATATTTTTCATCTAAAATAAAATCAGGAGAAAGAATGATGCACTCAATGTCTGTGAACAGAATCTTGTTCTTTTTATCACAAACTTGAGACACACTGACAAGATTGTATTTTAGTTCAGCTACATAAAATACATCATCAAAGGTAATTTTTCCATTAGAAACAGTACCTTTACCTGTAATCTTACCTCCCTGGGGATTCTCACCAAATGCCACATATCCTCCATCAAATGACTTGAAATCTTTAAGAATTTGCAGATTTCCAGTCATGTGCCTTGAGCATCCACTATCAATATGCCATGTTCTTCCTTCTTCTGGGATCTGAATGCTCTGCACAAATGAGTAAAGGATTAGTTAAGTTTGGGAACCCAAGCTTTATATGTCTTGGGTTCATCCTTTGAGAAATAAGCTTTGGGAGTTTTATCTTTAAACACTTTTGGTAACCATACTTGTTTAGTACTGGTGTTTTGTTTTACTACTGCCCTTTTGGAGTTATTACTGGTGTGAGAATTTCCTACTGATCTTGGTTTATACCCATTGTTTTTAGCTTTTGAATACTTTACTACTGATGGACCAGTAGTATTTGGGTACTTACCATGTTTAAAATGACCAGTAGTGTTTTTAGAGTTAACACCAGTAGTGTTTTTGAAATTTGTTTTGGGAGCAGTAGTATTTTTGAAATTAGGGTTTTTACCAGTAGTATTCTTGTACTGGTACCATACAGCATTATAATTAGGGTTAACACCAGTAGTAAATTTGTTTGAGTTTCTACTGGTGTTGGAAAATTTAAAATATTGTTTATTTTGATTAGATTTTCCATTGTTCTTGAAGTAATTGTTGTTCTTTGGGCTGCCAACTCTTCTGTTTTGCACAAATCTTGGTGCACTTCTTCCAAATCTTGGAGTTTCCGCAATTTGAGTTTTGATTGTATTTACTACTGAAGGACCAGTAGTATCTTTTAACCTTTGAGTTTTTGCATTTTCTCTAAAAACTTTAAATTCCTTTAACTCCTTGCAATTTATTGGATTGAAGTGACAATCCTTTGCTAAATGATTCACTTTATTGCAAATAACACATTTTAATTTATTTTCTTGAGCCTTTATTGTTTTTCTTTGTTCTAAGAGTTGGTTTCTATTTCTTTGGTTTCCTCTTTTTAGAATTTTGGGTATATTTTCTGCATTATATTTAGGAGACTCATTTGGACTTTGAGCAGTGTGAAAACTTGTATCAATTGATTTTGGTGATTCAGTTTGAGATATTGTAAATTCAATTGATTGCTCATCATCAGAAGAATCATTTGATTCAGATGTTTCAGTATTAGATTCAGTTTGCTTTTCAGTTTTTAATTCATTAATGATTCTTTCTGAACTGTTTTTAAGTGGAGGAATGAATTTGTGTGGAGGTGGTACAGCATGATATCCCACCCCATGAACAACCTTTTCTGTAGTTTGATTATTAGTTAATTCATCTAGAATTTTAGTGCTTCTTTCAAACTTTTTAATTGTTAATTTATTTTGTTCAATTTCAAGCTGACATTCTTCTAATTTACTTGTTAGTTCTTTATTTTTTGTTTCATAGAACTCTTTCTCATCCACAGCTTGAAGCAATTCTTCCTTGATCCGTTGATCAATCATCTTGTACACCTTTATTTGATGTTCTTGATCAGCAATCACACTATCAAACTCATGATTTCTTCTGATTGCTTTTGCTAGATCTTCATTTAATTTAGTGTTTTCTTTTTCTAGATTTTTAATAATTTTAGCACATTCAGGGGTACAAGGTTTAGATTTTACCTCAGTTTTGTTGTCAGTAAAGGCCATGAGAGCTTGATTTTGAGTATGCTCTTCTGCTTGGAAGCTCCAGTCATAGCCTTGTCCTTGTTGTGACACAAGAGCAGTTGATTTTGATCTTTTGTCTGGTTGAGGACATTCTTTTGCAAAGTGACCAAGGTTGTTACAGTTGTAACACTTGACTTTAGTCTTGTCAAATCCTGCTTTGTCACCTTTGTTGAAACTGAGACTTGTCCTACCAGTTCTTTTTAAGAATCTTTTGGTCCTTAGGCTCAGCATAGCCATCTGCCATTTAAGATCCATCTCCTCAAGATCATCTGGATTCAATTGTTCCAAGTCATCACTAATCAATGCAGTATGCACATGACTAGTGAAGAAGGATTCTCTTGCAGTATCCTCAGAATCTGCAGCCTTTCCTGTGGAGGTTTCTTGTCCTTGACCTGTACTAGACACAAATGCAGCATTGTTAGAAGAAATAGAAGGGTTTTTTGTGATTTACCTCAGTTTCAAACACTCTGAGATCATTATAGAGTTCATCTAACTCCTTTTCTTCTAAAGCATCTCTTTGTCTATACACCACTGTGTACATGGCCCATTCTTCACTAAGAGACCTTAGGAACTTCATGTTGACATCTTCTTGATCCATCTTTACACCAACTTGGTTGAGTTCACCAATTAGTTTGTTGAATCTGTCAAACACTTGAGTGAGTGTTTCATTGGGCTTTCCTTTGAAATTTTCAAAGTCTTGTTTGAGAACAGACTTCATGTTTCTTTTTGTACTCTTTGTCCCAACGAATCTCTTCTCCAGTGCTTCCCAAAGCAACTTAGCATCATCATATTCAACAAAGAGATGTTGATAATCATTAGGAATGGCCAGTAGAAGAGTGCTTAGAGTTTTGAGTTCGATGCCTTTATCTTTCTTCTCCTTCTCACATTTAAGTTTGTCTGCCTCAGTTACAGAGCTGCTTGCTTGAAGTTGACCAGTTTTGTTTCCTTCACAAACGACTTCCCACATGGAATAATCTGTAATAAGCATGTATTGCTTAATACGATTCTTCCACATCCCAAAGTTATTGGGAGTGAGCATAGGGATTTTGTTGGCCTGAGTGCTTTCATTATTATCAGTCATGATTAATAATGTGTGTGTTTTAAAGATTAAAACTTTTTGTTGTTCTTAACAAATAGTAGATCTAGAACCAATATGCTCTGATACCACTTGTCAGGATCGATTAACTATAGACAAGTTAATAAACACCTTAGATCTAATTGATGATAGAAGTTGCAGCGGATCAACACTATATCAATAATTAAGAACAATGAACTGTATGAACAATAAACAAGAATATTAAGAACACAGTTTCACAAAAAGCTTCAATGTATATTATTGAGTTAACAATACACACGTACGTTTACAATTCGTAAGGAACATACTTATAGTAGTCCTTGAAGCTAAACTATTTACCCTAGTTATTCTAGGACTTGATTTACATCGAATAATAATAATATACATTGATTTACATTCTATAACTATCTATACGAAGATCTCGGACTTGATATCTTCCAAAAACGCGTATCAGTAGTAACTGCAATCACCAGTAGTAAATAAGTAACATCAGTAGTAAACTTGGTGATCAGTAGTAAGTCCATAATCAACGTCAGTAGTAACTACCATGATCAGTAGTATCTTCGATCTTCTCATGATCAGTAGTAACTTAGTTATAGTAAACACCAGCATCAACTTCATCAGTAGTAATATGTTCTGCCCCATCAGTACTAAGTATGTCAGTACTAACTGCAGCATCAGTAATAAGTTGATCTGTGTTTTGCTCCAACAAATCCTAATCTAAAACTCAACCCGATTAGGATTCGGGTTGTCGGGTTGATCCGATCGGGTTGGTCGGGCTACACTTGAGTTAGAAATTTTTGGTAAAAATTAAAGAAATTATATAATATATTGAATTTTATGAGTTTTTATTTAACACTTGTAATTATTAATTTATTTTAATTGAATATTTTATCATATAATTTGCTAATAAATTGATTTAATATTAAAAATATCTTAATTTTTATTGGAAATAAAATACTTAAACTTTAATCAGGTCAACCCGAACCCGACTAAGGTAAGAAATTCTATCCCGAAACTAGACCCGATAAGGAATCAGGTTGGTCGGGTCAGTTTAAAAAATCCGATAATAACATGGAACCCGAATAGACCCTTTGTACTATTTAAAGTAATGTTTACGATTATACTATTAAACTTTTGTTGTAAAAAAATCATTATGGTGTTATAAATTTTAAAAGTTACATTGAATATTTTATAAAAGACAGTATTGTTTAATTTGAATGAGTCAGTATCGATCGAGCTCATATGATGAAAACGATATGAGCTCGCCTGTTTCAGCCTCCCAAATATATGTTCAAGTTCCACCACTCATAGTAGAACGATAACTTAGAAACGAAAATGAATTTAGTTTAGCCAATTAAGGGCTCTCCAAATAATGACGAGTATTCAAACTCGTATTGCATCAACGCCACATCATCATTTTTCCTTATTGACAAATTTATGTCAATAGTAACTCCTCTCTAACTCATTACTTTATCATATCATTATTTGTAATTAAAGAAACCATTTATAAAATAAAGAACATTACGTTAAATAAAAATAAAAATATAAAAACATAAAAAAAACTAGTTTTCGTCTTCGTCACCGGTGTCGTCAGTAGAAAACGCTTGACCATATTTCTCCCGCAAACTCTTCCGATATTTTAAAATCATTTTTCGGTCTCTTCTATACAAACCATCAGAAACCGGCTTTTGGAGGTACTTAAAGGCTTCCATCATTTCCCGTTGCAAAAACATTTTTTAATAGTTTTTAAATGGGCGGCTTCTACTATGGCCGCATCCGTTATGCGGTCTCGAGTTGCTTGTCTGCCCGACATTTGAAGAATTTGCCGGTGATGCGATCGGAGTATTTAAGAGTTGTCGGAACATATCGTATGATGGAGATGAATCGGGTATGTGGCTCATGATGAAAATAAAACTAGTATGGTTGAGAAGATTGATAGTGTGTGTTGTAGTTGGTAAAAAAATGATATAAAATGATTGTATTTATAATGGTAAAAAGGAGGCGACACGTCGTCGGGAATACGACGAGAACCAAACAACGCGTTCCACGACGAGGCCGTGCCAACGGTGTACATGGAGAGACGCGTTCCACGCAAGCCAACAACATGTTTTCGGGTTATAGTTGGCAGCGGTCTAATCGAGAGATAAGGTGATCACATCATCTATTGTGTTAAGGGATTGGTGAAAATGTAAACGGCAAATCCTTGAAGCACACAAATTACGATTTCTAAAAGTACAATACTAAAAATTCCCTGCTTGCATCACCCATGCAAGTGCAACATTTTGGAAGTTATTGAAACTAGTATAAATGACATACTTCCTCCATATCAAAATAAGTGATACAAATTGGCTTACACGTTTTTTGAAGCAAAAGATTAAAATAGGGGTTAAAATATATCAAAGTACATAGTTAGTGGAGAATGGGTCCCACTTTTCTTGAATAAAGTGATATTAATGAGTTTTAAAAGTAAAAGTAAGGGTATAAGGGTAATTTCACTTTATTAAAGTGGATAGTTAGTTGGTATGAGTCCCACTATTTTTACCAAATAAGGAAAGTTTTCAAAGTGTGTCACTTATTTTGATACACCCCAAAATGAAAAGTGTGTCACTTATTTTGATACGGAGGAAGTATAAGTTGTACCCTATTTTTGTACCCCTGTATTACTAGACATTTTAAATAAGTTGATTTAATCATAATTAGAAGCTGGCTAACGTTTGTGATACTTGAGTTTATACCGTTACAAAATGTTTACTTGATATTAGAAAATAAATGGATCTACGGTACATTTCGCGTAAAACTTTTTGGAGTTTTTTGTTTTGCAAATAGACTGGTCAAAATAAAATTTTTGTTTGAATGTAAGAGTTATAAACTTCTAATTAAAAAAAATCAAAATAAAAAGCTAAATGAAATAGTTCTTAAAAGGAGCTGGAGAATTAAAATTTAAAATTTAAAAATTATCATATTATCCTTAAAATTCACATTCCTGTTAAATTTAGCCTTTTATATGTCATTTAATTACAATTTTAAATTTTTAAATTTTAGTTTCGAGTTACTTGGCCACACATATTATAAAATGAAAAACTCCAACTTACAATCCCATATAAAAGCTTTAGCTAACAATTATAGCTTGTTTAGCATAAATATTAATAATACATTAAGTATTCACGCTATAAATATTTCATCATGGAGTTATCACTAATTACTCAAAATTAACAACAAACCATAGTCTAAACTCTAAAAAGTTACCATTCCATCAATTAGACATTTTGAGTTCTAAGTCTCGTAAGGAACGTTATACGTATTTACGTTTGAGATTCAAAAGAAATTATCCTCGAAATTCAGGTGAGACGGTTTGGGGTCAAATAATTGACGTTTTTGCGTGATTTTGCTATATTGCATCAAAGGTCTTATATGTGACAAATGCTAGCTTTTTCATTTTCATGTTTATGTTTTATTCAATTAATGTATTCGTATATCCTTATTATTATGTAATTAGTAAATTTATCACAAACGTTTTTTTTTTACTTGTGAATTGTCAAGTCAATTACCATAAAACATCAACGCGAGATCTTTAAATTAATGTTGAGCATAACATAAAGCAATTGTTCAAATGGACAACTCTTAAAGACATCATGATGGTGAGACAAGGATTGAGAAATTAAAGCCACGACTTAAGCGAAACCACTACTCCTATTGATTACTAGTTTTGAATTATAAAGTTTTTATTTGTCTAGTTAAATTTGATTATATTTTGTATTTTGGTTAACACTTTATTTATGTCATTTTTAATTAAAAGAACTTTTAAAGCTAACATAGGTCAAAATGATGGCATATCAAATTATCAATGCATTCAATATTTACAACGTGGTCTAACTTATATTAAAAAAGTAGTTTATATAAAATAAAATTTTCATTTAAACATCCACTATAAGTTAATAATAATAATAAAATTAATTAAAATTAAAATTCAAACTTGAGACATCCCGGTTTTCATCCATTAAAGCGAAACTATTAGGAATTGACTAAAGTGGTAGGTAAGGTTGGTGATCGATCATAAGCTTTTCAAATCTGTTGTTTGAATGGACAAATTGGACATCGAGTGTCATTCTATTGTCTTTCATTTTGTATAAATTGCTGATTTATTTTATCATGATACTTGAATATTTCTTAAATATACTATAAACTAATATAAAGACATTTTAAAAAATTAATACATTTTTATTCAAAATGTTAAAATAACAGGTATTAAAACATATAAGTATTCAAAATTCTTCATTACTAGTGCAGGTTATACATAAAGTACCTTGTCTCATGCAAAAAAAAAAAATGTAGTGCATGCTAATTCCTTAAATTAATTAGCTAACAGTATTATTGTATACATAACAAAAAGTCCATGTCTTTATTTGTTACGAGTATTTTTTTTTATACGTCAAATTTGGCATAACTTATTAACTGCCAAATGAACCACATGTAACTAGAGTTTTAAGTAATAACTTATATTTCCTCTGTTTCAAATTTAAGTGATACAAATTAGTTTTATATTTTTTGAGGCAAAAGATTGTAATGAAGGTTACATTAAATTGGATAGTTTGTGAGTGATGGGTCTTACATATTATGATTAAAGTGAGTTTAATGATATTTAAAAGTAAAAGTAAGGGTAAATGAGTCGTTTCATTTTATTAAAGGAGATAGTTAGTGGGTATGGTTCCTACTATATTTTACCAAATAAGGAAAGTTTTAAAGTATATCACTTATTTTGAAACACCCTAAAATGAAAAGTGTATCACTTATTTTGAAACGGAGGAAGTATAAAAAATTGGTCTAGATCAATTGACCACCAAAGGTTGCCCTCGAGGGTTTGTCTTCATGAGGTATTGAGTTCAAGCCTTGCTGAGGGCATTTCTTAGGAGATTAATAAGGAGGTGGAGTTTATTCCCCCAAAAAGAGATATGTTCGAGGAATGTATACTGTCCGCTTGGATGTCACTGCATATGTTGAACAATAACTTACTAACTTGCCGTTCAAAAAAAATAAATTTATATAAAAAAATAAGGAAAATGCTAATGACAGCACTTAGGGCTGTCATTAAGAAGGCAAAATACACAAAAGACAACCTCCTGAATTTTAGAAATATTATTTTTTTAATCAATGTACAAGCTTTTTATGCATGTTAGTGACAGCCCTGAGGGCTATTATTAGCAAAACCCAAAAAATAAATAAATAAATTAACAGAAAAATTTATGGTCTAGTTTCTTGCTAGACTTTGTTTTCAATGTTAGTTCTCGGGTCTCTTGCTGGGGGTGATGGCCTTGCCGAAGCTCCTTTTGCTTGAGTTCCTTTTTTGCCGTTAAAAAAAAAAAACAGAAAAAAGTAAGGTTAATTAATGATTAGATGTATTGTAGGGAGCAAAAATAAAGGATGGGTGAAAGAAAGGGTAGACAAGAATAAGTCACAAAAATTGACTACCTTGTTGTATTGGTGTCAACCCTAATATATTCTTCCCACTTTTTCTCAGGAAAAGATTCCCATCTTGATTTTGACCCTTCACACATTCTTTTCATATTTATTGTTTTTCTCTAATCAATCTCTATCTAGGAAGTTACCTAGAGAGATAAGGGATTTATTGAGCTTTTTTAATTATGAAAAATACACATGGGAAAAAAGTTATTCTTAACACATAAAAAGCCACGAATAATCTTGTATATATATATGATATTAATAACATTTATTGTTTTGCACATACAAAAGTATACGGGTAATATGCAAAAAAGTACACAAATCTATCTTAATCATACTAGGAGATCGAAACCAAATCAGGATGGTCCAATATAGACACATATCGATCCAACCCCAAAAGGGCACATACCAAAAAAGACCTTGCATATCGCAGGAGCAACGATACATGGTCCTAACAATCCTTAAGCATAGATACAATCATACAATCATAGAGCTTAAATGCACAAACGAATGTGGCCAAAACTATTTATTCAAAAGACTATCTCTGTAAGTGGATCATCAAATTTGAAAAATGTAAATTTTGTTTGGTTTAAAAAATTAGGAAGAAATGTAAAACTTTTTATAAGACGGAGTGAGTATAAGGTAGTCTTGCTTATGTCGGCAAAAATTAGAAAAGCCATGTGGAGCAGCCTCAACCCTTCGACGGGTTTTGGTCAACGTGCACATTTATTTTGCGGAATAAATTTCATCTAAATATTCATCGTTGTTCATGTTTAGTCCCCTATTTAATTACGGCCTTTTCAGTTCCCCGGGTTATGAAATTCATGTGTTCTCTTGTGTGAAGAAAATGTGAAATATGAACATTTTTTCAGCTCTATAAATTTGGGCAAGTGAAGAAATTGTTTATTCTGTTACAAACGAATTAAAATCGTGAAGAAACTGAATGTTAGATTATGCATGGTTGTAATACGAAAAATATCTCAGCAGTACTGGTACATGATAACATGAACCAAAAGAAAAGTGTATTTGAAAAGAAAAAAAAACCCAACTTGCACCTACATTGGGACACCTAATTATCTGATTCTACATTAATAGAACTATTATTTTGTTTTAAAATGTTAATTCCGTGAATTAATTTAACCATTACTTCCTCCGTCCCACAAAAAACTTTGGGCACATGTTTTTAGGAAATAGTTGGTGGTGGAGTATTTGATAATAAATTTGATTAAAATATAGGATTAGTTTAGAGATTGACATAAAATAAGTGAGAGAAATTTTAAAAAAAATGATAAAAAATAACATAAAGTTAATGAGATAATATTAATTTATTAAGTGGGTCCCTTCAATTTTCAAATGAGAAGTTTTTTGTGGGACAAAATTTTTGGGTGAAATGGGAAGTTTTTTGTGGGACGGAGATTATAAATAAAAGTGAGATCGAGTGAGTACTCTTTTTTTATCGAGGACTGGGAAAACAAATCCGGGCCTTTGATCAAAAAAAATAAATGATTATGATTTAATGTGAAGAAAATTAAACAACATTAGAAGTTCATGGAGGTTTGTGTAAAGTTTAGCAAATTAGTAGTGGAAAAAAGAAAAATTCGAAAGGCTAAAATAGTCATTTTGCAAACACTCTCTCTCTCTCTCCAACGCCACATGTCATTTTCTCATTTGATGGTTTTTTTTAACCCCCAACTTAGTTTTTGGGGCATAACTTTTTTTTTCTTTGTAAATAAAAAAAAACTAAAAATATCAAAGTTTATTAAAATTAAATTCTTTACAAAATTAGTATAGTCATGAAAATCTAAAAAAAAAAGTAAAAAAATTTGATAAAATTTTGGATCATTTTGAATTTAGGATCATTTTGTAATTTTGGATAATTTTTTTATTTTTGAATCATTGTTAATTTTACCTAAGCATAATTTTATATAAATAATTAGTCTAAAAATACCTATCATACATAATTTTTGGATCATTTTGTTAATTTTGAATCATTTTATCTACATCTGCATCATTGTTAATTATGGATCATTATCAATTTTGGATCATTTTTTTCTAAATTTCATGACTATACTTATTTTGTAAAAAAATTAATTTTAAAATTTTTGACGTTTTTAGATTTCTTATTTTACAAAAAAAAAAGTTATTAACGAAATATGAAGTGGGAGGAAAACCCCACATCCCATCATAGGATGACAAGTGGCACAAGAAGAGAAATGAGGATTTCTAGAAAGACCCTTATGCCCTTTTTAAAACGATTGGTCAAAAATTTGTCCTCGCAATCCTCACCGATTTTTGAGTCCTTACCGGTTCCGGAAACTATTAACAATATATATTAAATAGCAAACACCTCTACACTCTCTACACTACTCTTAATTCTACATCATTGTCCATAACATGACTCGAACCCTTGCCAGAAGCCAAAGGGAAACACCTTTGAACAACTTATATCGCTAGGCTACAATCCCTTTGGTATCATTATACTTCCTCCGATTCAAAATAAGTGCTACACTTTGGGTTTCACGATTTTTTTTTGATGCAAAAGATTATAATGATGGTTAAATTAGATTAATTAAATGATTAGTTGATAATGGGTCTCACACATTTTGAATAAAGTGTGGTTAATGATGTTTAAAAGTAAAAAGTAAGGGTAAATGAGTAATTTCACTTTGTTAAAGTAGATAGTTAGTGGGGTGTGGTTCCTACTATTTTTTTGCCAAATAAGGTAATTTTTTAAAGTGTGTCACTTATTTTAAATCGCTCATATAAGAAAAGTGTAGCACTTATTTTGAATCGGAAGAAGTATAATTTAACCACTGCAAATGTAGCTTATGCAAACCTCTCCTAACCGTGATCCATTTTCTAACTTGTCAGTAGCTTCTTCCCTACCGATGAGTTACTGACAAAGTCATGTCAACAACTCGTAACTAAACTCATCCCCACTTAAATGAATATTAAATAATTACCCAACCCTCCTCCCGTCACACAGTCAATGGCGAATTCTTTAAACTCGTCTCTAACACCACACAACACATTCTTCCGACGAGTTCTTAGACAAGGGGTGTGTCATTGGTTGACGAGGTAGGGACGAGAAAAATATGTTGCTGACGAGTTTTTAACCCATGCCGTTGGCAAGGATCTTAGTGGTAGCTACACTGACTGTCTCACAAAAACTCCAACCGCTATAATCATGTCAACAATACCAAATAATATACTAAATCGCATTGGGTCCACCATAATTTCAACCGAACCTCTTGGGCTTGGGGAGGAATCCAACTGAAGACATCAAAGTGACGCACGGTGCCAACGGGGCGACGAATATAAGCATCTAACTGATCCCTTCGGCTTAGTGCCATTGGCACCAGTCTTGGTGACAATCTTTAATAAGAGTTAGGAAACGGCTAAATGGGTACTCAAGTTAAAACGCGTACATTTGAATTAAAAACTCCCCTATTTGAATTAGGGGTGTTCAAAACGGGTACCCAGATTTTCGGATACCCAAAATTCGGGTACCAGGATTTTCGGATAGTGATTTTTACTACCCGCATGTGGTACCCGGATTTCGGGTACCTGGAATTTCGGGTATCCGAAATCCGGTATCCGAAAAAGAACATAATATTCAAATATTTTTCGAATATTTCGAATATTTTTTGGATATTTCGGGTATTTTTTGAATATTTTGGGTACTTTTCAAATATTTTGGGTATTTTGGGTATTTTCTCAAATATTTTGGGTATTTTTTGTATAATTTTAGTATATTTTTCGTATATTTTTTTATCTTCGGGTAATTTTTCGGGTATCGGGTATCCGGAAATCTTGAAAAACACTACCCGTATTGGTACCCGGAATTCGGATACCCGGATTTTCGGATATCCGGATTTCCGGATACCCGGATTTCGGATATCGGGTAATTTTTCGAATACCCGATTTTTCGGATATTTTTGAACACCCCAAATTTGAATACTTTGAAGATAGAAAATCTCATCCTATTTATATATGCATAAATTTTGAGAAATCTTAAGAACAGCCGTATAATGTTGAGATAAGGTGACCCACATACAAAACAGGAGAAGTGAGCATATGCATTCGCACAAAGACAAGATATGGACGCATACATACAAACGTATTTTCTATAAAGTATAAAATAATAAATTATGCGTCGCAATGGAAGGCCGAGTTAGCACGGGCAGTAGCGGCCCAAGGCTTTGCTTTCACGGTATCTAGGGGCAAAAGGTTTATTTTATTTTGTTTATCTTTTATTTTGTTTATCTTTTATTTTTCCAGATTTTATATTAATTTATTTTATATAATTACCTTTAAACAAAGGGTTCTACTATCACTACCCAAAAAAACTATGAAAGACTTCGATTTGACAAGTTGAGATCCATCGATGTCCCATCTGTATTTATTTTATTACCATTATATATTTATCTTAAACTTTTGTTCCTAAATCTTGGTTATAATTAATCTGAACCAAATTATAAATACTACCTCTGTATCAAAATAAGTGATACATTTGAGAAATTGCGGTTTTTGAGGCAAAAGATTGGAAAGTGATTTAAAATATTATAAAGTGGATAGTTAGTGGATAATGATACCTACTTCTTTTGGATGTAGTGAAATTAATGATGTTTAAAAGTAAAAGTAAGGGTAAAAGAGTAATTTTACTTTATTAAAGTAGATAGTTAGTGGAGAAGGGGTCCCACTTTTTTGCCAAATAAGGAAAGATTCTGAAGTGTATCACTTATTTTGTTCCACCCCTTTTAGAAAAGTGTATCACTTATTTTGATACGGAGATAGTATATATTCAAACATAACAAATTTATTGCCTATCATATTTTTAGCATTTCACTTTTAAAAGCATTGGTTTCAAGTTAGAATTATTTTAAAAAATATTTTTATCTCTTTACCATAGTTTAAAACTCACATTCCAAAAAAAAAAAATAATAAGACACATATCCATTATCAATCTACTTTAATAGAAATAACTCATTTATTCTTATGTTTACTTTTATACATTATAGAACTCATTTTAGTCATAATATGTGTGACTCATCACTCACTAATTATCCAATTTAATATAATTTAATATTCATTATAATATTTTGCCTAAAAAAACATAAAACCTAAAATGTATCAGTTATTTTGAAACTGACAAAATAATATAAACTTACATATACAAAGTTGATTGACGATAGTGGATTGAAATATGTTATTTCAAATTAATATTTGTATTCTTTAATTAATTGATATTTTATCTTATGATAAATATAAAGAAACTTTACTGTGTAATATATTTGACAAAATTCGAGTACTACATTAAGATATTATAAAATGTAAAAAGTTTTATATTTAACCGTTTCCCTAAATTATTTATGTTAAACGTATTAAAAGTATTTATTATGTATTTTAATAAACAATATTCTTATAAAATAAAAAATACCATTGCTGTCACTTCTCATTTAATAAAAATTCATATTTAAAAATAATTTGGTGTGAGTAGTGAATTTGATTGGTAGGGATAGACACACCCTAAACAAATTGCATAAACAATTTATTTGGCCCAGTGTTTTACACATCTTCTTTAAGGCTTTGGGAAACTTTTGACAAACGTTTAAATGGTAGGCAGGGGTGAGTATAAGCTATTTTGTGGCAGTTTTTAATTAATCAAATCTCAGATCGAAACTTCGGATTTCAAGAATTGCTAATGTTCACTTCGGTTATTTCAGTTTTAGTTTTACGTTTTTTTTTGTCAATAAATCGTTCGTTTTGGTTTTTATTTTTGATTTTTTGTTTTCTTAAAATTTTTTAATTCATAAATATAAAGGTTATGATCCAACTTTCAAATTTTAAGTTATATCATCTACAAATAAAGCAAACAAATAATATTTCTTTCATATAATATAAAGACTAAATAGTGTGAAAAAGTCTATATGATAAACTCAAATATGTTTCTGTTAAATAAAGCATAATTTTTTTTATAAAGATAAGAATATTTTTACAAAAGTCAAACATTCATTTTTTCAGTTTCAGTTAGGTTTTTTAGTTTTTGTACTCATCCTTAATGTCAGACGAGGTGTAAAGGCATGGTCGCATGCATGCGTCCCCCTCCAGGGGCGGATGTAGTATGTAGCACACGGTGGCACGTGCTACTATTTGAAAAATTTCGGTACGGTAAATTTTCGGAACTTTTTTTTTGTTATTATATTTTGAATACATTAATATATATCCGAAAAGTCATTATAATACATGTATGTTGGCTTGAACAGCTGGCTAACACCTTGTGCATATATAGATGAGGTCTAGAATTCAAATCTTGTCCTTCTTACTTTTATAAATCAACATTTTTCATTTCTTAGCCTCTATATTAAAAGTGTTTTTTTTTTCTCAACCCATATATTTCAACTTTTTTCTTTTTAACCCTATATATTTCGAAAAAAATTCTTTATATCACCACAAGGGTGCTACCACTGGTGAAATTTTCTAATTCCGCCTCTGTCCCCCTCCATCCCCTACATATAGACGTGTCCCTCCCCCTTAAACACCTTCTTCCGTGACGTGTCCATAAGCCTATCTGGTCGTCCAGGTGACCGTTGTGGGTCGCTAAATTTCAAAGGGGAAGAAGTTGTTTTTAAAGGTAATAAGTTTGGTTGTCTGGTATGTGAGTTTGGTCAGAGTTTTTTCACATATTTAGTAGAGTTAATGTGGCGCCGATGTGAGAGCGGCTGACTAGACGGGATTGGTCATGGGTAGTGTTTGGTCCCTCTTTTATTCCAATCTCTTTCTAATTGTACGGTCACGTTGTATACAGAGTATTTAAGTTGCTTAACAATTATTATATCAGATTTTTTTTATTTAATCCGAGTCGTCCATACTTTTTTTTATAGAGCGTAATTAAACAGTATGCATGCTGGCCTTCAAGTCCTTAACCCGTAAGTCTTTCATTTAAACACAACTTAAATAAATTAAGGGTTTTGATAATGACAGGCCTAGGTTGTCAATAAGCGCACAAGAGTTGTACATTTGTCTATAGAGAGAAGTAGTTCCTAAAATTCAGGAGGTAGTTATAGATGAATATACAAATTTTGTATGCATCATTATCAAAACCCATAAATTAAAGTCACTTTAAAAAAGGTTTCTCCTTCGTGTAAACAATACAAATTAATATTTTTCGCAGTAACACATGGTAAAAAATTATAGTTTAACAAAAAGCACCAAATAAACAATTAACTCATTGTCCTGTTAAAATACGAGAGATATTTTTCAATTTGATGCAAATGGTGCTATTTTCTTTTCTGGAAGGGCAATGCATTGATAAGGGCAATCACATGTTTGTCCAATTAATAAATTCACCAAAATTTATAAGCTGATCCCCTTCTTAGCAAGTGCTATTTAAATTAACGAAATCTTGTAAATAAATAAACGATTTGTAACTTATACAATAGATGAAACATTATATTACTCCCTTCGTCCTACAAAAAAATTTACATTTCACCTTAAGATTTTGTCTCACAAAAAAGTTTATATTTCTCAAATTTGGGAGGTCTGCCTAATAAAATAATATTATTATCAATCATTCCACCAATAAAATACTTTCTCTCTCCAATCTAACCTTATATTTTAATCAAAATATTATAAAGTACCCCACCACTAACTATTCCCTAAAAAATTGTGCCTAAATGAAATGTAGACCTTTGGGACGGAGGAAATATTTTTTTTATAAATCCGCGTGAAAGATTATTTTATTTAATGGGAGATATGGAGTATCAGTTGATGCAAATATATATAAGGAGGGAGGAAAGGAATCAATATCTTCCAAACACTCCGTGACAAATTAGCTTCAGAAGAGAAAAGCAACCTTTCCTTTACAACCCCAGAAAACACAATACAAGATCATTTCAAACCAGAACCACCACCGGCCACCACCATCCACCACCACCCCACACTTTCTCTCTCTATATAATCTCTATCTACATATTTCTACCATGCAAAAATTCCACTCAACATCCTTCTTTCTTCCCAATTTCAATTCTTTCATCTGAAAAATCACTTTTTTTTAGTTTTTTTTTCTTAAATCTTGACATTTCTTGATACCCTTTTAGTTGAAAATTTACAAAGTTTCAATCTTGATTTCAATTGCTTCATCTCAAAAATCACTTTTTTTGGTCTTTTTTTCTCAAATCTTGCCATTTCTTGATACCCTTTTAGTTGAAAATATACAAAGTCTCAATCTTGATTTTAGTTTTCAAATCTTGGTTCATGAATTCATCTTCTTGGATGCTATCACGTGATTTTCAAGATTCAATATTTGAGGTAATTAAAATACTTTAAATATAAATAGATACATACACGATGAGTGTAAGTATATGCCTGGCTCCCTGTATGCCATTTTCTGAGCTCACCGGTATTTCCAATGGCCTCCGTGGATGGCGTATGAGGAGCCAAGCATATTCCCCATCTAGTATGTTCTAAAACTACTTGTTTAATTTCTTGCATTGTTTATATTTATCAAGGTTATTTTAGTCATTTAACATCCTTAGAGTCCTCTAGAGACTCAAAGTCTGAAACTTTTTTCATAAAATAGGGGTCTTTGATTAATTTATCGATCATTAGCTACACATATAGTTTTTTTTTTTCTAGCTTGTTATGTGAAATTTTTAGAAGGGTAGCATTGTAAATTTGTCAAAGATGCATGTTTGGTAAAATCTTGGCTCTCCATGGTGGATGGAACCCTAAGGTATGATTTCTTCAACTTTCTTGATCTTCTTAGTCACCATTTCCATTTTAGGGTTTTCCTTGTTACATAAAATGGAATTGCTTTTAAAATTTGCTTTCCATGATGTGATGTTTCTTTCTTGAATTTGGACATTTGAGAAGATTCCAAGAATATTGATAGTAACATAACACAAACCCTGGCTAATTCGACAATCTTTTTATAATGACATTTAAACCCTTGTTATGTCTTCTATCACACAAGTCACTACGCACAAAACATACCTTCAATGTGTATGTTGATTACTTCGAACTTTATGATCCTTTTTGCAATGTTACCGTTTATAATTTCAAGGGTTATCTTATGGTAATGGCCATGGCAGATAAAGGGTTCATTTAATGCTTCAATGTACGTAGGATTTGAATGTTTTTTTAGCCATTTTCTTGGTAAAAATGTTTTATTGAAATTAGGGTTTGATAACATTAGATCAACAATCTTTTTATTACTAATAGTTAACCTCATGTAACAAACTATATATGTATTAAAATTTCGGTGGAGTTATGGTTTTGATCCAATGTTTAATGAGATTTAATCTTTTACATCCATATATACGCAGCGTCTATACACAAACCGTATACCATACACAAACTTAATGAAAGCACTTTTTTTCATGAACATGTATTTGGAAATAGGGCTTCATCAAATATCTATTAATGACATTTAGTATATACTCCCTCCGTCCCACAAAAAAGTTCTCATTTCACTTGGGCACAAGATTTTAGGAGATAATTAGTTGTGGGGTATTGGTAATACTTTTGATTAAAATATAAGGTTAGATTGGAGAGAGAAAGTGTTTTAGTGGTGGAATCTTTGGTAATAATAATATTTTATTGAGTGGGTCCCTCATATTTGAGAAATGAGAACTTTTTTGTGGGACAAAATTATAATGAGAAATGGGAACTTTTTTGTGGGACGGAGGGAGTATAAACGTATACCCGCATCACGAGATCATCATTCTTGAAACAAGAACTCGCTTTATTATTTGTAACATTTAATAAAGTTTAACAATGTATTTTAACTTTATTATTTGAACCGCAAAATTAAGAGGAGATCCTTGAGAAAAAGCTCCGGCATGGTGTTTGAGATCGAGTTCTTTACCGCCTTTTTTAAAACCAAATACGATCTTGGTATGTGTTTGGAACAATAAATGCTTATGTTATTGTTTTTTAACAATTATGTTTGTGCTTATAGTAAATTCTAATTTTTCTTTAAGCGTTTAAATATATGAGATCATATACATGAAACATTTTCTAAGTTTTTTTTAAACATCTGATCTACTCCAATTTGTATCCGCCGATGCTATGAGCAACACATTCACTAATACTACCAGTCTACAAGCTTTGAGTACACTTTCTAAATAAGATCGAATACAATGCATCAGTTATTTTAGTAAATGAACTAGCTAGAGAATGTGATAAATCATATTATAACAACTTATTTTTTTTATCTTTCCATAGTTTCATGGGGGTTTACCAAGTTGCTCTCTCTTTAATTAAACACGCATTATTTTAATTTTATTACTTCCTCCGATTCAAAATAACCGCTACACTTTTACTTTCACACTTTTTGATGCAAAACATTGTAATAGAAATTATGATATATTAAAGGAGATAATTAGTGAGAAATGGTCCCACATATGGTTGGAAAAGACAAATTAATGATGTTTAATAAAGTTAAGTAAGGATAAAATGTTAATTTTAAATACAAAAGTTTACCAAATAAGGAAAGTGTAGTACTTGTTTTGAATTACCCATATTAAGAAAGTGTGACATTTATTTTGAATCGGAGGAAGTATTTTTTTTCTTAATAAAGTGATCCATTTCGTTTGGATCCGGGTAAGAGTATGTTTTGTGGTTTGAATTATAAACAAAAACCAAAAACTTTAATTAAATAATTACGTATAATCATTTGTTTTTTACTGGTCAATAGCTCTCAAGCTACTAGAATATGTCTCTAGTAGCTAGCTAGGCATGTATAGGGAAAACTGAAGCAGGTGTATAATAATAGGAACATCTGCCATTGAAAGAGAGAGCTTTGCTTTTGAACTAGCTAGAGTTTTCATCTTCCTGCCATGCCTAGCTTGTTTCACGTGCTCTCTCTCTCTCTCTCTCTCTCTCTCTCTCTCTCTCTCTCTCCCTCTCCCTCTCTCTCTCTCTCTCTCTCTCTCTCTCTCATACACACAGTGAAGGTGTAGTATGTGTGTACTCATGATGAGAAATAAGGATCCTGGTGAAAGTAAGGCTAACAGGGAATGTGTTTGAGCAGAAAGAGAAAAGCAGAAAAAGAATCTCTCTCTATCTATCTATCTTTTTCATCCCCCAACCCCAAAGGTAGGGATGTCAATTTCTGACCCGACATGAAACCCGATCTGAAATCGACACGAAAATAAACAGGTTTGGGTTGGGGTAAAAAATAATTGGGTCAATCTCGGGTTGAGTCATCTGACCCGTTTATTAAACAGGTTAGGTTCGGATCAATGATAATTTAAATGGGTCGACCCGCCAACCCGTTTAATTATTAAAATATATTTTAAAAAAATATATATTTATACTTAATTTATAGTTTACTAGTTAAAACATAATCAATAGTTAGATAAAAATTAAAAATGTTACTTAGTAATTTGGTGTTTAGTTTTTTTGTTATCAATTTGTATAATAATAACACATTTTGACATGTTTAACCCGTTTAACTTGTTTGACCTAATAACATGTTTAACTCGTTTAACTTGTTTGACCTAATAAACCTGTTTAACTCGTTTTATTAAATGGGTTATATGGGTTAAGTTTGGGTTGAAGTTAAACAGGTTAGGGTTGAGATATCTGACCCGTTTATATAAACAGGTCGATTTCGAGTTGAACGTTTCTGACCCGCCAACCCGCGAACCCGAACCTGTCAACCCGAACCCCACCTGAATTGCCACCCCTACCCAAAGGTGCTTATTAATTATTTTTTAATGTACTAATTACACCATATTTTCTTCTTTTTATTAATAGGAAAATAATAAAGCTGTCAATAAGCTAAAATTAATGTAAAAATAGTCTCTTCAATTTTAAAATCACTATTTTATCAATAAATATATAAAAAATTTATTCTTGTTAAAAAGATAGCACTAAAATCCTTATTGATATATTTAGAGAGAAAATGGTGTGTGAAAAAGACGGTTGAGTGGGAAGAGGAGAGAAGAGATAAATGGAAAAGGGAGCAGGTGGACCACTTCCACTTGTGATTTTAGGGTTTCTTTTTTGCTTCTTGGTGAAGTACACTTGTGATTAGTTTTAAGCTATTTTATATCTCTAAATCTATTGGATAGTTTATGTGATTTTTTTTTTTTGCGTATTTTTCCAAAATACAAAAAACAAATCATATTCAAAACAATGATAAAAATTCCACTTATTATGTTATCAACAAAAAGGGAGCAATATATTTCTAGATTGATGATAAATGAGAATAAAATCCAACATATTTGAGAGATCGATATTTACGATATTGATTCACATAATATGTAGTTTAAGAGAGCTTAAATGATATTGTATACAAATTACTTATCAATATAAGTTCATCAACTGTGTTAAATTGAATGCTAATAATTAAGTGACGTAATGTTAGAATTATGTATTAACTAGTTACTAAAAATATAATTCTTTGATTTGTTCCAAAGAGAATCCAAGTTTACTAATAACTAAAACGACAATTCATAAATGTTTTGGTTCTATTTTAGATAAAATAGTATGAAGAAAAATAAAACATAGGACATTTGAATAGTTTGATTTGAAGCTTTTCCTATTACACTTCAGTGAGAATTAGGGGTGAACATGGTACGGTACTACGTATATTTTTCTCATACCGCGTACCGTACCAACTATAATTGGTACACCGATTTATCTACCATTACCATACCAAGTTTACTTGGTACCAATTTGTTTGGCTACCAACAATCTTGGTTGGTACAAATTGGTAATGGTATATACCAACATCACTAACTCATATGAAATTAAAAAAACTAATAACAAAAGAACAATGATATTTTATCATTATCGACCAGTTAAACATATTAACAAGTGTTCCGAACATAGAAACAAAATAAGCAAAATGATATAATATGTTACGTGCTATATAAACATAATCTGGTACGATAAAGTAACAAAAGATGTAGCTATCTTGTCGTAACTGAATCACTGATTTGTGTGAATGTACATATAAAATATTATATTTTCAAAGATGTTTTTAGTTTTAAAGTTAAAATAAGTATGTCTTATTATATTAGATTAGTTTCAGAGATATATTTTGGGCAAATAGGTTGCTAGTTTGTTATAATATATTAAACTAAAAATCATATAATATATATCTTGGTTGGTACGGTATACCGTGGTATTTAAAATTTGTGTACCATTACCGTACCATGATTACACAATTGGTACGGTACTACCAACCAAACATGTTGGCTACCAACATATTGGCTACCAACTATACTTGGTATGGTTGGTAGCATGTTGGCTGGTTTTGTTCGGTACAAATTTGACACCCTAGTGAGAATCTTAGTACATGGAGTTCAATAATGGGCCGAATTGTTTAATTAACATAGATACATTAAATGTTTTTGTTGGAATTTAAATAAAAGATAAGAATTTTAATAACACATAGGACACTTGGATAGTTTGATCTGAAGCCCACATTTCACTTCAGTTTAAAATCTTAGCACATTGAATAGTTTTAACACGTTGTACAATTAGATCCAAGAGTCTTTACAATCAGTTTAATCAATTACATTGCTCAAAATGTAGCTGTACAAATGATATAGCTTCTCATAATTTCTTTGCAAACTATTTTAACAATTCTAAAACAAGATAAAAACATTCAATTTTTTTTTTTTTCTAAATGGAAGAAAAGGGTGCTTCTAGTATATCACCATCTCATCCCAAAGAAGAAGAACTATAACATAAATATAAACTACCAGCAAAGAGCTAGCCAAGTACAGAGATACAACTACAAATTGTAACGACAAAATAGGACATACATACCACATAAACCATAAAATATTTTAGAAGCTAGCCCTATATTTCATCCAAGTGAACACGATTAATTGAAACTCCTCTATGATTCTTGAATTCAAAAGGTCGACATTATTGAAGATTAAGTTATTCCTAGCTTTGCAAATGATGGCAGCTGGTCTGAGGCATATGGTTTATATCCATGTGGGCTGCAGGTCGTGAGTTCGATTCCCCTTGGGAGTGTTACATTAGTGTAATTTTACTCACACCTCACACGGGCACATATGGGGAATTTTCCTTGGAATTCCCTTTGGGGGCTGGGTTTGCCCGCTTATGCGGAGCTCGAACTCGGGGTGCTCGCTGAAATATTGCGAGTATGCTTTCGTTATTTCATTTTCCGTTTCAAAAAAAGTTATTCCTAGCTTTTCATATAAGATATACTAGTATCAAAGCCCGTCCGATTAGACGGGCATGTTTTGAGATATAGAATCCAAAGCAATGATAAGTACGTATGAACTTATATAGTCAATTATTATTGAAATAATAAATAACTGTTTTGTTATATATGAATATCCGTTAGAAAAACATAAACACAAAATAAAACTTCTTTGTACATGACGTTTGTCGTTGATTTGCCTGCTTTTATAAATTTGAAAACTAAATCATTTAAAGAACTGTGACGCCCAATATCACTTTGCGATGCTTGATCCATTTGCAATAAACAAATCATTGATTGCTATCAATAATACTTTTGCGGATATACACATCAATTTCGTTGTACAAAATGCACAATCCGCAAATGATTGTCCATGGTTAGCCTTAATATAAATACTTTTAAAACCTAAACGAATAAAATTGTGATAAATTTAAAAGTATTTAAAGAAACATAAAAATCATTAGTTTTCTATTTAATATAAGTATCCTCCCCTGTGGTTAGGTTTCTTTATTTTGAATATAATTTAACAAAAAAGGGATTTTAAAACTTAAACTTTACCAATAATTATTGCAAGAAGGTTAAATTTATTTAAAAAAATTGACAGTATGGAGGTAACTAAATAGTATGTGTTGATGGGTATACGTGCAAAAGCGGATTATATTTACTTATTTAGTGTTATATATTCTACCTTCTCGCACTTTTCACAGGCTTTTACAGTTTTTCTTTTCTTTTTTGGTTTGATTTATTGAAAATTGTAGCAAATATTATAATTTATTTTAGAGCTATTGTATGCGGGGTTGTCTTGAAATTTGTATTGTTTATTTCCTATTGGTTATCGTTTTATTCTATTCAGATTTTATAGTATGTGCTCTAATAAGGGGTGAGCATTTGGACCGAACCGAACCGAAAACCGACCGAAACCGAACCGAACCGAAACCGGTAATATGTTATCGGTTACGTTTTGAAAATTCATCGTTATCGGTTATCGGTTCGGTTCGGTTTCGGAAAAGGATGAACATTTGACATAAAATAATCGAACCGGAACCGAAACCGATAACGATAAACTTTCAAAACCGAAACTGAACCGATAACATGTTAAAGGTAAAATCGATATACACAAAATCAGTAATGACTCATCAATATCATTTTATTCTAATTAATAAAATTTGTTTTATTAAATGTTTATTTTCATATGCACATAAAACACATATCAACGTACGATCATGGTGCACATATTAATAAAATTATATTTTATTTTAGTTACGATGTTATTTGTGAGCTCATCAACAAATGACTTTCTTGGTAATTGTATCCATGTAGGCAGTAGCTAGCCATATCTCTTATGACTTGTTTTTGTTTGTTTTGGCTTGGCATAATATAGATATCCATTCTCGTGTTTAATTTCCTATAAAAATTTATATTTAAATTTTCTAAAACTAATTGATTATACAAAGTTTTGTTAGGCTATTCAACATGTTAGCTGATGATATAAAACGAGGGGCAAAAACAATCATAAACCGGAAATATATTCGTTCACAAGGATATCAATAGTTGAGAATTTTCGAAGAGGCGAATTTAAGAGTTTTAGACAAAATTTGTAATTTACTTTCTTTTTTTGTTAATTATCAATGGTATTATTTTGGCTGAAATACGACACTACGACCACTATTTATCTTCATTATCAATATGTATGTTACGTTCTTTTTTGTTTTAAAAAAATATTAATAAAAGTGGCCGCTAAAGATATATATGGCAGGATGTGTGTACCTATATCTCCCAACAAAGTGACACTAGTATTGTGTAGATAAGATTTTTTCCTTTGAAATGACTGGACACTTAGTAAGTCGGTACATGGTATAGTATATACAATTATCAAAATATGTTATTTTTCTCTGTTTAAACTTTAATTATTTGATATTAATTTTATATAAACAAATAATATAAGTTTTACAATTGTATTTTTTGTTATATACTTATATGTCATTCAGTCATCTAATCCACATTTTCCATTCTTGTGTCATTTTATCTATTTTTTATTTAAATTTATTTCTGAATTTTGAATTTTCTCTTTCAAATTTAACATTTAATCTAATAATATATCACTAAGTTCTTTAACTTTACACAATTTTTCTCAAAATGACATTTTTATTATTATTTGAAATTGTTTTTCAAATTAATTTTAAATTCCATCGACATAGTTTTATTTTCGTTATCATGTATATATTTGTCAATATCAATTCCGATAGTTTATAATTGTATTATTATTTTTGCCATAATCAACTAACAAAAACTATATTTTGAATTTAAAATTTATTACTTTATATTATAAAACGTGATACTTAATTCAATAATCTAATTTATTGATTTGAAAAGCTCATGAAGATAATGAAATACTTTATTCTGAATTATATTTTGATTTTGGATATCTGATTCCGGTTCCGAATAGGACGAACCATGGTTTCGGCCTTTGGATAATTGGGCCAAATATTGGGTTGATTATATAGTTTTTGATATCCAATATTAGCCCACATGCTAGAGGAATTTGGAGCATTTAATCTTTTTCCTCGGAAAAATTTAAACAGTTTACCGCTATGGTTAAAGTTTATTTTGATGGTAAAAGACTAAAAGATATAATTCTTAAACATAAGCATTCCTACCTGATTAGTAGGTTTTAAATTGGAGAGTTATTTCCGGTTAGAATACAATTGTTTTAAGCATTAAATTATCTATAAGGCATAGCGCTAATGGCTAAACTTGTAAAAAGATTTTGCTAATTAGGGTAGTTGTTAAGAAGAAAAGAAAATAAGTTTATTGTATATTAATCATAAAAAAACCAAGCTCGTGAATTTCAATAACCACTTCAATATAGTTATGCTTAACAATTCGTACACAACATTTGACTATTTGAACACTTGTAATGTTTTTAGCGCCACTAAATACAACATCAAATAACTCTAATTTTGATAAACAAAGTTATACAAATATAATTACGTTTTTGTTGAATATAAAATAAGTTTGCGTGTCGTATTTGAGTTTTGGGATTGAGTGCTTGTCCGAATCAATCAAGCTTCCAATTCTTTGACATAACATCGAATTAGCCTCACGGATAATTTTCCACTCACGCCCCTTTAACTTTTCAACTACACTAAAAAACAAGGTTGACAAGTTATCTTATCTTATTATATATAGAAAAGAGTACTATAAAAATACAAGGCTATTTGTAAACCATATAACTGTCAAACTTATGATAGAGCTCAAGAGGGTTGTAAATTAGTTATTATTGTTGACATGTAAAATAACTTTAAAAGTTGTTTTCAATCTATTCAAGGTGATGTTTTATTTGTATATGGAATTTTTAAAGAGAAAAAATAGTGAAACTAACTCTTGAATAAGTTGTAAGAAGCTTTGGGGTAATGGTATATAAATTGTCCACCAACTAAGATGTTACGAGTCATTCTTAAATACAATCATAAGTGTTAGTTGTTTTCTAAAATCCTATGTTCTTTTAGTGGTTGAAGTCTTGAAGCTTATATTGTGCTATTAACCTATAATACAATAAGGGAATTAGTTTTCACACCACAATTTTTGATTATCGTACCATAATGTACACATATTCCTGCAAACTGTACAAGTATATAAAGCGGTTGTTGTGGTACAAAACTTAAAAGATGTGGTATGAAAATCACTCCCTATAATACAATTGTCATAGAGATTTACTGTTCATAAAAGTGTATATTAAATTGTTTTTCAGTGAAAAATACACAACAATGGTATAGCTTAGTGGTAATTAAGAACACATTCTCTTAATACTCCATGCGTCTCAAAATTATTGTCCACTAAAAAAACACACAGTTTAAGAAAAATATATTAATTATACTGTGTTACCAACTAAAAAAAAGAAATTCTCACTTAAATTATTTTTTATTGGTTGAAATTTAGGAAAGAAAGTCTTTGTACGACAAACTAAAATAGTATAATAGACAATAAAAATGAGATGAAAGAAATATATATAGTAGCTCTTTTATATTCTTTTCCAAAAGGCTTTGGTATCCTTGTTGATACAATTGACTATTTAACTTGTTTTTAGTTAGTGTGAAGATGCAAAAATATCTTTGGCTTTTAAATTCCTAAAAATAGCAAAAATAAATATATATTTTTTGCTTGAATTAATTAATTTTGTTTGTGTGTGTGTTAAACAAATCAATGAGGACAGAAGAGAATAGAATGGGAATGTGTTTTCCCTTTCATTATTTGCTATGGTCATGACCACTAACTAATTTCTATTCTTATCCACCCACAAACTCCATTATTCAATATCACTAATTTATTAATCAATCAGCCTTAATTTTGTCAACTAAAATATTATCATCAAAAAAGATAACGCCTTCTTTGACTAAATAAATAGAGACTAGATGCTACACATCTCTATCTCTATCTATAATAAAAGAAAGCATATCATGTCACCTTTGTCACATCATCTTTGTCATATCATCTTTGGCACATCATAAATCACTACCAATAAAATCATTTCACGTCATCTACCATATCTTTAGACAACATCCTAAAATTCAAAAAAAAATATCAACGTTACCACTTATATTTTCAGTTTCCACTTTCGGTATGTTTTCTTATGACTATCAATCTCTATCTATAATAAAAGAAAGCATGTCATGTCACATTTGACACATCATCTTTGTCACGTCATCTTTGCCACATCATAAATCACTACCAAAAAAATCATTTCACGTCATCTACCATATCTTTAGACAACATCCTAAAATTCAAAATAATTCAGAATAAATATCAACGTTACCACTTATACTTTCAGTTTCCACTTTCAGTTTGTTTTGCTATGACTATCAATAAAAGCCAAGGATAATCACTTTCAAATGTAGTTTTCTTCTTACCTCAGCCTGTATTCACTCATGGTCAACTTTACGTTGCTGCGTCTAGAGTTAAAAGTTGCAAAGGATTAAGGATGTTGATATACGACAAAGACGGGAAAGTGATTAACAACACGTTGAACGTTTTTGTTACCATGAAGTTTTACAAAAAAATTGAATATGTTTCTAAACGACATGTATTATATTATAAATTTGGCTACTCTTTATACGATAAAATGGGATATGCAATTATTGTCAACAAATTGTGTTGTTTTTTTTATCAGCGTCTTGCATATAATGTTGTTTAGAACAAATACCATTAAATTATTACAAACCATCCGTGATTTATCACGGGATGTATACTAGTTTTTTTTTTTTATAATAATTGAACACTTGAGGCTTATATTTAAATTTCTTCATCCTACTTCTCAAATTGAGTAATTGACCCTTATTCACTTATTCTAGCTTTTGTTTTAACTAGTATGTGTAGGGACATATAAAACAATGCACCTAATATACACACAAGAACAAATATGTATATGTATATATGTAGGATCGGGTTCCTTCAAGCAGGAACTCTAGTTTTACGAAAACTGCTAAAATTATTCAAGGAAATATGTTTTAGAATACATTTATAGATAAGATTTTAATATATATTCAAATATGCATAAGAAATTAAAATATTAAAATTTTAATTGTATGATATTTTTTGTTCGTTGGTGAACAAAAAAATATTTTCATAATTGAACATATTAATCACTTATGCATCTATGAATATTTAACGTTTTTCATCAATAGGTGAATATTTACTGTATGCATCTATGAATGAGTTTTAAAACATATAAATTAACATTTTGTTTGTATACTTCTCACATTTCTTTGTAACAACTCAACATTGTATATGTATAATGTAATTATGTATATATACAAGTAGATGCAGGACACCCCATAGGGTGACTAGCTCCAAACGAATTATTGAAACGATGTCCGGTTAGTCCATTAGTTTAAGTTTTGGGAATATTTCTGATGCATAATCAATTATTGAATATGTAGTTGATGTGTAGGGTGTTCAAAACCAGGTATCCGGATTTTTAGGTATTCGGATTTTCGGATAGTGATTTTTACTATCGAATCCGGTATTCGAAATTCGCATACCCGGAATTGGTACCCGAATTTCAGATATCCGAAATCCGGGTACCCGGTATCCAAAAAAAAAAAAAAATTCAAATATTTTTCAGATATTTCAGGCATTTTAGCTATTTTTCATATATTTTAGGATCTTTTTAGGATATCTTTTTATTTCGAATATTTGTTCGGGTATCAGGTATCCGAAAATCTTATAAACACTATCCGGATTTGGTATCCAAAATTCAGATACCCGGATTTCAGATATCGGAGAAAATTTTGAATACCTAAAATTCAGATATTGTATATATATACAATAGTCATTAACAATCCACTGTTCATAAAAATTTTCAAATTTAGCCCCTTAAATTTGTTTTAGTTAAATTTTGATGTTCATTTAACAAACAAATAGGTTAATTAAATTTTGCGCCTTAAACTTTTATTTAATTAAATTTTGCCCTAAACTTTTGTGTTTAATATCAAAGAGTGTTTATTTCTCCAAAGATTTTATATTCTTTTAAATCCCACTGCAACGTGCTGACCAATAATTTCCTCGTTATTGAACATTCCTAATTGATGGTACATCAGATTTGCTTTATTCTTAGCAATATATTCTCTTCACAGGAAAAAAAAAAATATGGCTAGTCAACAACAAATGAATGTGAACCACACCAAGTTTTTATATATAGTACATCTATGATCTATCAACTAAATTTCCCCATGGGATTGTTTTTATATTATACATGAGACCCCACCCCACAAACAAAATAAAAAAGCCATAACAAGTGGGCCTCATAACAAAAGGCCCTTCCTTTTGTTTACACTATAATAACATTTCCTAGAAACTTGAATACATTTAAAATATAATAACTCAAGAATCAATTGGGCCTCTTAGGAATAATAATTGTATTAACAAGATACAATTATACCACCCTTTGACCAATCACTATACACACTTCCACACATAGTCCTTTTACCCTTTTGCCCCTTGTGAAACAAAGAGAGTGGGGTGAGTGGACACCACATTACACGTACTCTAGCAAGCCAGACAAATTCCACCAACAAAATTCATTCCTAACCTTACCTTTTCTACTTTGTTTTGATAGTTGACTGTCCTTTCTAGTAACTTTACCGAAAGTAAAGGGTATATGAGTAAAATTATATAACTTCTTTTTCTTTACTTCATATTTCCACCATGCCCTGCATTCCATAATGAACTTTTGTTAGCAATAATCTCTTTGAATTTTATAGCAAGTTTCCCACAAACACTTTCCAAAATTACACTACTGAAAAGACCAAAGTACCCTTGTGTATGTTGGTAGGGTAGGCGAACCGACACTAGAGAGAGCAAGCTAGGTGGTTCATAGGGCTGTAAATGAGCCAAGCCGAGCTCGAGCTCGGCTCGTTTCGAGCTTTATGTGTAAAGCTCGAGCTCGGCTCGATTAGGTTTTTCCAGGCTCGGGCTCGGCTCAATTAGGCCCATTTAAGCTTCCATATATTCGAAATATATAATTCTTTTGATTAATCATAATATTTAATATATGATGTAAATCTTTTTTTATATTCTTTTGTATATGTATATGTATATGTATATATGTATAATATATATACACATAATTAGATAAATACGTAATATGTATTTATATTTTTTATAATAATTAACTATTTTAGCTCGTTTACGCTCGCGAGCCTAAAGGAGCTCTTAGTATGAAGCTTGGGTTCGGGCTCGTTTATTAAACGAGCTCTAAGTTAAGCTCGAGCTCGGCTCGAACTCGTTTAACTCGAGCTTTTATCGATATTTTAACGAGCCGAGCTCGAGTAGCTCACGAACAGCTCGGCTCACTTACACCCCTAGTGGTTCACCTTATTTACACTTCTTTCATATTATGACCAAATTTTAAACTACATGTGTTGACTTTTTGACTTTTTATGTTAAAGACAATACCTTTGTAGGCGGCTTGCTTAAGAGCAACAGTGGGAGCAATCCTGCAACTCCTCCTTTGGTGTTCTAACACAAGTTCTCTTGCAAACCAGTCAAGTTTCTCGAAATTGGTTTGGTTAGTTACCCTTTTACCCCCAAAGAGCACAGATTCAATGTTCTTCTGTCTCAACATCTCATCACCCATTGTTGTCAGCATTTTTACATTGTCAGGACTAGGATCCGAGTCCATATTGATCCCGCCACGAATCGTGTTGGATCCATTTGCCTATATTGAGTAAAAATAACAAGGTATAAGTCACGAAATCTTAAGCAACATAATTAAAATGTTTGGTGATAGGAGACCAAAAAGAAGTTAGAAATAGTAATGTTATGACGTATAGATCCACAAATATTGTTTTCAAAAAAATCAGTTTTGCAATTCAAAAAAGTTTTAACGACACAACTTGTTGCTAGTTTGTCTTCCTCCTCGTTTGCCTTCCTCATCTTTGTAGAAACATTAAAAAAGATTTAGGGGGTGTTTTGATAAAATTTTAAGGGTTTTGGTAATGACAACCCTAAGGGATGTCTCTAAGTGCATTAAAAGTAGTACGAAAAAGTAATTCCTAAAATTCAAGAGTTGGTTATAAATGAATGTACAACTTTTTTATGCGTGTCTTATGACGAACTGTCATTATCAAAACTCAAATTTTAAACTTCAAAAGTTTATACTATTATGGTTGACCAAACAAGGGCCCCAACTATGAACAGCTGAATAAATAAACGTGTAAAATTTGAGAAAACATGATAAAAGGGACAAAGGACCAAAAAAGCTAAAGGGATACACTAGTAATCATAGCAGGTTCTCTTATGTGTACTACAAATATGGCAAAACCTTTGAAACAATACAAATAAAGTCATAAATTCATCTTTCACACTATAACTAGGGTGTCGTTAGGACTGTCACTAACATGCATAAAAAGCTTATATATTGATTAAAAAAATATTATTCCTAAAATTCTAAAATTCAGAGGTTGTATTTTGTTATTTTACCTTCTTAATGACAGTGACTGTCATTATCATTTTCATGATGAGATGACTTGTACCTTGTGAATTAGAAATAGTACAATACCATAAATTTACTACGTTTAACTAAAGAAAATTAATGTTTAGCTTTATACCTGGATACGGACGTAATTACTACAACCAGTCTGACCAAACGCCATGGCGACGGCGTGGTCGACCATGTCGGCGGAGGCGTCGCCGGAAATTCGAGCCATGGGACGACACCAGTTGTTAGCTTTCCACCCTTTGACCTTTTGGTAATCATAACTTCCTTCTAGAAGCTGACCGGTCCCAAGTGAAATTACCAAAAGGTCCTCCACCCCTCGCACGAACGGGAACTCCTGCTTGTTATGTAACACGTGCGTGATCGCAGCAGCGGTGGGGTTGCTCATAGCTACACCGCCGTCAACCGCCAGACAACAAGTCTTTCCGTCTGTTGACTTCATCGACACCGGCTGGAACAAGTCTGGAGATGCTGACGTGGCACGGCAAACCTCCCAGAGGTGGAAATCGTAGCTGTCGGTTTCCAAAGCGTCAGCTCGAGAGAACAGAAACGGGGCTGAGCTGGAGAGGTCGTAACAGGGGATTAAAACGGGTTTTAATGTGTTTTTTAAAGTCAAACTTTTTCCGTTGACCGTGAACGCTTCTTTCATTGCGTTTTCAAATCCGGCGGTGGCGTTAGTCGTTCCTCCGCCGCTGTCTCCGCCGCGAAAAATCCTTTTGAATAAACCGCCGCCGCCGACGCCTGAACTCGATTTCTGATTATACAATCGCTTCCCTTGCTCCGCTAAAAACTTCCACGTGTCCTCCGCCTTAAAAATCGGACGGCTCTGGTTCTTACTACCGAACAACATCGCTGTAAAAACACCGCCTACTCCGGTGCCGGCGGCAACGTCAAAATAATCGGCGATTCTCGCGTTCGGATTTCCGGATTTCACCTTCAACGCGTTCTCCAGATACGCTAAGGCTTTTCCGGCTAAAATACTCCGCATCCCTCCACCGTCGATCGAGAGAACGCAAATTTTCCCTCTCTGGTTCTTCATCGATTGAACGCCGTCGTATTCCGAGTTCTCCGGCGTAACAGAAACTTCCGGAGTAACCTGTTTAGGTTTCCAAAGCTTCTGATCATCATAACCGAACAAAAACTTGCTCTCGAGGATCGAAAAAATCTCGTAGCTGAGTTTATCGGTGTCGATGCTCGGCTCTTGCAGCAATTCCAGTGATGAATGATTCGAATCCATTTTTTTTCTAATCACAAATTAACGACTGGTCAATTAATTTCCAAATCTTCGCACTCACACAGTTGCAATTAAGACACGTAAGCATCAAATTTACACGATCAAGCAAAATAAAACAAAAGCAAACCCTTAACAACAATCTCCCGCCAAAATCCTGACGTTCGATTTCCTGCACAAGAATACTCAACAAACTTTCGATTGATTTTTTTTTTTCTTTTTTCCTTTTTTTTTTTGTAAGGATAAATTTTTTTAATCTCACTGATTATAAAAACTGACTCTAGATTTTATAAGGTATTGAATTTGGCAACCAAACTTTGAGAATAAGAAAAGTGGGTGATCTGAAGAGAAAAAATGGTAGAAGGAGAAAGGAAAAGGAGACAAATGGAAGACGTGAGAATGAAAAGAAACACATTGATTGCAGAAGATTTCTCCTTTTATAACTTTTTATTTAATAAAAAATAAGGATTTCGAGGCTTTTTATTCTTTATTTTAACTATTTCTTTATAATCACTATACTAGTTTCAAAACATGTATGTATCTATTTATTTATACAGATATAATATATTTAAATTGATTAATTCAATTAAAACATTACATTTTTGTTTAGAAATTTTTTTGAATTGCAAAAGAGAAAAGAAATGAAGTTTCAAAAATATCATCAACCCGAACTAAAGATAAATTTATAATAAAAGTGTTTATATTCAAGTTTATTTCACACTGAATGCCAAATGATTTAATGAACTTGCAATCAATGCATGATAATTATATTTCCTTTTTATTATTTGATGGATAATTATTATCTATAAAGAAGTAATTGAATAAGATAAATGTTTATTATTTGGAAATTGGTAAATAAGGAATTAAATGTATACTGTATTACAAGGGATAGCAGGGTATCCGTGCAATGCGGCGGCGGGTACCCAGAAACCATATTTCGTAGCGAGCAAGTGTTGTTCGTTTACACGGTAATAATTGTTGCTAGAAATAAATAATTAAACGGAAATGTGGATTTTGGTAAGAGTTGATGATTTACAGCGTCGTATATTTAATGTTATTGGGTAAAATGGTTTTCGAGTAACAGACTTTTGTTATTAAGTGTGGGTGGTGTTACCAAAGTGTAATGTATAGCAAGTGGTTAACACATAGTGATAAGTTAGGAGAGGTCTTGGGTTCGAATCTTATTAGCCGCGATTTATTTTTTTTAAGGTAGAGAACTAACTAACAAAAGTGAAAGGTCCTTCAAATCAAGTTTAAGGAGCTCCTTAAACTTGCCTAATGGGGTAGACCTAAATGCTTTATATAGTAGTAAGATAATGAAACTTCTTTACAAATTGACCGAATTGATTAGCAGTATGCAGTATTGAGCGAAATGATTAGCAGTATGTAGTATTGAGCGAATTGAGCGAATTAGAGTATCTATGATGTTAACCTCTCTAATGACTTATTATATTTGACACATTATTTAATAATCTATTAATTACAAACCTCTTCAATAGTTAACCTTTCTAAATATATTTTTTATCAAAAGGGAATTGATTTGTTCAAGGAATAGTTTACTTATCTAAGGCAAATAGAGTTATTTATGGTAAATAAAGTTATTTAATTGCCTTAAAAAAATCTAATTTTCCTTATATGAATTATAAATTTCTTTGAACAAATCATTACCCTTATTAATATTACTAATTTACATTTATCTATATCAAATGTTACTAAATGTCCATCTCTTATTTAATTTAACAATTTTTAAGCATTTATAAAACTTAACATGTTTATAAAATGTCTCTTAGAAAAATATTATAATGTTTGACTTTAAAAAGTGTTGAAATATGATAAAACTATTATTTATAGTTATAGAAATAATAAATGATTCACATATAAATATATATAGGGATTTAAAATGTAAAATTGTTATATATAAGGGATAAAATAATGAAACATTAAAAGTTGATTAAGTGGTAAGCGAATAATAAGTGGTTGGAGTGACCTCCTAAAAAAGTCATTGACTAACTTTAGTTGTGTGAGAGGTACATTGTCAAAGTTAATAAACTAGGTATATAACTAACTTTAGTTGTGTGAGAGGTACATTGTCAAAGTTAATAAACTAGGTATATAACTGAAAAATAAAAATAGTGATGTTATAATAGATTGAGGGGAATTTGTTAAATGACGGTCTATTAATAGTTGAATTGATTCATGTTAAGGAATTGATGATGATGTAAGTTTTTTTTAATATGTAAAAAAAAAAATTAATAGTTTCCGAATAAATATTCACTCAACAGAAGTTTTGAAATAAATCTTATAGAGTAAATTACACAAATGGTCCCTGTGGTTTACACAATGTTTTAGATTTGGTCTCTAAGTCTCAGTAACTACTAATCCAAAACAAAGAAAAGGCTCGTGCTTAAATTGTCAATTTTTGCAGGGTTTCAAACTCTCCGGCGATTTAGCTTAGCTAATAACTACTTCAATGGTACTATATCTCCCGCTTCTTTCTCTCTCTGTTCTCATATTACGTTTTTAAATCTCTCCAGCAATTTGTTCGTTGGTAAGTTCCCGGAATTTGAATCGGCGTTTGTTAATTTGACTGTTTTGAACGCTTCTTGTAATAATTTCACCGGTGAGATTCCGACGAGCATTGGCGAGTCGTTATCGCTTCAAGTTATCGATCTTTCTTCCAATTTTTTCTAGGGTTTTAATTTGGGTGTGTTTTTGTATGTAGAGACGAAGAAAAGAGGAAAGAGGAAGGAGATGAAGTTAACAACAAATTTTAACGGCTGTTAGTATTAGGGACCAAAACCAATACGAAGTGTAAACCACAATGACCACGGGTGTAATTACTGAGACTTAGGGACCAAATCCAAAGCATTGTGTAAACCACAGGGACCATTCATGTAATTTACTCAATCTTATATTTACCCATTTATAAATAAATAATTGACTATCTTTTGAAATTGGGAACTTATTTAAGACAAACTAAAATAGTAATTTAGAAGATTATTACGGGGAGAGTATTAGAATGATTTCGTAATAATGTAAAATCAATATATAATGAAATTATTAGGCCTCTTCCAACCGTTACCTATCAGTAAACCCATCAGTAGCGCCACGTCATCACATCCTTACTGACACGCTACTGACACGGTCGTGTCAACCCTACACATCACTAACCCATCACTAAAATATACTTTTTATAATATTATTTATAAAACAAATAAAGAAAAAAAAGAAAAATAAATTGTACAAATTTTGATGCTCTTGGTACAAGCAAAAACCCAAACCACCCCCTTTTTCCCCAGGAACTCCTCTGCCACACACCCCCACGACGGCATGAGATTCCCGTCATCTCCACGACGTCCAGCTTGCGACGTGAAGCACGACGGCTTCGTGCCAAAGGCGTCACCCCCCGACGGGTGTTTGACGTGCTCACGACGAGAGCGTTGGGAGCGTTCTTATATCCACAAGACCACAAATAAAAGATGCAGTTTGAACTTTGAACATAGAAAATTTCATGTGTTTACATGTTCAATATCGCTTGATGAGTTTACGCTATCAAAAGTCGATGTCAAGATTCATAAATCTCAAAGATGCAAACCATTGATAGGATTCTTTAACTTTAAAAGGTGGTACCATTTTAATAATAAAGATTAAAATTGATAGAACGTTTGTGTAGTGACGATCAATTTGAAAGAGATGATAGCACAAGAGTGTTTGGGTACGCAATTTGGAGAACAACATCGTTTGTAACTTAGGCCTAAGTTTCTTTTTTGGTCAACGTCATAAGGGTACGATGCTCCCAGCAATTGGTACGGTGCTATAATTTAATATGTCCACGTGAATGTTGTTATCCACCAACTACAACCTCTAATCATGAATTGAAGATATTGAAAACGAGTTAACCATTTCAAATTTTGAAAATTAATATACACATAAAAATAATAAAACTTGTGCGAAAGCTAATTCGGTTGGCACCTTCGGTTGCTTCGGTTTCTTGCCTTCGTTGTTATCACCTTTCGGTTGATTTCGTTCGGTAGAGAAAAGCAATGGGTGGGGAGAAGGAAAAGTTATTTAGTGAGTATTTTGTTTGTATATATTTTTATACTAGTGGGTCCCAAAAAATTAATAAAAATTAATATTGACATGTATATGTCAGTTGACATGACGATGCGACAAAACACAACATGTAAGTTGCTTTCTAACATTGTCGCCGATCTAAGCAAACAGTAGTACATGTCTTCATAACAAGGGTGATTCATTATCCTTTTTAATGCATCCATTGCAATCATTGCCAAACATAACTATATAATTAGCTAGAAAATTTGTATTTTGTAATATATATAAATTAAATTTATGATATAGAAATGAATTCTTCTTTATATTTCTAATAGATATTAGAAGGGAGCTGATTCGTACATAGCAGCTTTTATCCATACAGAGCAAATTCATCCCAAATGACAATCATGCCCTTAATGGGAGGGGTGAAATGTAAAATGTGTTAAAAGTAAAGGAAGAGTATGATTGTCATTTGGGATGAATTTGTTCTGCATAGATAAAAATTGCTCTGTACGAATCAGCTCCCATATTAGAAGGGGAAATGATAAAGGATAAAGGTGTTCTTTATAATATGTACTATAGGTGCAATAAAGAACGATATTTTTTATCATAAACTTTTGAAGGATTTTTTATACTTCACTTCTTATTCCTCATGTGTAATTTTATTTTCATATTTCTATTTAATTTCTATTTTCTTAATTTTCATCTTAATCCCTTCTAATTTAATTATATTTGATCTCTCCTGGTTTAGTTTAATCACCATATATTTTCATGTTTTTGGTTATTTATAAGTCAATCTTTAATTAAAATAAATGTTTATTAATATTATATGTTTATAATTGTATTTTTTTTTTGTAATGATAATGTAATAATACATATTGAATTTAAATTTTATAAGCTAATCATAAAAGTATATGTATAACACACGGACACTAATTTAGTGTACATGATTACTCAATAGTTTAATATGATTACCTCAATTATAAAACTGATTCAATTGATAGGTCTTGGAGATAAAATTCTACCAAATTGGTAGGTGTTACAGCACAGCGAGTAGTCGTGTACGTGTGGAGCTCAAATCAATAACAGAGACCAAACACGACAACCGACCGCCGGCCGTCGGCGTGATAAAATGGAGGCCCACTAAGTTAGCTGGACTTTATTTTGGGCCCACTTTATCTGTTTTATTCAATTCTCAAGGATTAAATCTAGTACGGCACACCGTGGGGTTGAAAAGAGAATGATGTGTATAATATGTACTTCATCCGATTTAAAATAAGTGATACATTGTTGGTTTCATGGGTTTTGAGGTAAAATATGGTAATGATAATTAAATTAGATTAATTGGATAGTTAGTGGAGATTGAGTCCCACAAATTTTGAATAAAGTAAGGTTAATGACGTTTAAAAGTAAAAGTAAGGGTAAAGATATCATTTCACTTTATTAAAGTAGATAGTTATTGGGTGTGGGTCACACTACTTTTTACCAAATAAGGTAAAATTTCAAAGTGTATCACTTATTTTAATACACCAAAATATAGAAAGTGTATCACTTATTTTAAATCGGAGGAAGTATTTCATATTATGATTTTTATAATAAAAGATTATAATAAATATTAAAATATATAGTTAGTAGATGATAAGTCTCATTTCTTTTAAATAAAGTGATTTTAATACGTTTAAAATAAAGGTAAGAATAAAAAAGTTAATTTTACTATATTAAAATGAATAATTAGTGGATGATGAGTCTAATATTTTTTACTAAATAAATTAAAATTTAAAATTTATCACTTATTTTGAAACTATAAAAATGGGAAGTTAATCGCTAATTGTAATACTCCCTCCGTTCCTAAATAAAGTTCCCATTTCTCCTTCAAGTTTTGTCCCTAAATAAAGTTCTCATTTCTCAAACTTAAGGGACCCACTTAATATAATAATATTATTATCAATACTTTCACCACTAACTATCTCCTAAAACAATTTCTCTCTCCAATCAAACCTTATATTTTAATAAAAAGTAATATCAAATACCCCACCACTAACTATCACCTAAAATGTTGTGTCCAACACAAATGGGAACTTTATTTAGGGACGGAGGGAGTATAAATTTAGTATTTTGTTTGCTAAGACCGCTGCCAACGCAGCGTCACCACCGCCCGTCAGCAGGCTTTTCGAGCCGTCGTGCCACGACGGCGTTGGCACCAGCCCGTCGTGGCGTGCGTCGTGGTGTTTACGTCGTCTTGTCGACGGACGTGGGAAGGGCGTCGAGAGCGGAAGAAGAAAGAGAGGGGAGAGAGAGGAAAGGGGAAGGAAGAGAGAGAGGGGGTGGGATGCTTTGCGGACTTGTACACTAGGCTGAAAAAGTTGTACATGTCATGTTTTTTTTATAAAAAATAGTTTTTTTTTTGTTTTTTTTTTAAATTTAATGTTTTTTATATATATCTGTTTTAATAATACAAATATATTAGTGTTTTTATAATTATTTAATTTAAATTAAAAATGATGATGTGGAAAGGATATGTTTAGTGATGGGTTTAGTGATTGGTAGGGTTGGCACGAACGTGTCAGTAGCAGGTCAGTAAGGATGCGATGACGTGGCGCTAGTGATGGGTTTAGTGATGGGTAAGGGTTGGGAGAGGCCTAATAAGAGATACTACAGGATGCAAGGACAAGTTCTGGACATGTGCCACCATTCATTTTTAAAATTAGGTTTTGATAATGACAGTTCTAAGGGCTGTCAATAGATCTGCATTAAAATTTTGTACTTTAATCCTTAACTAACTCCCGAATTTTAGAAATTACCACACCCTTTGAATTGATGTACAACTCTTTATGCTTTAAAGACAGCCCTAAGAGCTGTCTTTATCAAAATCCTTTAAAATATTAGCATATGTATTAATATGTGTTAGCGCGTGAAATATTGAAAAGAAGCAGAATAAATAGCTCAAAAGAAAAAAAAATAAAACATATACCATGGAGATTGAGGGACACTTTTAATTTTGCGGACTTTTTTATATAAAAAATGAAATTTACTTAAGGGCCTCTTTTTGAAAATTTTGCCTATGCCTAAAAATTACTTAAATATGCCTAATAGATAGTGTATATGCAGTTATGCACAGACTGACAGACACACAAACATATTACATATACATATGTACGTATAGACGAATGTGTATTGATACGAACGGCATCAACTCCATATATTTTGATTTCAAATTATGTCAATATTATGATGAAAAACTTCATGGATAATTGGACTGTTTTCTTTATTTTCAGTTTAAAAGTTTTTTCTGGGTAGTTTGACCATTTTCAGTTCCTAAAGTCAACTTACATGATTTTTACTTTAAACTTAGTCAAAATAGGATGAATTTCAGTTCTTTGAGTTTCTATCAGTTCTTCCAAGAGCAAATAGTCAACGAGTTGACTTGGGATTCTTCTTTTCATCACAGGCAAAGACCAAAGTCAACTTCTTTGACTATTTGCACATAAAAGTCTGCATCTTTACTTCAAATCACAAATCTTGATTTTTCATGCAGAAATCAAGAACCGAGTTATGTGGCAAAGTAGACGTTTTTTCTGCTGCTACATATATTGCGGTAAGCTCGTGTGTGTGTTTTTTAAGGTGTGTTAGTGTGTCTACACTTTATTAATAATTGAACATAAAAGAAAATAGAAATACAACGTTCTGCAGATCCTTAAATTATTAGTACCGAACAGATGTAACATGTTTTAGAAGCATCTCAACAACATCATGTGAAATTCTATCAGCTTCAGTTTTCAAATGTTGAATTTTTTCCTCTGTTTCTTTATCAAGACGTTTCACATTGGCACCCGAATCCCCACTTGACTGTTTGTCATGAATAAATTAGTTATTATTTTAAGGGATAATTGCTTTTATATCCTTGTAAAATTCATAAATTATTTCTATATCCTTCTTAAATTCATAAATTATCTTTATATCCTTCTAAACTTTATAACTACCTTCATGTCCTTCTAAACCTTTAAAACTCTTTTTTATGTCCAAAAACCTATTTTATTATTTATTAAATCGTAATAATATCAATAATACAGGCAAATAAACATGATTTCTAATACATAATCAACAATTTTATTGCATACTTATTTGATAATTATTGATATTTTAATGATTTAATAAATATTAAAATATGTTTTTGGACATAAAAGAGAGTTTTAAAGATTATAAGGATATGAAGGCAATTATAAAATTTAGAAGGCTATACAGAAAATTTATGAATTTGAGAAGGATATAGAAATAATTTATGAGTTTTACAAGGATATAAAAGCAATTACGCCTTATTTTAAATATTTATTAATTAATTTATTTTATTTTAAAGTTTGAGCTTTACCTCGGCAAGTTTTCTCTGATAATCAGCTTCCATTTGAGCACGAAATTGAGCTACTTCCTTCTCAGCCTCTTCTTTAGCCTGTTTTAGTCTAGCCAACTTTGCTGGAAAAAAAAATAGAACTCATGGACTAATCCAATTTTGACTTTTGAAGTCAAACCAGTCAATTTTGACTTATATAAAATGTACAAACCATTTCTGGCAGCATTGACAATTTGTTGAGCTTCTTGCTCTGCTGTTAACAGTAATTGGATTCCGTTTTGGACCCTGCTTCCACCATCCATGTTTGCTACTTTTAATTACCATAATAATTACAAAAATAAGGTTAGTAGTAAGTGGTAATTAAGCATTAATTTGAAAGTTTAGCAAGCTCCAAAATATTTCATAATATACTAGTCAGTGAATCATCATGAATCTTGATAGCTAAAAGAAAATTTTACATAATTGATTAATTCTTTTTATTTAAATCAGTACTTTGACCTAAAACTCCTAATTCCCCATTGATGAGAAAATTCAAGCAATAAAATTTCACACCATATTCAATTGCTAGAATCATCAAATCAAGATCCAAATTTAGCATTACCCAGATAGAAATTACACAGATTAACCACAAATCAAAGTAAAAATGAATCTTTATACAAGAAAACTGCTCATAAAATGTTGAATTTGAAGCGATTAAGAATCTTTAAATTCAAAGATTCAATTTTTATTACACTAAGTTGAACTGAACAATCATAAATCAGGAAAAGATTAAGTTTAATCGTGGATTAAAGCCCAGATCAATCAATACCAGTATTCAAAAATCAAAAATAAGATCATGAATAGCGACAACAAGCAATGTTTATACACAAATTCACAAAGCATAAAAATCATAAAAAAAGGAAGATTTGAGAGAAAAATCGTAGAGAAATTAGGAGAGGAAAAACATACCTATCAAAGAGAAAACTGGCCAAATATTCAAATGATTCTATGATGAGAAACTACACATTGTTTGCTAATTTAAACCTTTTTTTGTCTACTAAACTGACGGGAGATCGTGTAACATTGGTATTTAGATAAAAAAAGATAAATTATATTTAATATTTTTATAATTTTACTTATAGTTTTATTTACTTTTTCATTTTACAGATGTAATTTATTAATTCTCTTTTCCCATATCTTAATTTTGACATTTTTATTAATATAGATAAAATAGTTAATTTCTGTTCTATTAGAGTAATACTTTGTATCACAATTAAATGATACACTTTTCATTTATAGGTATTTAAAAATAAATGATATACTTCAAAAGTTATTTTATTTGGTAAAAAAATACTCCTCCGTCTCATTTTTATTGTTCATCTTACTATTTTAGTCTGTCCCAAAATAAGTGTCAATTTCAAATTACAACCAATCATATGAATTATAAGTGGGTAAATATGAGATTTTATTGGTGGACAGTGCAATAATTGCACTTTCTTAAAACTGTGTGTCTTTTGTCAAGTGGACAATTAATATGGGACGTAGGGAGTACGATTCATCCCCCACTAACAATTCACTTTAATATTTAGAAATTACTTTTACTTTTACTTTTAAACTCGATTATCTTATGTATGTAACATTACTTTATTTTACATGGTACAAATATATTGCAAGTTTGTCCTTATTTTGGTTAGTTGCATATGATCTATCATACATACAATATTGCAGAGTGTTAGCATCTCTTGGCATATTGAGAATGTGAATATGTGACATATTTTTCTATTAGTTTTATCCTACTTTGACTAAACAATCGTAACAAAAAGGATGATAATTTCCAAAAAATGAGAGAAGAACATGATAATGTGTATTCTTTATTTTCCTTATGGTCTGCATGTTTAATTTTCCATGCATGTACATACGTCTAAAAGGATCATCAAAACATAATAATAATTTAATGTAAACCAAAGTACTAATTAAGTGCACAATCTTGCTTCTAATTTTGTTCCACTTTTTTGAATTTATTTTAACATGTATTATTTGTGCTTTATTAATATATTTTTTCATTATTTATTTTAAAGGTAGTAGTGCATCGAAGGGCTGGTCGTAGCAGGAGCATAATCGGAGTTGTCTATGTCATTCGAGTAGGGTTTGTTGGCAACCTCCATCACATTTTCCGAATTATCTTCGTTTTCCATCATTTTGTGAGCAAAAGGGATTTCCGATTTCAGGTTACGATTGCTTCCATTATTCTTGTGATTATGTACATGAACAAAAAGTATATATATTTAATCAAAAGAAGCAATCTTTTACTATATCAATACTTTCTTATATATTTTGCTCCAAGGTAATGATAGTAATGGATAAAGAAAAAAACCTTAGAAATTATAGTGGTAGTGCTAGAAGATGTAATATATGTCATAAGTTTTCTATTTGTTCCTGCAAAGAAAAAATAAATAAATTGAAAAAATAAGTATGTCACCAATGCATTCCCATATTTAAGGGGCATACATGACTCATGAAAATAATTAATTAAAAAGGTTAGAGAAGACAAAATTTAATAACTTTAATCATGAACACACCTTCAACTTCATAATCATGGAGGCTTGATAGAAGAAACACAATGAACATCAAATAAAGCTTCATAATTTGTGAAACAAGTTGCAAAATGCAGATTAAACTGTTTATAGATCTTGAATTATTAATTTCGATGTCAAATTTGTGGGTTTTCTATATCTCTAGATGGGTATTAAGCCGACTTATTTATTCATACTGCATACATGATGATTATGAATGTCAATGCCGGTTTCTCGTATTAATTCAATTTAATGTGGCGCAAGATTTGTACGTGAATCTATTAACTTAATTATTAAATGGGTTAGGGGTTTCAAACGAATATATGTAAATGTGGAAATAGGGGATTTCAAATAATCAAACAATGTTTCTGACTTTTGACCTAATTAATGTGTATGATTTTTATTTTTATTTTTCATTTTACCGTAAGTTCAAAATTCTTAGCTACAAGAGAATGTTCGAGGGTCATACAATGTATCTACTTTCTACGTGACACACAGTGGTGATGTCGTTAGTGGTATCATACGGTCTTAGACTATACTAATTAACAACTCAACCAAACTCATTTTTTTAATTAATTATTTTGTATCACTCTTTCTTCAACATACTCATCTCAATCGGGCCTAATTGTTACACATATTAGCAATTCAACACAAACAAAAACCACCAATTTCATATCCAATAATATTAGAAAATGAAAAAAATAATGCGAGGGCCAAATTAATTCCCTTAAATTAATTGCAATTGTACTTTAAATGGAAACAAATCACCCTTTAGCTTTTTATGTCTGTTTGTGTGGCATATTAAGAATGTAAATATATGACATATTTTCCGATCCATTAGTTTTCACCTACTTTGATTAATCATTCGTAATAAAAAGGATGATAATCTCTAAGAGATGAGAGAAAATAACATGATAACATGATAATGTGTATTATTTATTATCCTTCCAATTTGCATGTTTAATTTTTACATGCATGTACGTATCATACGTCTAAAAGAATCATCAAAAGATAATAATGATTTATCAAACGTCCTTTGGCATAGTTGTATTTGTAAAAATATGTGTTATTTATGACTAAATTAGAAAATTTGCAGTTAAAAAAAGATAATAATAATTTAATCTAAACCAAAATAATAAGTGCACGACAATCTTGCTTCTTCTCAATACAGATTCCAAAATAAAATTTTATTCCACTTTTTTCCAATTAATTTTAACTACACGTATTCGTGCTTTATCAAAAAAATTCCATTATTTATTATAAAGTTAGTGAATAATCGGAGGTTCGCCTTTAGCCGGAGTATAATCGCAATTGTCTATTTCATTCAAGTGGGGGCCGTCGGCGACCTCCATCCAGTGAATTATCGGCGGTTCGCCTTTAGCCGGAGTATAATCGGAGTTGTCTATATCATTCGAGTGGGGCCCGTTGCCGACCACCATCTCTTGCTCCGAATTGATCTCCGATTTAAGGTCATCATTCTCGTGATTCTGTACATGAACAAAAGATATATTTAACCCAAAAATTATCTTGCTCATAAATAATGATAGTAATGGATTAAAAAATTAAAACCAACCTTAGATGTAATATTTGTCATGATTTTTCTATTTAATCCTGTAAATAAATAAAAAAAACAAATTAACAAATCCACATGATGATCAATATCACAAGTGGAAAAGGTATTTTGAAATACTCCCTTCGTCCCACAAAAAGTTCTCATTTCCCTTTTCATAAGATTTTAGATGATAGTTAGTGGTGCGGTTATTGTTATTATTTTGATTAAAATATAAGAGCATCTCCAATGGTAACTTTTTTTAAAGCTTTTTACTATTCAAATAAGCTTTTGAAAGACTTTTTACCATTGGGATAGGTAGCTTTTTTGAAAGCTTTTTGCAATGACTTTTTTTCTACTAACCTTTAATGAACTATTTATGTTTGTCATTTTTAGTCCCTCAATATTTAATATCTTTTCATATTAAACCTTAGATATATTATTATATATAAATTCTTTACTTTTTTTAATATTTGCAATGTAATGTTTCCATCTATTTAAATATTATTGTCAATTATTATAATATTTTTGTATGAAATATTTCTAAAAAATATTAAGTTTTATAAGATGTCAAAAAAATTGTCAATATATACATAGGGGGTATTTATGAAACATTTAAGATAGATAAAGGTAAATTAGAAATATTATTAAAGAAAAAGCTTTTGGAAAGGTTAACCATTGAGGATGTTATTTAGTAATAGCTTTTTGGTTAGTGGATGGTTGATGTGGCAAAAGTAATAAGCTTTTGTAAGGTTAACCATTGGGGATGCTCTAAGGTTGGTTTGGAAAGAGAAGATAATTAGTGGAAGTTATTGATGGAGTTTTTAATAATAATAGTATTTTATTGTGTGGAGTCCACCATATGTGGGAAATGAGAACTTTTTTATGGGACAAAAGGAGAACTTTTTGTGAGACGGAGGGAGTAATCATGGAAATGAACATACCTTCAACTTCATAATCATGGAGGCTAGACAGAAGAAACACGATGAACAGCAGATAAAGCTTCATAATTTGAGAAGCTGCAAAATGCAAGATTAAACTGTTTAGAGATTTTGAATTACTAATTACACAATGAGCATCAGATAAACTTACAATTACGTAGAAACAACTTAGAATGAAAAACGTAGCCTTTTTTAATGAATACGACCGATGAAATTACTGAGAGTTATATAGACTGATTTGAATCGATGAAATCCCGTATATGTAGAATATCAATAGAAATTGCTACAATTAGAGATTAATAACAATAGAAGGTTTCTTATTTTAAAAGAGCTGCCGTTGTGGAATTTTAGCAATATAAATCGGATTTGAATTACCTTAATCGTTTCCTAAACGAAATCGACGCAATAATCGAATTTAGCAATAGATTCCATAATCGACGCATTTGACAACCTTCGTCAGAAACTGTAAGGCCCCGTTTGTTTTGACGTAATCCTCCGTAATCTTCCGTAATTGTAATTCAATTACATTACGGAGGACGTTTGGATGACCCATTTTTTTCGTAATTCAATTACGACGTAATTCCGAATTACGATATTCGTTGTAATTGAAATCCGTCCCAACACCCTACGAATTCAATTACGATCCTTTAGTAAACTAACAAATTTGAATATCTTATATGCTTCAGATTTTAAAATCATTTAAAAATATTAAAAAAAATTAAAAAAATTTAAAAAAATTGAAAAAATTAAAAAAAATTAAAAAAATTAAAAAAAAATTAAAATTTTAAAAACTTCTAAATAAATTTTAAAAAATTTCAAAATTTTTAAAAAAAATTTAAAAGTTTTAAAAAAATTTTAAAAATTATAAAAAAAATTTAAAAATTATAAAAAAAATTTAAAAATTTTATAAAATTTTAAAAAAAAATTTAAATTTTTAAAATTTTTTAAAAAATTTTAAAAAATTTAAATTTTTTTAATAAATTAAAAAATTTTAAAAATTTTAAAAAAATTAGAAAAAAATTAAAAAAATAAAAACTATTTATTTTTTTTAAATGTAAACAAATAATAAAAAAGTTAAAAAATAAAAAAAATAATAAATAATAAAATATTGAAAAAAATTTTAAAAATGTTTTTAAAAAAAGTCATAAGTATTGATTTGAATTACAACTCAAAATTTTGGTAACCAAACGCGTAAGCGTATTCGATTACAACCCAATTCAATTACAACCGAATTCAAATACAACCGATTTCAATTACATTACGGAGGATTACGTTGAGCCAAACGCCCCCTAATTGTCAAAAGATTGGATTCCATAATGAGAAATGATATTTAGTCCTACAATTTAGACATATTCATAGGGCTACCCACTGGATTAAATGAGATGTGTATTCTACTAATTTTCTCTCCTAATATTATCCATTGAATTTGACACGTGTCTTCATCTAATGAGTAGGCCTATGAGTAGGTCTAAATGGTAGGCCTAAATACCATTACTCTTCCAATTGGGAGCAATTTTTAGGGTTTAGGGTTTACCAATATCATATTAAATGACAAGCATGCGCTAGAGGGATGAAAATTGAAATCATAAGTGTAGTATAAGGAAATGAAATGCATAGTTATCTCTTGGCATAATTAATGTCCATTGTCTTTTTGTTGAGAAATGATATTTATTCATACCATTTAGATTTATTTATAGGTTTATTTACTTGATAGAATGACATGTGTATTTCACTAATTCTCTCTCCTAATATTATCCATTGATTTTGACACGTGTCTTCATCTAATGAGTAAGCTTATGAGTAGGTCTAAATGGTAGGCCTAAATACCATTACTCCTTTTTATTTTGTTTTTTTCATTTGATCGTAAGTTCAAAAAACCTAGTTACAAGCGAATGTTTGGGTTTCATTATTTTTATCGTAAGTTCATTTTATCGTAAGTTTAACCCGCCGGCTTACTCGGTCCGATCAGTTTGACTGTAGTTAGCACATTGATCGGTTTTCCAAAACACCCGTTTTTAAAACATTGAATAGCATAAACAACGTATCACATGAACATTTATTTTTTCTGTCGCTTCGTATATAACAACTAATAGTACAACATAAAACGATAAATATGAACCCAAACGATAAATAAATTTCGCAAATAATGGTTTTCAATATATTGATTGAAATAAAATGATCAGAGTTGAGATCTTCTAGCTAATACACCAAAACGCGCACGTTGAATATTGCTACGACGTTTCATGTACACAATCGAAGCAAACCCGATCAAACCCGCACCAACCAAAACTCCAATAACTATCCCTGCTTTCTGTCCTCCACTAAGCCCAGAAGATCCACCACCACCTTCACCACCGCCGCCGCCACCACTACTACCACCACCGCCGCCGCCACCACCACCACCACCAGGAGGTGGTGGAGCATGAGGCTGTGGTGATGGAGATGAACCAATGGCACCCCAGTATAACGTGCCAGGACCCCAGTATGACGTGCCAGGGCCAGGTGCTGCGGATGAACCAGGTGCATCTGAGTATGACGGCTCTGGTGCCATAACCAGAACCAACACGAGAATGGAAAATAATTGAAAGTGTTTTTCCATGGTTACCACATTACAAATTTGATCGAAAACGGGCTTTTATGTATAAAAAAGAAGTGATGAAAACAATGATTTCAATAACTAAAGACAAAATGATTGTCATAACATATGCAAACCCTAAATGCAGCTATGTATGTGCTAAAGAATTGGAGAATCCGTCTAACACATGAGAACAAGATTTATAGATATATTTTAGAATAAATATCCTACATTTGGGAAGTAAAGCTTTGACTTTTACAAATGTCAAAAAAATTATAAATTTGACTTTTACTTTAAGATTTGACCGTCTACATTATTCAATCCAGGAAGTAACATACACTAGTGTTAATATTAGGAACTTATAGTTCATCCTTCAGATCTTGATTTCTGTTTTCCTGTGCCGACTCCGATTTCTGAGTTGACTCGGTGTTCTGAGTTGACTCGGGTTTTTGGAGTTTAAAAGGGATTGCAGCATGCTGCTTTATGAACTTGTAGAAGCCTTTAACTGTTCTGTCTGTATCTACTGTGATCTGTAAAAACACAATTTCATAAACACTAAAACACATAAAAAAAATGTTAAAAACAAAATTGAGGATTTCATGGGCTATTTATTGGGCCACTAACCGGGTCAAAGCTCTTATTGCCAGCTGGGAAGAAAAGAAGCGTCGGGTACCCATCAGACTGAATATAAATAAAACATAATTAGTCAAGAAAATTATAAATTAAAATTAAAAAAAAAGTAATTTTTGAAAATACCTTAGCTCGAGGGTGTTCATTTGTGGTGCCATCCATTTTGGCTATAACAAGGGAATTAATGTCTCTAAGATGTTTTGCAAGTTTATTGTAAGTTGGTTCAAGTGCTTGACAATGGCCACACCATGAAGCATATATCTAATAATACATAATAATATTTTATATTATTTTATCATATTTAATGGTTTGACTTTGATTTAAAAAACGTACCTCTAAAAGAACATCCTTTGACTCGTCCAAAACTATTTCATCAAAGTTATTACCAACAACTATCTTTACATCCCCATCATTCTGGACCAATAAACAAAGGTGTAATGATCAGAGATAATTAATTGTTTTGAGTGTCTGACTAATTATTATTATATTATAAAAATATTATTATTGTATTATATATAAAAAAATAATTATAAATATAATGCTGGAGTAGATCCTACAACTTACGGTCTCTGGAATTGGATCAGACTTGTAGAATGGCTTTAGGTTGTCTTGTAGGAAATCGTCACAAAATGACTATTAAACAAAATAAAATTAAATTAAAAAAAAAGAAAGAAAAAAAGACAGTCAGTTTATTGTTTATGGGTTTTGTAATGTAAACCTTAATATTAGTCAAAGTCAACTCTCCTTCCAAAAAGAACTTTCTAGCATCTTCATTTCCCGTGAAGGCAATAACCTGCATGAAAACGGTCCCAAAACATGATGTTAAACTCGGCGGGTCAAATTACTCGGTCAACGGTGGTCAATGGCGGTCAACAGCAGTCAAATGAAGATATGAATGAATACTAACTTTTGGGGTGTCTCCATCAATGCCAAAGTATTCTGCAACTGGTTTACCAGCATCTCCATCGTCCATTGGAACGTACACAAAAACAGCCTGCATAACGGGTGATTTGTGTAAAGTTTAAAATAAAATTAAAAATTATATTATTATTATTCGGCGAATATATTAACTAACTAACTAACCTTTCCCATAAAATCTTGTGCTGCATCTTGGAATATGGGAAGGAACTTTTCGGTATCATTTAAAGTAGTAAAAAGAATCACCTGACAATGAGCAATAGTTAGTTAAAACTTAAAACCGACATTTATAGGCATAAAATAAAAATAAAAATAAATGGTACCTGATTCTTGATTGGATTCTCGAATACTTGTGAAGCGCTTGCACGCGTGAAGTAAATCACCAACGGAAGCTTCTTCTTAGAGACAAAATCTGTTATTTCTGACTTTGTGAATTTACCTCCTGTAGTTAGGTAAATATGTTAGTTATATGTATTATACTGCATGACAAGTTATATGTGGCAAATTAACCCGTTCATTAGTAAACGGGTCAAAATTGTGAGAGAACGAACCAAAGTGGCTAATTTTTTCATCTTCCTTCTTTAACACAACCAAAGCTGGACGTTTTGCTTGCGGGTCGATATGGAAAACCTTTGCCACATCAGCACTAGACGTTTGGTAGAAGCTTACTTCATCTTCCTGTTTTGAAGCTGCAGCAAGTTCTTCACTGTCTGGACCCTGTATGGATCATAATCATTGAAATTAAAATAAAAATGAATCATAATCTAATGTAATACTTGTGATTTTAATGAAGTTTTTAAGTGTGACAGAAATTATACCACGAGATTTTCAAGAAAGCCGACAACTATTGGTGACTCGTTGGTCAATACACGTTCAGCTTCCTCAACTGTGGTTAAATTGTGTAAACCAGGCCCAATTTTCTTCTTCACCCATGTCACAATTGCACCCCTAGAAATAAAAATTATGAATTGAGCATAATTTTGCCCCTATTTTAACTTTAATTAATCAAATTTGGCAAAATTGAGCTTCAAATTAGGTCATATCTAGACGTGGAAAATAAATTGACTGGTCTTCAAATTAGGTCACAATAGCATCCCTAGAATTAAAAATTACGAATTGAGCATGCTTTTGTCCCTATTCTAACTTTTATTAATCAAATTTGGCAAAATTGAGCTTCAAATTAGGTCATATCTAGACGTGGAAAATAAATTGACTGGTCTTCAAATTAGGTCACAATAGCATCCCTAGAATTAAAAATTAAGAATTGAGCATGATTTTGTCCCTATTCTAACTTTTATTAATCAAATTTGGCAAAATTGAGCTTCAAATTAGGTCATATCTAGACGTGGAAAATAAATTGACTGGTCTTCAAATTAGGTCACAATAGCATCCCTAGAATTAAAAATTACGAATTGAGCATGATTTTGTCCCTATTCTAACTTTTATTAATCAAATTTGGCAAAATTGAGCTTCAAATTAGGTCATATCTAGACGTGGAAAATAAATTGACTGATCTTCAATGCAAAATCAAAGCTACAGACAGTAAATTAAATAAATAATCAATTTAATTGAAGATGGAAATAGATACTTACTTGTTCCTCGGACCATTATATGGCTTGTTAACACCATCAACAAAGAAGAACACAGTAGGATGCCCTTCGACATTATACTTCTGAGCCAACTCAGTCTCCTCGCCGGCGTCGACCTTCGCCAACACAACTTCATCCGCCTTCAGCTCCGTCGCCGCCGCCGCATACTCCGGTTTCAAAGCTTGACAATGCCCACACCACGTAGCGTAAAACTCCACCATAACATACCGATTTTTCTCCAAAAAGTCACTGAAATTCGACGCCTTCAGTATCACCACATCACTCTCATCGATCTCAGCTTCCGGAACCGAGTCTGAATCGGCGTATTCCCCTTCGCCTTCTCCAAAATCATCCAGATCATCATAGTTCTCGAAATCATGGTCCTCGTAACCGTCATGGTATGATTCGGCGTCGTTGTGCTCGTCTTCTTCTAGAAAGCTAAGATCTTCGTCATCGAGATCATGTGTTTCTTTAGAGACAGCGTTGAAGAATAGAAGAAGTAGGATTGAGAGTGAAAGAAGTATTGATTTCGTCGCTGCCATTGTAGCCGTTGAGAGCTTGAAAATACATACAAGATCGAAGAAGATGTTGAAGTTTGTGAACTTTATTAGAGAAATTGTAGATCTAGCCCTTCGAGAAGGCTTTTTAATTTTCATTTCAATCCTTCAAGTTTAGGAAGTTTTTTGTTGTCAATTAAACGTCACGTTTCATGTCAGAGTTGTTAAAATTTTAATCCGTTGTTAGATTGGCGCCAACTGTGATACAAATAATACTTGTCATTTTGTCATATCAGTGTCACGTAATCTGACACTAAAACTGATATTTACACATGTCAACAATACATCTTTATTTTAATTTTTTATCATACTATTATAAAGTATACAAAAACAATACCCTATTAAAATAAGCTTAGGCCCACAAAAACTACCTCTCGAGACTTCTCTTCAGATTGAGAAATGGTTAAACCAAATAGTTCAAAAGAAAAAGTTGTGCCAACGGTTTGTGATGGGCGACGGCCGTCAGTTCCCTCACTGACGGACCGTTTGGACCTGTCTTATCAATATAATATATGTGTGCAAATTAACTAGTAGTAAAAGAATAATGTTCGTTCTCTTAGTTAAATTTCAACAAAACTTAGGGCAAATAATTGTTTATGACGAATCTTCTAGAAGGTACCATTTCATAGAGAGATTCATATATCAGTATTGGATGTTGATACAAATAAGTAAATGAATCTTAAAAGTCAATGAGAAATATCATACCTTAATCCAGTATCATTGTTTTTCGGAAAATGCAATTCAAACTATGGCTATACATCAAACTAACTACAAGTTAAATACGGAGTACTACTTAAATATCAGGGGCTGAAGTTACTTTTAGCAAATGCGCGGGGGAAAATGTGTAGATCCGATTTCTTGCATTTAGCGAGAAAGTCGGTTGAATTTGCACTTCTTTGCAAACAGTCATTTTGACGTTACCGTTTTATTAAATTCCGGTATCCGACGTGGCGGCAAATGTTTTGACTTTAAATTATCCATTACATGTCCACTAAAAGGAGGCAGCGAATAGGCATCTGCCACGTCATGGTAATGAGTCACCGTGTCTATGAAAAGAGTTGACTTTAGACTTATAGGAGATGGAAGTGGACCTGTAATTGTTTCCGTTCCCGTTAAATTGATATTTTGTACCAACTAGCAAGTCATCTTTTTGTTCTAGCTCGAGTGTTGTGTACTCCAATGTTTTCGACCGTCTAGTCGGACCAATAAAACAATAAAAGTCAGTGTTTTAAAACCCCAGTTGATCCGGCCGGTTAAATTAGGACCTGGTGAAGAGAGAGATTCAAAAACTTTTGGTGATAATAACCAGTTGTGACCTGGCGGGTTTTTGTGGGACCTGACCCAGTTGTAGCTTGTAATCTCGTTTGAACTTCAATTTTAGAAGCTGATTTGTGAAATGTGAAAACGGAATTAGACGTTTTGAAAGATGATACGATAAATTTGGAAGTTGTTATTATCATTTCCCATAATTAATTTATGCCTCAAAATCAAGGTTCTAAAAACGTAAGGCGTAGCGTGGCGTGACGGCATGGTCAAACTTCGAGCCTTGACGAGTTATGACGAAGCCATAAGTGCATGACAATATCATGGTGTTTCTAAAGCGATAATTTTGTACATAAATTATAATTATACATAATTATAAATTTATAACATAACTCCTTAATATTTTTCTTAATTCCAACCATGTTTATAACTAATTAATTTTACGGTATATATTTGCTTCTTATAATTTAAGTTCACTTTATAAAGAGAAAAGTTGTAAAATAAGGTTCTTGCGTCTACCTCAAAACCTCAGGAGTTGTGATCACCAAACTCCATAAAATGTGCGAAAGCTTCAGCAATTGATCATAAAAGCTACACACATTTTCGGTTCAAGCTAGGTATTCTTTTTTCCATTCCTTCAATATGATTTCGATAATCGACTGCCGTAGTAAGAACTTAAAAACGATATTCGTTGTTATCGCGTGTTTCTGAAGCTAACTTTATGCAGGAGTAATTGCTGATTTCTACTGTTATTCGAATCGTGTTGGTTTTCAGGATATTCGTTGTGCTTGCGTGAAACTCCGTCCAATTTGAACGTTAAATTACACGGACGGTCCCTGTGGTATACCACTTATTACACCTTAAGTCCTTAAACTTCGTTTATTACACTAGACGTTTCTAGTGTATGCACTTTGTTACACTGCACGTCCCTCGGCCTAACCTCTGTCCAATTTGAACGTTAAATTGTCCACGTGTTAGGCACATGATGGGTAAAAAGGTCATTTCCCACTTGCATTGAAATTAAATTTTATATTTTGTTGTACTATGCGCATTAGCACTTGCATTGTCATTTCCCAAACGTCCATATGCAGTATACAGAGTAGAGAAACACATTTTACAATGGTCTTGGAACCAGATCGGGTCAACAAACACGAGATGAATATTACAACGGTCAATGTGCTATTGTTGCTGTAAATATACACTTAGGTTACAATCAAGAAAACTCATTAGTAAATTCATCGGGCCTCGTTAGAAAAACGATCTTATGTTACATGTTAATTATCAAATAAAAACCACTAAAATTAAAGTAAAACGAACAACAATAATCAGAATGATAATGTTGATTAATCATTGTCTAAAACAAAAGATTACAACAATAATCCGGTTTTGGAACAAAAAAATCTTGATTTATAAGGATATATCGCCAAAATCAAGATAGGTATCACCAAAAGAAGTAACACGCAAAGGGTGTTGGCGAACAAAGTGACAGATTGAGGAGATGATGAATAACACCAAGCTGGTGATTGGTGCCATTTTGTTGAACAAAAAAAAAAGGGGTGATTGTGTGTGTTTCTTGAAATTGGGTATGAATATGGGTTTAGATTGCTTTTGCTTTGTATTTATAGAAAAAGGGGTAAAAGAATAAATGGTCTATTTGAATTTTGTATGCATCAATTATGATGTTGTCGACATGAATATTTTTTCATATTTATGTGGCTCTACACGTCGACTAAACTAAGAGACAGTGACAGTGTGGCATTTAATTCTTTTTAATGCGAATAAAACCATGAGTATAAAAATACTTCTCCTTTCAAAATTTTAAGAGTTTTTAATTACGGAGTATTATTTTTTTGTTTACTTTTAGTTCAAAATTCAAATCGATAGATTTCGTACCAAAATTCAATCTAAAAGACCGGTCTTGTAGTAAAGATTTTCAAATTTCAATTATAGATTTTGCATAACATAAATCCGTTTAGTGATGCAGTAAGGATATTCATAATGATCTTTTAGAAGTCACGGGTTCGATCCATTCCCTAGGTAAATATTTTAAAGATGGCCAGACAAAAGTCCGGAAACGGTTCTGACAATGATTAGATCGCGTATATATCAAACAAAGTTTGTCGACCCAGGGAGCTCGTTATAAACAGTAAAACGGGAGGAGAAATGATATTTAGTCCTACCATATAGACCTACTTATAAGTCTATCCACTTGATAGGATGACATGTGTATTCCACTAATTCTCTCTCCTAATATTATCACTTGATTTTGACACGTGTCTTCATCTAATGAGTTGGCCTATGAGTAGGTCTAAATGATAGGCCTGAATACCATTACTCAAATGGGAGTACCTTTTTTTAAAAAAATTGCACAACACAAACCCGCAAAAAAAGATGAAGTTATGTGAAAGAAAAGACTGATGTTCGACTTTTAATATTCAATTATCAAAATCACTAGTGGGAAAAGACGAACATATTGCCAGGGGTGAGGTGAGATGTTGAAGATAAATGATCCTCTATGTAGTTTCGAATATAAAAAATATATAATTACAGTTTTGATCAAACTTAAAAGACATCTGTGTAATTTACTCATGATGATAAGAATTATTCCTACACAAAATAATCGAAATGACCATAATACATGAGGAGTGTATCCATCGAATGACTTACAAGTACACATTAACTATATAACATTTTCCAAACAATTACTTTTCCATCTGATTCATGCTTCAATTTGATTCATAACACCTCACACTTTTTCTTTTTATTTCACGATTTGATGTTAAATGATTACCAGTGTAATTTTGAACATGAAAGACATATAGCTGCAATTTTAACCAATCCTAAAGACATCCGTGTAATTTACTCAAACAAAATTTATCAAGTAAAATGAAAAGCAATTTATCGATCACAATAATCAAAATTTAAAAAGTATAAACCTTTATACATTTACTGGCAATGCATAGTTAACAACAATCTAATCTAGCTATTTACCAGTTTTTAAGAGTTGCTATTGAGTTTGGATCAGAGCTTTGCTGAAAGGTTTTCATAGTCTAATACGGAGTAATTATAAGGAAAACAAATAATAATAATGATGATACTGATACTAATAATGATACTAATTTGTACAATTTCATAACTTAAAAGTCAATTAGCGTGTTATACCTTTCATCAAACTACTATTTACCAACCATAAATTATAAAGCAGGATACAGATCTGGCAATGAACTTCATACAATCATCTGAATTCAAACAGATCTTGCTTGTAGAAATCTGTTCCATGAGTCAATCAATACAAACTGCAAACACAAACTTACACAATTCAGATCACAAAATTATACATACAGTGAGTATATATATATATATATATTAGTATTACCTCCGCAGCAGTAACAGCAAGAGAAGATCATAACTAGATCTCTTAGAACAACAAGAACACAACTGTGAGAACGATCAATCTCAGCTGAAATTGAAGACGAAGTTGCGATTTTATCTTTTGTTGATTGGGGATTTGGAAGATGACGATAATTACTTATTTCGTCCATTATGATAAAAGATGTTGTCAAGTTTGCCCCTTACTGATGTTAAAGTTGTCTTTTGAACACTAATATTCATTGTGCTTAATACACAGATTGTTACAAGTGAAGAGGAAAACCTAACTAACTAATTAGGTGATTAACCTCTAATTTAACATAATTATAACTATTTACATTTTGGATACTCCTATTTCATTATTTACATAACTAGTACAAATATTAAAAGTCATCATGTTTCATAGTCTATTTTATACTGTATTATAATTCTAATTCTAATACGAAGTACTTCGTAATAAGCAACCAAGTCAGTATAAGAGTTGACCATAATATATGTGCCAACCTTGAAACATTTTATAATATGTTCCAAGCTTAAACTTCTTTTTATGAAAGGTATTTTAGTTTATAATAAATTCTTTCTAAGTGATTGAATTTATGTTTGAGATATATATAATTTAATTATTATTGTAGTTGCATCTGAACCTTTTTTTGTGTCATCTGGTAAGAAAAGATCAAACTCATAATCTAAAACAAAGTAATTTAGAAATATTTACTACTGCTCTATCATCAAACTTGTAACTTTTTTTTCTTTCTAGAATTCAAGTTGAACAAAAGCTTATACAAAACTAGAAAGTTACATTTGTAAACACTATATGCAACACTTTATATGTAAAATTTCTAAATTTCATACACAAAAACATAACAAATTTTGAAACAAACTATCCATACCCGGATTTCAGATCTCAATCTCGAGTAGATCCTTAAGTTAACACGAATGCATGCCACACATCGCCACACGAAAAAACGGTCAACAAACTTCTTCAAGTCGAGTTTTGGGCTATAAATTTAAAAGTTTTTGGCAATAAATTTAAAAGAGATGCACAACACCAAGGTGAAGATGAGCACTACTAAAAGGATTGTAATTGATAATGAATGGGTGTTGAGAAACAAAGTTATAGATCGCAGTAATTGAGGTGATGATTATGAACAAGAAGTTGGTGAGTGGTGCCATTTTTTCACTCTTGTTTGAGAGATTCTTCAACTCTATTATTGTGAACTTTGAGCCTTTAACTAAGATTATAATGGATTACTTTTTATTATTAAAAAAATGGAAAAGATCATAAGTGGAGTTTGATTCTTCTTTTTTTTTATTCAAAACTAGGAAATGTGGTGGTGTTTTAAATTATATATGAAGGTAAGCTAATTCTTACTTTGGTGAATTTATTTTATATTTCGTTTTCTTACATCATATCTTCCCAAATAACAGAACATAAACATAGTTATCGTTAGGAATGAATATCGTTTTATTTTATTTCGTTATACATGTTGATCACGGAACTGAAAACCAACAGTTTCTACTTTACACCCGGAAGTGAGCATAAGAATCGAAAAGCATAAACCAATTCCTTAGAATCAACAAAATTGAATCGATAAACAAAGCCATTTCAAAGTGGTTTGTTCTAGGTATTCTATTAATTTTATCAAGTCTCAAGTAACAATTATTAGCCCGTGAATCAAAAAAAAATCAAAAGTAAATATCAATATTCAAACCACCACCATCACTATTAGGGGTGCGCAGAAAGAGAGGATAACCGGATTGGAACTAGAACCGTCTCGAAAAACCGGAGGTTCCGGACGAGGAACCTGCTAGGACGATGACGGCGGACGGCGGTGATCAACGATGGTCGGCGACGGCAGGCGGTGGCCGGAGGCGGCGGCCGGCGGTGATCGGCGATGGCTATAAGTGGCAGTGGCTAAGGTATTTAATCTTGACCATTTTGATCCAATGACTAAAATTTATACCTTGGAACTATACACAAAACTCTTGAACTACCTTAAACACAACTCTAGTGTTATTAATCTTGATTAGAAGAATTCTACACAAGGGATACTAGCTAGCATTGTTGGTTTATAAACGAAACATGATAGATTTCAAATCAAACTACATTACAAACCTGGAAATTTACAAATACCAATACTTAGATTCCCAAGATCTAGATTAGACATGCAATAATAAAAGAACATAAAAATCTCAAAAAGGGTGCACTACACCACCAACATGAAGATAGAGATTTCCAAGAGGAGTATGTGTAACTTGTAAATGATATTGACCTGCAATATGAAAGATTGAAGAAATTGTGTTGATGATGATGAACAATAAGGTGGTAATTGGTGCCATTGTATGTATCAACACCTTAAAAATGGATTTAGTTGGGTGCTTATATATAAAATCATTAATATGGGTTACTTTGCTTTTACTTGAACTAAAGGGAATCGAAAAATAATAAGTGGGGTGTGCTTTGATTATAGAATTATACTCCCTCCGTCCCATTTTAAATGTTCATTATACTATTTAGTTTGTCCCACAAAGAGTGTCATTTCCTAAATTTCAACCAATCAAAAAACATTTAAGTGGGAAAGAGAAAATTTGATTGGTGACATTATATAATTAATGCACTTTTCTTAAACTGTGTGCTTTTTTGTAATGAACACTTAAAGTGGGACGGAGGGAGTAAAAGTTTGGTATTGACATTATGAATTGCTGACACGAATGCTCCCATATGGTTGCCAAGTCATCCCACGTAACTAAAATAGTGACACGTTTAATAATATCTTTGTATGTACCATAGGCATAAAGTAAATACTTCCTCATGTTCAAAATAAGTGTACATTTTCTTTATATAGGTGATTTAAAATAAGTTTTATACTTTTCTTATTTGGTAAATTTTTTTATATAAAATTACCATTTTATACTTACTTAATTTTATTAAACATCGTTAATTTGTCTTTTCCAACCATATTGTGGGACCCTTTCTCACTAATTATCCCCTATAATCTATCATAATCTCTATTACAATATTTTACATCAAAAAACGTGAAAGTAAAAGTGTAGCACTTATTTTGAATCGGAAGAAATATTATTTTATTAATTAATAATCAACATTCATCTTATAAGGTTGTCGAGCTAGAACATTTTTTAAACTTGTGTTCCAGTTTGAATTCATGGTTACCATTTGCTTTGTCAGTAGCTCAGAATCGTTGTGACTTAACTTCTATGGCTATAAGAAGTTTTTTTTTTCTTTACTGTCAGATGTTGAACCTGAAATCCCCTATAAAATTGCTAGACACTTTTTTTGCTCACATTTTCAAAAATTGTTTTTGGTCCAACTTATATATTTATGAAGGTATCATCAATCATGTATGTAGCCCTATGAAATATAAATAGAAGCATAAACACTTTCAAGTAAGGCCTTATGTTTAATAATATTTTAAACCTAAACTTTTGGGCCGGCTCGGACGCTAACATTGGGCTTGACATTCATCTTTATTTACTTATTAACGTAAATCTGTATCTATATTCGATCCGTCCTCGATTAATCGATTACCATCATTTTAACTTTATAAAAGTTTAAAATGCAGTAGATCTAAATAAAATGTAGAACTAATTTAATAACAATGAAAACTAAGAATAAAGTAGACATTAACATTAAAAAATGTAATAGAATACAAATGTGTAAGTATTTTTATAGCTCAAGATACCGGAGAGGTGAGTATAAAAAACTAATTAACCGATCCATAACCGATTTAACCGTGCCAAATTAACACAACCATTTTATTAAGGATAATGATCTTGCTTTTTCAAAATATATTGTATAATTTATGTGTTAAAAATTAGATTATTCATTTTTTATGCTACAACTATTAATGTTGTTACGAAATTAAAAACACAATTACATTATATAGTTTAAAGACAAACTTGTGACTCACTCAAAAGATTAGACTTAAGTCTTCCAACCATTATTATAAAATCAAGCATACAGCCAAAAACAGAATTCGGATATATTTGAAATAAAATATAATGTTTAGTTTTAACTTTTTTATATAATAAGGAAAAGAATTAAGCGTGAGAATAAAATAAAATAAGACAAATATTACGACAAGGATATAGAATCGTTCACATGGACCATGACCACAATATGTGTATCTCACAAGGGTACATAAGTCTTTTCACCATGATATATTGAAGACAATGAAAGGGTTATTTGTGGCTCATATCAAAAGTGGAAACCATTTGTGAAAGCGATGGATTTGAATAATTACCAGGCGATACAAGTTCATAATATTAAATTGAAACATGGAAATATGAAAACTGTATTCCATAAATACGTACAATGATGTAAGCATTTTTGGTAGTGTGTAATTATGTAAACCATCTTCTTTCATAGCAATATATACTTTTCTTATAATGAGCTCTTTCAAGATAGATTATTTTTGCCTATTTTTCAAACTATTTGTGTACAGAATATTGAAAGCAATATTTTTTGTTTTTCGTAAATGTCTTTTTTCAAAGAATAATGAGGAATCTGACTAATAAATGATTCACAAACACCTTTCTATCCTACATTCATAAGTTTGATAAAAATAGAAAGTCAAATACTACATGACTTTACAAGAGAGATATATATTATCACATTATTAATCTTATATTTAGTTGTATGAAAAGTTCCAATTTTCAATTTATCTGTTATACCCTTATATGTTTAACCAGTTTATGAGAAAATAAATTTAGCTATAAACAGTTTTGTATGGGCGCAAATTCGATTCCAGTAAGCTTCAGTTCTATTAAGATGTTCTAAGAAAACATTTATATTCTCGTAATACCCTAATTGGGACATTTGCGATAGCATCATGTGTAGCTAGGTCGCATACTAAAAATGTAATTGTGGTGTGACAAATCTTCTTGTGCATGATATGTTTTTGGTTCGATTGAAATCCATTATTGGTTGAATATGAATAATTATACATATATGTATCTATAGAAGTGGGATCGAGTGGGGACTTTTTTTCCGATGAGGACTGCGAGGACAAATCTTGATTGTTGATCTCAAATATATGTGGCTCAGATTTGTTGGGTTTTTTTAAAAAATTCATGATGACATTTTTGTAAATATTATAGACATTTTTTAGTTTTTCTTTTAAAGGGTAAAGTATTTAGGGGCTTTTTGGTCCTAAGAAAAAAAAAATTACGTACAAAGATGCCTCACGCGCTTGAAAATAATTTGCACACACTTGCGCCACATGTCATCACCTGATTGGCTGGACTATATTTTTTTTTCACCCACTTTTGTTTTTCGGCCATAACTTTTTTTTTCTTTGAAAATTTTTTTTTGAAAAAACCAAAGTTCCTAAAATTAAATTCTCTACGAAATGAGCATAGTCATGAACATTTGAAAAAAGTAATATTTTGGATCATTTTATATTTTTTGAATCATTGTTGATTTTGCAAAATCAAAATTTTGGATCATTTTGTAAATTTTGGATCATTGTTAAATTTGTAGAATCAAAATTTTGGATCATTTTATAAATTTTGGATCATTTTGCTTAATTTGGATCTTTGTTAATTTTTGGATCATTTTGTTAATTGTGGATCATTGTTAATTTCTCATCATTAAAAGCCCATGACGTAAATATTCTTAATGACCACCATTGGTTGAAAATTGTCCTCGCAGTCCTCACCGAGAAAAGAGTCCTCACCGGATCCGGATCCTGTATCTATAATCTATAATCTATAATACTATTAGCATTTAGACCTAATATTAGTAGGCATATATGCTTTAAAAGACAAAAAATAATAAAAACGCAGCTTAGGGGAATTAAACCCGTGGCCATTTGGGACTTAGGTGTGTGTGTTAACCACTTCAACTACTTGATTACTTTGATTTATTCCAGAAACTAATAAATATAACATTTAACGTCACCAGAACTCACACCATCATTTCTCTATTTAAACTAGGGGTGTGCGAATATATTCGGTATCCAAAAATCCGAAAAAAATATCCGAATCCGATATGGAATTATCCGAAATTTCGGATATCCGAAATTCGAATATCCGAATTTTCAGATTCGGATTCGAATACCAATATTACGAATTTTCAGATATTTCGGATATCCGATATCCGATTTTTTGTCGATTTTTTATTTGTAAAAATATAATATTATCTAATATCAAGAATACACCGATATGTTTTGTCTATATTAATATGTTTATGATAGCTTCAGGTTCCATATAGTTAAAGATCTTATTTTTGGTTTATAAATATTGAAATAATTGCGCTAATTGACTTACTTTACTGGTAATATCATTCAACGAATTGCGAAACTTCGGATTTTCGGATATTTCGAATTATCCGATATTTGTATCCGAAATTTCGGATTAGGATTCGGATAGCGAAAATCTACTATCCGAAATTTCGGATAATCCGAAATGCACACCCCTAATTTAAACGGCCCATATTTATTTCCACAAAAAAGTTCAATTTCTGATCTGATCCTACCAGTAATAAAAAAGCCCAATTTAGTTCAAATTTCATTTTGTACTTGACGTACTTAACATGAAATCAATAAAACCCATACTATTCTATGCCCCACTACATACTACCATCACTAATGTCGACACGTACCATCACTACGCACCACCACTCATCACCATCGTTATTGCCACCAACATCGTTACTGTCGTCACTTTGAAATATAGTTACGGGTACCCGCCGCCGCATTGCGCGGGTACCCTGCTAGTATATTTATATGTAAGTTGATTGTAGTTTTCCTTTAAATAAACAAATACTATATAAACTCAAAATTAGGCGCAATTACAATTACTCGGGTACAAGTGGAGTTAATATGGCATAATGGTCTTTAAAGATAAAGAGTAAAGACCGTATGGTGGGGTTTAGGCGTTTAGTGTTGCTTCCCTTCTAAATCAAGAAATAATGAGTGAATTCTAGTTAAAGTCGCATAGGATCCATGCATATGCTTTTTAAAGTTTTTTGGAGTCATAATCCAATTATTTCTCAAGATTCCCAAATTATTTTAAATAAAAATTTGTCCTTTTCAAACATAACCTTTAAGTTTATTAAACAATTTTATAATTAAATTTGCATGCCAAAGTTACATCTCTATCACTTTACTCAACGTATCAACTACCATACGGAATCATTTAACACCAATACAAACTATAAAGAACACAGTCTCAAATAATAGCTGAGATAGATAGTGTACAAAAAACAAACCAAAACTCTTTTAAAGAATGTCCAATAGTATAATTCTAGTGTTTAATGAAATGTATCTATTTTTAAATTAATAAGATAGATCTGTATTATGAGGAGACAACAGTTATTTTAGTTAACTTAAACATACATATGTGATTAGGGCTACAAACGAGCTAACCTGAGCCTAATAAGGCTCGAGGCTCGAGCCTAATAGGGCTCGAGCCTGGCTCAATAGCTCAACGAGCTCTTAAGAAGGAATCCCATGTATTTAAATGTTTGGTTTAATACTCTAAGATACAATAATGTCGTGTAAAATAACATTTTATAATTCTATATAGTTTCGAAAATCACCCTAAAAAGGACTCGCTACAAAGTGCAAACTATACCTTTGCAACAAAAGGAGTAATTTAAAAAATTAATTATTTTTAATTAATTTTAATACCAAATTGGGTCCATAGCTCAGTGGTAGAGCATTTGACTGCAGATCAAGAGGTCACTGGTTCGAACCCGGTTGGGCCCTTTCGTTTTTTATTTTAAAATAAATAGTTCTTGATTGATAACATTAGTAATATTGCAATAATTATGAGAGAACAAGAGGGTAAATTCGTTAAACACCAAAAATCTCTGTTTTTATTTGTTATGCTTATGTGTTGATGGAGACAATGTAAGTTTTAAAATATTTAAGGGAAAAAAAGATAACATTTTATACATCTTTCACGGTTTATTAAAAATCAAACACCTATTAATCGGTTTTAACATTTTTGATGATCAATTAATCACATTCCTCGTGTAGTGATTGAGTAAACCACCGTCTTTCATCACATGGGTTCGTGTCGTTTAAGTGACGTTTCTTGCCAAATAAAGACGAGGATATGTCGTTTAAATGACGTTTCTTGCCAAATAAAGACAGGATAAAATAGAACGGAACAATAAATATGGCTAATATATGGATAAAATAGGACACATCAGGTCATTCAACAATAATTTCAATTAGATGGCTAAAATGTAACATTTAACAATAAATATTATTCAATTTTCAAATCTTGGATTGAAATAAAATACAATAGTTGAGAGAAATATCTCAAACATGGGTGCTACTTCTGAATGATCCAAGAGCTTTAACTGCACCAGCTCTCAAAATAAACTGGTGGTAAAATGCTGCAATGGCTGCACCCACAAAGGGTCCCACCCAGAATATCCACTGCCACACCAAAAACACTAGCTTAGAACAAAGTACAAGTTCTAATGCATCTATCTTTAGTACAATTACTTATAGCACACTTTCTCTTCATATGTCATTTTTAAGTTCTCTCTTTTCAAAGATTGAAGAGTGTATTTTGATGCATTGAAAGGTTGTACCATGTCTTGTATAATTGTACAACTCATCAATACATCCTTACATATATTGCACTCAACTACTACTTCCTCGATTTAAGATGAGTGATACACTTTTTATATTTGGGTGTATCAAAATAAGTGAAATACTTTGAAAACTTACCTTATTTGGTAAAAAGTAGTGGGACTCATACTCACTAACTATCTACTTTAATAAAGTGAAATGACATCTTTACCCTTACTTTTACTTTTAAACATCATTAACCTCACTTTATTCAAAATTTATGAAACTCATTCCCTACTAACCTTCCAATTAATCTAATTTAATTATCATTATCATATTTTACCTTAAAAACCGTGAAACCAATAATATATCATTTATTTTAAATCGGAGGAAGTATTTAATTTCTTTTACGGTAAATCACAATAATAATAAACAAAATTTGTGCATTATATTGTTTTCGGAAATACATGTTCTAGAACTAGAATAAAAGAATTAAGTAACCCAATAATTATGTATAAAATAAAACAATATACCTGATCATCCCACGCTTTGTCCTTGTTGTAGATGACTGCAGCTCCGAGACTCCTGGCCGGATTAATACCGGTGCCGGTGATCGGAATAGTGGCAAGGTGAACCATGAAAACGGCAAACCCAATCGGAAGTGGCGCCAAAACCTACCAAAACAAAAAAATAATTCTAAACATAAAATTATCAAGCTGAAGTGAAAACTTTAAACGGTTAGTGTTCGTACGGGAACGTGGGAGTCACGCGCGCTCCTTTTGGGATCGGTGGCGGAGAAGACGGTATAAACAAGGACGAAAGTTCCGATGATTTCAGCACCGAGTCCGGTGCCTTTGTTGTAACCGTCGGCGAGCGTGTTGGCACCTCCGCCGTACCTGTTGTAGAGACTTTTGTTGAAAAGTTTGACCAAACCCACACCACAAATGGCTCCTAAACACTGAGCCACCATGTACATAACCGCTCGGATCAGTGACACTTTACGAGCCAGAAATAGACCAAATGTCACCGCTGGGTTAATGTGACCTCCTGCACATTATTTACTTTAATTATTTACCATCGGTACAAACTTAGAAATTAAGGTTAATCTATTTACCATTTTACCCTTGTGCATTGCTATTTGTATTTTACATGATAGGGTAGTTTCGGATTTTTCTCTCAAGAATAATGTTGATTCATTTTAAATTTTCATAAATGATCGCATTTTTTTTTTGTCTTTTAAAAATAGTGTTTTAGAACTCTTAGAGTTCGGAATTAGCTTTAAATTGAACTCCAGTAGTTCATCATTGCAGTGTAATTTTAGTACTTTTTGTCACATTTTCTGCATAACTGGTACACTAATACAGAAAGTACACTGGGAGTGCAAAAATATTATTTTTGAAAGACAAAATTTGAAAATTAAAAAATACTCGCTCCATCCCACAAAGAATTTTACATTTCTCTTGGGCACAAGATTTTAGATAATAGTTAGTAGTGAGATCACTAGTAATACTTTTGATTAAAATATAAGGTTGGATTGGAGAGAGAATGATAGTTAATGGATATTACTGGTAAAGTTCTTAATAATAATAATATTTTATTATGTGGGGTCCATCAAATACGAGAAATGTAAACTTTTTTGAGAGAGAGAGAGGAGTAATCTGCATATTTTTTAAAGAAAAAAAACGTAGTTTCGTATAATTCGTATTTTTATTTGTTTTAATTTTGAAACCGGAACTGAGGAAATGAAATCTCACCGGAGATACCGGCGGTGCAGTAAACAAGAACAAAAATCATGCCGCCGAAAGCCCACGCGATGCCGAGGATACCAACGCCGCCGCACTGGTCGGCGTTTAAGGCGGGATCGGTGGTGCTCTTGTAGCCGATAACAGTCAAGACTGTGATATAAAGGAAGAGAAGGGTGGCAATGAACTCGGCGATGAGAGCTCTGTAGAAAGACCACTTTCCGAGCTCCTCCGGGTCAATAAACGGCGCCGGCGGTGGGTCGTGGTAGTCCTTGGCGGAGAAAGAACCTTGCTCCGGCACATCTTTCGTCATTTTTGCTTAAGAGAGAGAGATTGATAGAGTAATTGTGAGATGTTGGAGTGATGGATCAGGTGAGTGTATATAAAGGGAAAGAAGATAAGAAGGGTGTAGAATGTCCAACGGCTAATTTAAGAGTAGGTGGATTGTAAATTTGTAATTATGGAAATTGGAAAACATTGCCGTCCAAAAGACACTAAATTTTGTAAATTTCGTTTTCACCGACCCATTTGATGTTGTCCTACCACCTTACCACAACAATTTCCATTTTGAACCCGTTTTTTTTTAAAGGGTTTTTTTTAACGTATGTCATAGGGGCATATGATAATGTGCATTTAATAAGCTGATAATTACCATTTAAACATAAATTTGAATTTAATGCATCTTCAAAATGGTAGTTTTTAGAGTGCATTAATGTGAATTAATGCATATTTAGAAAATTGTCATTTCATTAATGCATACTATCGTATGCCCTGGAGGCATACGTTAAAAAACCCTTTTTTAAATAATTAGCTTTTTCTTTTCTAACGAATCTAGATGACGAGTGACTGAATCTTTAATTATGATGTTTTGTTACATATTGTTGTGGTTCACAATATGATGAATGTAGGTATACTTACATGTGAAATGTTCAAGGTAGTTCATTAATTTTATCTAGTCCCAAAGGACATTTATTAGCCTTTGGATCAAGAAAAATTAATGGTCAAGATAAAGATTCAAAACCACCACCACCAATACAAGCACATGTGCTTCTCCGGCGGCCGGAGGCGATGGGCGGCGGTCGACGGCGGCCGCTGGCGGCGGACGGCGACCGGAGGTGGCCGCCAGCGGTGGTAACCGGTGGTGGTAGTCGTGACTGGAAGCACATGTGCTTCGTGACTTGTTTTGATATTTTTTTTCTGTGTAGTGAAGCACATGTGTTTCATAACGTCAAGCACATGTGCTTCGTGATTCAAACTCAAATGACTTGTTTGTAAGTTACATGTGTTCAGGAATAAAAACACATGTGCTTAGCTTGATGAAGCATTGGCTTTATAAAGCACATGTGATTGGCTTTATGAAGCACATGTGCTTCAAAATGATATGTTCATCACTTGTTTTGATTTTTTTCCGTGTAGTGAAGCACATGTGCTTCGTGATTCAAACACAAATGACTTGCTTGTAAGTTACATGTGTTCAGGAACAAAAACACATGTGTTTGGCTTTATGAAGCACATGTGGTTGGCTTGTGCTTCATAATGATGTGTTCGTCACTTGTTTTGATTTTTTTCCGCGTAGTGAAGCACATGTGCTTCATAACGTCAAACACATGTGCTTCGTGATTCAAACACAAATGACTTGCTTGTAAGTTACATGTGTTCAGGAACAAAAACACATGTGCTTGGCTTTATTAAGCATTGGCTTTATGAAGCACATGTGTTTGGCTTTATGAAGCACATGTGCTTCATAATGATGTGTTCGTCACTTGTTTTGATTTTTTTTTCCGTGTAGTGAAGCACATGTGCTTCATAACGTCAAGCACATGTGCTTCGTATGCTCCTTTGTGTGTGTTAGAAACTCATGTTTTTAGTGACTTGAAGCACATGTGTTTCGTGACCTGAAGCACGTGTGCTTCGAAGTAATATGATGTGTTTTAGTGAAGCACATGTGCTTCGATACATCAATACCACCACCACCCCCATTAGCACCAGCACCTTCACTGTCAGCCACCACCACCACCGCCGGGCGCCGCCGCCGGCCACCGGCGGCGGATGGCGGCGGTCGGCGGCGGTTATAGGTGGGGGATTTGATCTTGTCTATCTTGATCCAATGACTAGGATTTGTCCCTTGGGATTAGACAAATCTTTTAGACTTCCTAGAATACAACTCATACTTACATAGGACAAGTAATAATATTATTTTGTTTTATATTGCCAATTTGCCATACATAATTACTAGCTATATTCTAACATATAAATGAACAGACAAGTTAACTGAGTTAGTTGAAACTTTACTCTTCGATTATTGTTGTATTACATAATGGTATAGGTTAATCAATGTGATGTAACTTGATGATTAAAAAGAGTATTGCTTATGAACTTTACAGTGTTTCACAAGAACAGTATTGCTGAAACGCCATACACTCGACATTTTCAACTGGGAATGGCGAAAAACATCTTCCCTTATGATGATAATGATCTTGAAAAGTTATCTAGCTTTGGTTATCATGCTTATGATATCATTGAATGCAAATACTTTCGGGTGCACCTCAGGTGAAATCACTAATATAATTCTAGCACCTACTAATCGTTTCTAAATGTTTATGCTATTAAACTATTTATGGAAACAATTCAATGCATATGGTGAAAAAGCTAAAAGCATGTTACTTTAATTTTATCCTTTTCTCTCTATTCTGTCTTATTTTATATATAATCTATAGTGACATTTACTAACGTTATGTAAAACTATTCATCTATCATATGAATAATTTTTTTTAATGTAATGAAATGAATATATTAGGTTATAAATAGAATATGTATAACTGTAATTTCATGAAGCGTGGACTCTTACTCCTTGTATATGTGTAATTTTGCAATTTACTTATTAGTGTACATGGAACTTGCTAGAAATAAACATAAATAAAATTAGTTGTAAACACAGTGTTTGATTGTGTCATTGTATCTTATATACAATAATCATACCATTTTACTGTTCATAATATTTTCAAATTCAGTCCTATAGAAGTTTGAATTAACAACAATGCTTCCCGCCAAAAGTGACGTATGAAAAAGATTATATGTAGACATTTATACATCTATTTATGATATGGGTGATTTTTATACCACATATTTTAACTCATCTATTACAATTGTTGCTTGACATGCTTGTACAGTAAGCTGTAAAGTTATACAATATAATACGAAATATAAGAAGTAAAAATCCTACCCTATATATGAGGCCTAAATTTGAAGAGGGTTTGACACCATGACAATTCCAAGCATTCCTATTCGTCCATAATGCCACTTGGAATTCCCTGATTGGTCCACGTCATTTGCACTAATACAAACGAATCTGGTACATCTTACGGTCTACATTCATACGCTCCATATACGGCAAACGAATCTGGTACGGCTTACGGTCTACATTCATATGCTCCATATACGGCTTCCTACATACAAGGAAACAAATAAATAACTATTTAAAAGATCCTACATACAAGGAAACAAATAAATATTTAAATACGGCTTCCTACATACAAGGAAACAAATAAATAACTATTCAGAAGTGATACACGACTCAATATAATTTCCATAAAACCGGCATTCTATGATTATGGCATAAAAAGCTGGATTGTGCAACGGAACCAGACTTCAGATATTACGGATTACGGCATAAAAAGCTGGATTCTTCATTTAATAAAATGCCCGTGTAACATTTCTTCATTTACCATTTTTTTGTACAAAATCATCATCACATCTATCGATTATTATGTCATTTAGAAATATATAAAGTTTTTGAACATTTTTCTACATACTAAAATTTACAGCATACCCGCCCATCGGGCGGGTTTTGTAGCTAGTTGTACTATATAAATGAATTATGATTTGTGATAAAAGAGGTTGTTACCCGACCTTTATCCATTACATAATGGAACTTCAACTTTGGTATATACACTATCATTGCAAAATCCAATGGGTACGGATAAAGTATATTAGTTGGGGCCGTTGGAGTTAAAGCTTTACGATGAAGTACTTTATATACGTATATTTTTATTCTATACCCTTTATGAATTGAACTAAGATTTTTTTATATTATTTCATCAACATTTTTTTGTCTTCTTCTTAGTTAATAAGAACTTAGAAGGATAACATTCAAAAAGACTATCAACATAGAAAAAAGTTAATTGTATTTTGCAAATGAAAAGTCATGGGAATAATCAAATAATCATCAATGAAATCACTTATAATCTAAATTAATTTTTAAGTTATTTTTCCTAAAAAAAAAAAGTTCACTCCTAATGTAGGAACGGAAAACTATTAAAATAACTAAATAAGTATTTCAGTTTAAAAACGGATTCGAGACTTTGACAAGGGTGTTGTTTCTCTAGTGTCTGCAACAAAGAATAGTTTATACATACACCTCTTTTATCCAATTTGCAAAATTATACGGTGTTAATAGTCGCGAATATATATTAATATACTCTCTCCGCCCCTAAATAAAGTTTTCATTTATCTTGGGCATAACTTTTTAAGAGATAGTTAGTGGTGGGGTATTTGATATTACTTTTGATTAAAATATAAGGTTTGATTGGAGAGAGAATGTGTTTTAGGAGATAGTTAGGCCTCTTGTAACACCTCGAAATTTGAACCATTTTTTTTTAACAACAAATGCGGAAGCGTTTCAAAATTACATATTTATATAATTTTACAAAAGTTAACTTTCCAAAATAGTGTTACTTAACATTACGGCTCAACATCAAAATCATTTCTTCAAGTCTTGGTCAATCATTCCTAAACTTAATCTCCAAAAGACCCGTCCAACTACAACCTGTAAAAGATTCAACATAGTGGGGGATTAGCACGAAGCTAAGTGAATGAAAATATAACATTTTATATTGTCTAAGTACAACAATCTCGATTAACAATCTTCACCGATTCACAATCTTTACAGATTCACAATCTTTACAGATTCACAATCTTTACAGATTCACTTTACAGATTCACAATCTTTACAGATTCACAAATAACGAGAGGTCCGGCGGTTTTGCAGAACCTTACAACTGTTGTGGGCCTAACAACAGCCTACCGATAGCCCTTTACTCATTAGCAATGGTAAAGCTTCCTTAAGACACAACGAATATGCCAAGGTACAATTACCGTTATCTAACAGTAAACGAAAGCCCAGCCACCCAGTCAAGCTGCCTCTATACTTTTTCATGTGCACATATCGATTAATTAACACATAGCCAGTTAATTAACATATACCATTAATACCGGTCCTGAAATAACGAAGCAGTACTAATGAATCAGCACTAACTAATCAGCACTAATTCAGCACTAACTGATCAGCACTAACTGAATCAGCACTAACGGAATCAGCACTAACTGGATCAACACTAACTGATCAGCACTAACTGATCAGCACTAACGAGATCAGCACTAACTGATCAGCACTAACGAGATCAGCACTAACTGATCAGCACTAACTGATCAGCACTAACGGGGTCAGAACTAACTGATCAACACTAAACACTTTCAATTGCATCCAAAACCATTGCAATTTAAACAATACAAAGGTTATAAATCCACTCACATTTTCCAAATCTTTCGCCACTCAGTTGTCTAATATCACTGAGCCTCTTTTCCTTTTCCTGATAAACAAAACAATAATCAACCGATTAGTATCCAATTCGAACCGTTGTATCACAATAACACTATTATAAACTAAAATGTACAAATAATCTCATATGACATCAAATTACCATTTCAATTTATTTGACAACTTTGACATAATTAAAGTCAAAGATCTATAATCATCAATTCAACTAACTACTGACCATTTACATAAAAATCATCCTATTACCTCTTTTGTTCTAATCAGTAGTTCACCACAAATCCATATTATACTTCAAAGTAACAAACAAAAGATAAAAATCTCATATTTCAATTTATTATAGTGAACCAGTGAAGAAATTCCTCAAAAGTCAAAAATCTCATTTCAATTATTTTGGGTCTTCTACGCAGCAGGTGTACAACAAACAAACCAAAACAATAATGAAATTCTATTTTCTTTATTCTACACATAAAGTCAAACCCCAAAAGCCAAAATCACATTTTTATTTATTTATGGTTCTACGCATTAACAGCAGGCAAACAACCTAATTTCATATTTTCTTTTCTTTACTTATTCTTTTTCTACATGACCATAGTCAACAACAAAACCATATGTTTTGTTTTGTTCTACTGAATTCACGACTCAACAACACAAAACTAAACAACTTTACTTTTATACATTTATTGATTCAAACAACACTTCTAACATGTAATAATTTCATCAATTTCACTTTATATCAAGAAATCTCCCAAAACTTAAAACCCTAGTTGAGCCACTAATAATACTTTCATATAAACATAACAAAGAACAAATAGCCTACCTTCTTCTTGTATGAAAACGAGATTGATGCTAAGATTCAATAATATTTTAGTTGATCTTCAAGAAATTATCAAAACACACACAATGAAAGTATTCTTGGTGTTGGGCGTGTAGAAAGAAACAGAGAAAGGAAAATCTAACTTTTCCTCCTTTAGACACATACAATACGTGTCACACATGGGTTAAGCCATATTTCATTTAAATATAATATAATATAAGTTATTTGGTTCACAATTAATTCTTTTGAAATCCCTAATTAACTATGTTTTCAACAATAAAGATATATTTAGAATTTTGATTCAAATATGAATCCACTAATATAAAAATCATTAAAATACTTACATATTTTTATTTCAACTCATTTTAACCCCTTGGTTAAAATAACAATTAATTCAAATAAATTAATAAATTAAAATTTATCACTTACTGAAAGTGATAAAACACTAGGCCGGGTTTCAGGGTGTTACAAATCTACCCCCCTTAAAAAGATTCCGTCCTCGGAATCTCAACACACTCAAGCTAACAACGAAACACTTTTCATCTTGTTCTTAATCAATCACATTAAAGTAATACCCCAATGTTCCCAAACCATCTCAAGAACTCCGATTGTTTCAACTTACCTAAACAACATTCGATAATCTCTTTTAACGATGCATAATTATGAACTCATCCAAGAAGTTGTGCAACATTTATCATCTTTCTTTTCATTAAATCACCAATAAAGTCAAATTAAGAACTACCAAGTATTAGTACCCAATATGATATTGATCAATCTTTAACCCTCTAAATTATCAAATCAATCTCTTTTTGTCAAAATTTTATTTCATCCTTACCTTCGAATTTTTCTAATTTACATAATACAGTTACTTTCCCTTGATTTCTTGTATTTCAAAGCAAAGGCAATAATGTTTCTTTATTTATGTAATAATAATCCATACGGTTCCTTCATTCTGTTAACATCATCAAAATCATTTATGCAATCCACTGTCATAATTTCAGTCAATCCGCTTACTTAAAACTATCTCAACATGTTCCGAAATAAGTACTGTCTATAATTTCTTTACAAATCCAAGCATAGGCATTAACAACTTTTCTTCACTTTTAAAATTCATAATCCTCTAATACATTCTAATCATCTTCTTTATAATAGTATACATCCTTTCGTGGTATGCGTAAAACGATGTATCTATTATTAAGCAATAAGGTCTCCATAGTTTTAAGGCATAACAACAATTATAAATCGCAAGTGATGGTTAAAATAATCCTTCACATGTCTTTTAATAATCCAAAAACATAGACAATCTCAAAGTTTCCTTATTTACGGTCACAACAATCATTTCAAAGTCTATAATTTTACATCTTGTTCACCATTCCATCGAAATTTCGTACACTTTTTATTCTCTAACTTTGTCTCGATACTCAAAATTTTCAATCACCACTATCAAACTTACGGTCATAATCCACTAAATTTCAAATTATATCTTTCTTATGCAAAATTCGCATCAATTATCACATAATACAACGTACAATCTCATCTTGTCCAACACTTCTCTCAAGTAATTCTCATAATTAAATTCTATTTTATAGCATGATGAGGATATCACCAATCAATCCTTCTCAAAACAACCCGAAATAATCGCCAATCTAGGTCCATTAAGTCAATTTTCATACTCCACACTTAGTTTAGGTAACAAATCATCTAATTTCACCAGTTCATACTTCATAAGATTTCAAGGATAACCAAATAGCATTAGTTATATATCCTTTATTTCTAACATCCATAACAAAAGCAAACACCAAATTACACATATTGGTCAAATATGATTAGTCGTCACTCTACAAGTCACTACATGTGACACAACAGGTCACGGTAAGAATTTCCTCTTTCTTATACCAACCGCTAGTCTTACTTAGACTATTCAGCCAACGTCTATAATTACATCAATTTTAATTATAAGCTTTACATTTATGGAGTTTACAATAGCTACTATTATACTCATATTTATTTGTAGTCACATATATTGTGACTGAAGCCGACATACAACCTATCATCTTTACTCCTCGTGAAGCAAAGGAAAAAACCCAAACAATTAATTTCGACTTATAACCAATTTAGACAAGACATAAATGAGCTATCTGCCCCAACATTAAGTAACACGAACACTTAATGAACAACTCACACCTCGCAACTCACTATGTGCGAACCGGAAGGCCACAGTAATGATTACCCATTCCCTTACTCTAATCACTAGTCCCGCCGGGACCACTCAGTATGTACTAATGATTAAATCAATCTCAGTTATAATCATTTCATACGGCTTTGTTTTATTTTTTTTATTTTATAATAATTATTATCAAAATCAAATTCAACTTCAATCACAGATATTGTGACTGTAATTAACACTACCAATCATCTTCATTTCTCATGAAATGAAAAAACACAAAATCAATTACTTTCAATATATCACATATTCGCACATAACATACTTAAGCAGTTTACTCTAATATTACATGACATAATTAAGGTATTGAGTTTACCGAAAACATACCCGTAATATCATCAACAGCGACAGTAGCATCATCCGCTGTCATCCTGTAAGCTCCACTCCCAACTGAAATAGCATTCTTTCTCTTTTGTCTCGCAGATGACAATCCCCGACCACCCAGTCCTTGACCTATAACCACTTTCTTTTCTGTAGGACATTCAATCAATCTGCACCTATCACTTTGACAATTCCACCACACACTACGAGGAAGTTCACTATTCTTTGCCTTGTATCTGATCGTTCCACACCTAACACATCACATAATCAACTCGGTACCAGATCTTGAATGAGAAATTCTACAGTTATTTTACCATCAAACTCTTTGACTCGACACTATCTGTTTGTCTTTGATTTTGATTCCCTTGTCTCTGATTTTCCCTCCCTTTTCTATTTTGTCAGAATCCAAAATATTAATATTTTAATTTCTTTAATGACACGTTTTCCTTATTCTTTACATTTCAGGTTTTTAACATCATTCTCAACTAATTTGGACGTCATAAAAGCCCGAGACGAGGTACTGGCTAACCTAACTGTGCCCCTATACTCTGGAAACAAATCCAATAAGCTATCGTACATGTGAAGTCTCATCGTATACCCACCATTATATAATTTCGACTTAATTAAACAATTTTATCAACTCAGCAACTGTCATACCCTCGGTCATCTGTAGTTCCATAAACTCTTTTCTGATTCGGACCATCATAAAATACTACGGTGTGATTCATAATGCTTGTCTTGAAACTGATTCCAAGTATTGTAATCCTTTAATTGTTTGTAAGTATATTATTGTTCCAATCTCATATGTGATGATGTGATAGAAATCTGATGTATCAACACTTCCAAGGTTAAGGGGGTCGGGTTCTCTGTATCCGACATACCTGTAAACTCAATCACAACATCTCACAAATTTTTAGTTTAGAGCGTTAGTACCTAACATACTAACCTCTCACATACTAATCACACTTTCCTAATCCCCACACACTAGGAATGTTTGACCAAACTTGAGCCAAGATTTGGGAATGCTACACCTAACTGTATACACACCGCCAAATCAAGGCTCTGATACCAAATTGTAACACCTCGAAATTTGAACCATTTTTTTTTAACAACAAATGCGGAAGCGTTTCAAAATTACATATTTATATAATTTTACAAAAGTTAACTTTCCAAAATAGTGTTACTTAACATTACGGCTCAACATCAAAATCATTTCTTCAAGTCTTGGTCAATCATTCCTAAACTTAATCTCCAAAAGACCCGTCCAACTACAACCTGTAAAAGATTCAACATAGTGGGGGATTAGCACGAAGCTAAGTGAATGAAAATATAACATTTTATATTGTCTAAGTACAACAATCTCGATTAACAATCTTCACCGATTCACAATCTTTACAGATTCACAATCTTTACAGATTCACAATCTTTACAGATTCACTTTACAGATTCACAATCTTTACAGATTCACAAATAACGAGAGGTCCGGCGGTTTTGCAGAACCTTACAACTGTTGTGGGCCTAACAACAGCCTACCGATAGCCCTTTACTCATTAGCAATGGTAAAGCTTCCTTAAGACACAACGAATATGCCAAGGTACAATTACCGTTATCTAACAGTAAACGAAAGCCCAGCCACCCAGTCAAGCTGCCTCTATACTTTTTCATGTGCACATATCGATTAATTAACACATAGCCAGTTAATTAACATATACCATTAATACCGGTCCTGAAATAACGAAGCAGTACTAATGAATCAGCACTAACTAATCAGCACTAATTCAGCACTAACTGATCAGCACTAACTGAATCAGCACTAACGGAATCAGCACTAACTGGATCAACACTAACTGATCAGCACTAACTGATCAGCACTAACGAGATCAGCACTAACTGATCAGCACTAACGAGATCAGCACTAACTGATCAGCACTAACTGATCAGCACTAACGGGGTCAGAACTAACTGATCAACACTAAACACTTTCAATTGCATCCAAAACCATTGCAATTTAAACAATACAAAGGTTATAAATCCACTCACATTTTCCAAATCTTTCGCCACTCAGTTGTCTAATATCACTGAGCCTCTTTTCCTTTTCCTGATAAACAAAACAATAATCAACCGATTAGTATCCAATTCGAACCGTTGTATCACAATAACACTATTATAAACTAAAATGTACAAATAATCTCATATGACATCAAATTACCATTTCAATTTATTTGACAACTTTGACATAATTAAAGTCAAAGATCTATAATCATCAATTCAACTAACTACTGACCATTTACATAAAAATCATCCTATTACCTCTTTTGTTCTAATCAGTAGTTCACCACAAATCCATATTATACTTCAAAGTAACAAACAAAAGATAAAAATCTCATATTTCAATTTATTATAGTGAACCAGTGAAGAAATTCCTCAAAAGTCAAAAATCTCATTTCAATTATTTTGGGTCTTCTACGCAGCAGGTGTACAACAAACAAACCAAAACAATAATGAAATTCTATTTTCTTTATTCTACACATAAAGTCAAACCCCAAAAGCCAAAATCACATTTTTATTTATTTATGGTTCTACGCATTAACAGCAGGCAAACAACCTAATTTCATATTTTCTTTTCTTTACTTATTCTTTTTCTACATGACCATAGTCAACAACAAAACCATATGTTTTGTTTTGTTCTACTGAATTCACGACTCAACAACACAAAACTAAACAACTTTACTTTTATACATTTATTGATTCAAACAACACTTCTAACATGTAATAATTTCATCAATTTCACTTTATATCAAGAAATCTCCCAAAACTTAAAACCCTAGTTGAGCCACTAATAATACTTTCATATAAACATAACAAAGAACAAATAGCCTACCTTCTTCTTGTATGAAAACGAGATTGATGCTAAGATTCAATAATATTTTAGTTGATCTTCAAGAAATTATCAAAACACACACAATGAAAGTATTCTTGGTGTTGGGCGTGTAGAAAGAAACAGAGAAAGGAAAATCTAACTTTTCCTCCTTTAGACACATACAATACGTGTCACACATGGGTTAAGCCATATTTCATTTAAATATAATATAATATAAGTTATTTGGTTCACAATTAATTCTTTTGAAATCCCTAATTAACTATGTTTTCAACAATAAAGATATATTTAGAATTTTGATTCAAATATGAATCCACTAATATAAAAATCATTAAAATACTTACATATTTTTATTTCAACTCATTTTAACCCCTTGGTTAAAATAACAATTAATTCAAATAAATTAATAAATTAAAATTTATCACTTACTGAAAGTGATAAAACACTAGGCCGGGTTTCAGGGTGTTACACCTCTCCCAACCCTTACCCATCACTAAATCCATCACTAGCGCCACGTCATCACATCCTTACTGACCCGCTACTGACACGTTCGTGCCAACCCTTCCCATCACTAAACCCGTCACTAAACACATCCTTTCCACATTATCATTTTTAATTAAATATAAATTTAATATATTATTAAAAATTTAAAAGAAAATTTATATAAAATAATAAGAAAATATGTTTTTTATAATGTTATTTAGAAAATAAATAAAGAAAAAAAGAAAAAGAATATTTTGTACAAGTTTTAATGCTGTTTGTACAAGCATTTAAAACCAAACCACCCCCCCTTTCCCCTTTCCTTCCCCACCCCCTCCCTGCAGATCCCTCGACGCCCTCCCTCTTTTCGTCGTGCAGATGACGCCTAGCCACGACGGGGGCGTGCCAACGCCGTCCTTGCTCGACGGCCAAAGAAGCTCCCACGACGAGGGTTGGTGACGGGCGTTGGCACGGGTCTTAGTGGTGAAAGTATTGCCAATAATATTATTATATTAAGTGGGGCCCTTAAATTTGAAAAATGAGAACTTTATTTATGGATAAAACTTGAAGGAGAAATGAGAACTTTATTTAGGGACGGAGGGAGTATTATTTAACTTCTTTGATATCTAAGTGATACTGTTAAATAGTTAATATTATATTTATTATTTATGTTTATAATGTATAGTCAAGATCATTAGTATAAATAACATATATCTATAACTAAATATAATTCGTATAAATGCAAAGTTTCAATGGCTATTTCCATAATATTCAATGAATACAATATTGTATTCCAAATCAATTCATTCATTATCATATCTAACACATGTTGTAGCATCTACTTTCGTCGCCTATACATGTACATAATAATTTGTTAATAGAACATTTGTCCTTTTGATTATGAACTTATCTTACAAAAAAAACATTACCTAACAATTTAACTAAAGTTTAACTGAACTTTGCATTTTTTTTATTATAGTTTAACCATTTTAGTGGGTATGCGTTAGCATAATTATAAGGTTAATTATACCAACTTGTTTTATTTTTAAAAAAGTGGCACAATGATAGTTCACGAGAGTTTGGTGGTGTATATCAAATGATGGAAGCCAAAGTTCCATTTTTCAATTTTGGGGCCCCTTTCGAGTTTGGGATCTAATTGTACAATTTTTTATTGTCTCGTTGTCATTCCAAACTTTCTATTTTTCGAATTCATCATCCTCCATTTGTTTTATTTACTCAAATTTTGTTCTACATAAATTATTCTCCACTAAACAAAACACATGGTTTACAATTAAAAGATGTATGATAAAATTTGGATGAAGAAAATAAATAAAATACATTTTTTTTAATGGTGAAAAGGAGAAGGGGAAAAAGAACTTCGGGAATATCATCAGCTCCTCCCCAACCGCAAGAAGAAAATTATACGGAGTTATTTGGGTGGATTTTTGCAAATGGTGGAATATTAATATCGGGGATATAAGTGGGATAGATCAATTGATGGAGTGGCATATTAAGGCAAACTTTGTGAAGGAGAAGGCACAAAGATTTCTTACAACATTCATCTCCACGCTGTGGCAAATTTGGAAAGTAAGAAATGAAATAGTTTTCAACAAAAACTACGGTGCTTTTCAACTAATTAATATGCATTCACAAGCTCAAGCATTTTTTTGGCTAAAAAATCGGACGAAAGAGAGGTGGACTTCACTTAATTGGGGAATGTGGTGCACAGACCCTTCATCAATCTAAATAGGTGTCTCGGATAAACTGGTGGTTGGGTACCATAATCGCATAGTGTATATAAAGTAGGAGTATTTATTGTTGAGAATTGATTTGGTGTGCATGTAGTACATTTCTCTTTTCTTTATTTTTCTTAGCATACATGTAATAGGTGGACAAGTTAGTTTTGGTGTAACCAGGTGATCCATATTAATGATAATCGGGTTGGTCGGGATGGGTGATGGCAATGCCGAAGCTCATTCTTGATTAACCTTTGTTTTTGCTGTTAAAAAAAAATATAAAAGAAACTTTTAGTAAGAAACTAGAAGAACAAACAAAAAAAAAAAGTTCAAAAAGAAAATAAATAAAATACATGAAAATAGAACCTGATTTTGAAAAATGAGTGAAATAATTGAGGCATGGATAGGAAGAGCCACTACACCTCACGTCTATCCATGGACAGATAACATTTCGCCAGGACTCTTCTGTCACAGAACTTCCACGTGTACTCTTCTTATTGGCTAACATTTATTCTTATTCCAAAACGATATACTATAATACTTAAAAAAAATGATATCATATACCGTATTTAACTCTGCACTTCTCCACCATTAGGAGATTTTATTCACATGGCTAATATCTTTTATTGATCATACACGTATAATCGATTAATCTCGGAGAGTCTGAGTTACATAAAATTTAATTATTACAACTAATAAATTATTTATTAATACATTATAAAACACTTTAATTTATTTCTAATGTCAAAATTTAGGGTTGTCAATATTAAATACTCCCTCCGTCCCACAAAAAACTTCCCATTTCATGTTACCTTATTCATGACTCCCTCCGTCCCACAAAATTTAGGGTTGTCAATATTAAATATGTGGTGAAATGAGAAGTTTTTTGTGGGACGGTGGGAGTAATATTTACCTTATTCATGTTAGATTTATCATCAATTTATGAAACAAAAATTGATAATGAACGTATCATGTTCTAAAAACATGCATAAAAGTTGTTATTCATAAAACTTTATATTTGAAATTAAAATAATTTATGTAAATTAATAAAAATATATTTCCTCCGATTCAAAATAAGTGCTACACTTTCCATAAATGTGTGATTCAAAATAAGTGCTACACTTTTCATAAATAGCAAAAAGTAATAGGACTCACACCCACTAACTATTTATTTTAACAAAGTGAAATGACTCATTTACCCTTACTTCTTACTTTTAAACATTATTAACCCCACTTTATTTAAAAGGTGTGGGACCCATTATTCACCAATTATTCAATTAAACTAATTTAACCATCACTACACTATTTTGCTTAAAAAATCGTGAAAATAGAAGTGTAGTGCTTATTTTGAATAGAGGAAAGTATATTTTTCCTGTCATGCAAAATATTACTCCCTCCGTCCCACAAAAAACTTCTCATTTCATTCTAAATTTTTGTCCCACAAAAAACTTCCCATTTCCCATATTTGATGGGCTCCACACAATAAAAAACTATTATTACTAAAGACCCCACCACTAATATCCACTAACTATCTTTCTCTCTCCAATCCAACCTCATATTTTAATCAAAAGTATTATCAATGACCCCACCACTAACTATCACCTAAAAACTTGTGCAAAAGCCAAATGAGAAGTTTTTTGTGGGACGGAGGGAGTAAGTAAGAATTTTATATTGGCACATGCGTTACATGTGGTCCGAAAATAGTAGTTTCCTGAACAACTCTACGTGGACTGGGTAAGATTAAAAACCGCCAGAAAAATGTATGGTCTGTGATCATTTGACGGTTCGACGGAAACTTTAGTATACCTGGATTGCGGGTCCCACGTGCCGCAAAAGGGTCACCGTCGTCGGCAAATTTTTGTCAAGTGTAATTGGCGTAAGAATGTACAGCTTCTAATGCTGTTAGTACAAGTACATATTTTGAAAAACAAACACACGGGTCTTTGTGGTGCTTTTTTGTTGACCGTTGTGGGCCTTGTGATTAACGGAAACTAGGGGTGAGCATAGGGCGGTTTGGGGCGGTTTTTAACTAAAACCAAACCCCGCCCCGAAAGTTCAGGTTTTGAGAATTACACCCCGTTCGGTTTCGGGGTTTTCGGTTTCGGTTTTTCGGGTTTTTCGGTTCGTTTTCGGGTTTTTTAGTTTCCTTTAAATTTACCAATTTATTACCTTAAAAACTAATATCATGATTCAAACTTCCAAACCTTAACTCATTTCATTATAAATAAAAAACAACTAGTAAGTTTAATATAATGTAATAATAAATTCAAATAACATAATTTGAAAAAAAATTAATAATAAAATAACATACAACCATTTTTCGCAATAATCTTAGTCAATGTCTTCATCCATAGAAGTTTCATTCATGGTTGCTTTCCTTTTGCAAACAAATTTATATCAAATCTTTTAAAAATATAAGAATATTTTTATAAAACTTGAACTATATATAAAGGCGGGGCGGGTTTTTCGGTTTGGTTTTTTATATGCCCCCGAAAACCGCCCCAAACATTCGGGTTTTTCAAAAATCAAAACCGTTGATGTCGGTTTTTCAAATGGTTCGGTTTTTTCGGTTCGGGTTTTTCGGGTTCGGTTCGGTTTTTCGGTTTCTATGCTCACCCCTAAGTCGGAAACATTCATTTATTTTTCGCAACGGCCTCATAAAATGATGAGATTTGGTAACAAGTGCTCTAACCGCGATGAATAAGCGTTGGTTAATTGGTTAATGTACATGTATTAAAACATAATCATTAATGATGGTTAGTGATTTTCATGAGGGTGTTTTTTTATAGTTAAAGTACACCAATTTTAAACACTTAAGTTTTTCTTAACCATAGCTCTAAATGCACTTGTTAGCAAATCCCTTAAGTTATATATTGTGTTTCTGTAAAGTGGGAGAAAAAAAATTCATTCAAAATTCTATGTGTTGTAGGTGCTAGATGTTGTTTGATATGATCTTGATTAATATCCAAAATGATTTAGAGATATAAATGATTCAACCTTCTCCTTATATACATCTAATTTAGATATAAAAAATGTTCAATTTTTTATTAAGATGTTAATTAAGAGAACCTACAAAAAATTATGAATATATCCGATTAATGGGCTGTCTTTTAATAGAATTAGGGATTTGTTAACCATTGCCTTTAGGGTAACGGTTAAGAATGATTAAAGTGGTTAACGTACGACAAAAGAAAACATAGTTAATTAAAGTTGGTTAATAAAATGCATGAGGGTGGTTTTTTATTAGGTAGTTTACAATTAATATAAGTCATAAATTTTTTTAACTATTACCCTTAGAGGACACTTGTTAATATTTCCCCCTTAATCTGAATGAGTTGAGTAATTTTAAGCAACTCTCAATTGTAACAAATGATAGCACAAAAGCCGAATTAATCAAATAACAATGCGTGTTATATCATCCGGTTTGGCTGAAACTAAATAAAAAAATGTACATGCGTATTCAACCAGAAAATGTCAAACTGCTTATGTCAAATACTAGTATAACATGATATATCATCATCTTTAATCATTGGATTCAAATAAATGAAATAAAAGTACTTACAAATAATGTAACTTCATTTTATCACTCCGACCATAATTGACGAATTATTACTGTTAAAATATAAATCAAATACTGTATTTACGTGATACTATAAATATATAGTTACAGCATTAAATTTTATATTCACATAAAATGTTAAATCAATAAGTTTCAAATAATGAAATACAACTGTTAAGTTTGAGAAATATTGCTTTGAAAAGAGACAACAAAAAAGCACTCAGAAAATAGTTGCAAGAACAATAATCATATCATGAGCACTAACGGAATAAATAACACGACATTTTTTAAGAGTCAATTCCCACATCATATACCTTCTTGACCTAACCACTAATCCAGCTCATAACCAGTTCACACCCAATCAACTCAGTTAGATCGTTGTTTTTGTCAAGAACGAGACAAAAAGAACGTTAACAAAACTAGAATTTGTGGCCGTGATTGACTATTTGCACACCCCTTTCTACTATTTGGACACCCTAAAAATTTAATAATTTTCACATAGTTTTCATCATACTTCGTCGCTAACCACTAACTTTACCAACTCACTCGCATCAGATCAGCCGACCACCACCGCCGCTTACTCTGCCGTTCACTCCGCCATCACGAACATACTCTGCCGCTCATTCCGCCTCCACCAACTAACTCCTCCGCTAACTCCGCCACCACCATCGAATTTTCTGCTCACCACCACCACCGTCGACCACCAATTTTAAGTGTAAAAAAAAACGTGAATATTCATGTTAATTATTTTTTTGTGATCTTAGTTTTTGAGTTTTGACTTTGGTTAGTATGTTAGTATAGAGAGATGTCCAAATAGTAGTACCCTTTGTGGCATCCTAATTCTTGGGTTGGTACTTGGTAGCACCTTCAAAAGCCTGAAATCTTATCCCCGTTAATTGGGCTCAATTGTCTAGTAGCCCATGCTACAGTCTCCCGTACATAGGAGGCCCACCCTTGTTTCCTGATTTTTATCATTGGAAAATTGTTCTAATTTAGTAATTACCTAATTATACAAAAAACATAGAGGAGTAAAATGGAAAATGTATTAAAAGGAAATCAAGAACATAATTATTATTTGAGATGAATTTGCTCCAGATAGACAACAATTATTTTGTAAGAATCACCTCCGATTTTCTATGGCAAATATCATAAAATGATACTACCTCCGTATCAAAATAAGTGATATACTATCTATTTCGGGATGGAACAAAATAAGTGATGCACTTCCAAAACTTACCTTATTTGAAAAAAAATTGGACTAATTTTCCACTAACTATCTACTCCGTACTTTAATAAAGTAACATTACTCTTTTACTCTTACTTTTACTTTTAAACATCATTAATATCACTTCATTCAAAAGAAGTAAGACTCATTATCTACTAACTATCCACTTTAATCTATTTTAAATCACTTTTCAATTTGTTGCCTCAAAACCGCAAATTTTCAAGTGTATCACTTATTTTGATACGAAGATAGTATTATAATTTGAAGCGTACTTCATAATAGTAAGTTTTTTTTTTGTGTCGTAATGACAACTTTTTTTTTAATGAAATGCAAATGTACAAGTTGTTATATACGACTGAAATTAAGAGAACAAATAATCGTGTTGTTCGTAAAATCTTTTTATCAAATTATCTAAATTGAGGAGAATACGTTGAAACTAAAAATTGTGTTGCATTTAAAATGTAACATGTGTTCTTATGTAGTAGAAATTTAAGTTTTGTGGTAAAAACTTCAAATAAAAAGGGAGTTGCTTTGTAATCGTGTCTAAGAGAAAAAAGTTATAATTAGCTGCTAGGAAGAACGAGTTTATAACACGCAGAGAGTTGTCGATCTGCAATTTGGACCTTTATAATAAGAAGTACTATTTTTATGCAAGTTAAATATTTAGTTAATGACCTCATGTCTTGCTTTTAATCTTTTTGTTTTGTTGTTTGTTAGCATCTTGCTAGTTTTTTTTAATGAAATGCTCGCTGTTCAAAAAAAATAAAAATAAATATTTAGTTAATTTCTAGTTAAATTAGACTTCTTTATTATTTCTTAGTTTTAAATACTATTATTTTAGGGATTTAAAAAATAAGTTGAATCAAATGATAAATTAACCTTTAAGGTAATTTTATTTTATGAGATAATTTCATATATATTGATGTAAACTTCTAATATAACGTGAATATCTTTGCAAACTTCATTATTGCATATATATCATTTCAAAACCTTAAAATTATCACATATATTCTTTTGCCTAGCTTAATAATATTTAAATCTTGTAAATTTTAGAAAACATAAATCGTAATCTAAATTAATGGTAAAATACCCTAATGATAAATATGAAATTATCTCTTATTTTAAAATTTCGATTAGTCGGTGGACACCTCATGAGCACATGGAAGCTGCGTCATGCCGAATTCTTGGCCATCTTTTGCTTCAACCCCAACCTCCTTGTCCCGATATTCCCCTGAGCATATATTCTCACCAGTCTTCCACCCTTCAGTTTTTCGGCTTCTAATTTCAATAAGTATTTTTTATTCATTTCTAATGTTACTTTCTATCACATACTTTAACATTTAACAATATTTAATAAACTATCACGGATAATACGAAGTCTTTTATCACATAGAATAGTGGCAACCAGGTATTAATTTAAATGAATAATAAATTTAAGCAACTTGATGGGTATGGATCAATAGAAAATGGTCCTTATTTGAAAAAGTTGAAGAAGTAATGCATTTTCGTAATATATACATATATGTATACATATATATACAGTGGCGGACCCAGAAAAAAATTTAAGGGGTTGCACAACTTTTTAGTTCATACTAAATAAAAAACAAAAAAAAGAAACTCGAAACTACGATTTCATTATATACGTCAAAAACGTCTATTAATTACTCCCCCCGTCCCACAAAAAAGTTCTCATTTCTCCTAAAATTTTGTCCCACAAAACAGTTCCCATTTCTCAAATTTGAGGGGTCCACTTAATAAAATAATATTATTACCAATTATTCAATCACTAAAACATTTTCTCTCTCCAATTTAACCTTATATTTTAATCAAAAGTTTTATCAAGAACCCCACCACTAACTCTCTTCTAAAATCTTGTGACCAAGAGAATTGAGAACTTTTTTGTGGGACGGAGGGAGTATATTCTAAAGTTGAGCGCTTGGATCTTTCATTTTTCGTAAACGATTTATTACATTCTCAATTGTGACTTCTAAAAGGGTTTTTCTCCTATTGTATAAATCAACGCTTGATTCAAAAAATATCACCCATTTTAATGTGCAAATCGGTTTTTAACAAATATTTAAATAGAACATACTCCCTCCGTCCCTAAATAAAGTTCCCATTTCACCTTCAAGTTTTGTCCCTAAATAAAGTTCCCATTTCTAAAACTTAAGGGACCCACTTAATATAATAATATTATTACCAATACTTTCACCACTAACTATCTCTTAAAACACTTTCTCTCTCCAATCAAACATTATATTTTATTCAAAAGTAATACCAAATACCCCACCACTAAGTATCTCCTAAAATGTTGTGCCCAACACAAATGGGAACTTTATTTAGGGACGGAGGGAGTATATTTCTATTTTTTTCTACTATAGAAAGATATTTGGTGAATTATTTTTTTTATGGGTGTCACCTACATTAAAAAGATAAAAATTAACACTAAATCGAAAAATTTGAGGGGTTGCCCGGGCAACCCCGTGCACCATACTAGGTCCACCCCTGTATATATACATATATATTCATAACATAGATATATATATATATATATATATATGTGTGCATATTCATGTCGATGTACGTGTGTTCAAATTATGTCAATACGCACCATCATAAGTCATGAGTTTGTAGTATTAAACTATGTTACAAATTCAACCCTATAATTTTTTTCACATCTATGAAGTCATGTAATATTTATAGTGTTACAAATAATACAAGAATCTGTAGTTTTTTCTAACTTCTGTTAAAGAATTAATTATCAATTTAGACAAAAAAAAGTGAGAGACTTCCATTTTACACTGAGAGACTTCCATTTTATACTGATAGACTTTAATCTTCCCAAAATACCCCGTGCGACTTGGAAGACTTGAGCAGTACTTACTGGGAGCAGCACAAACGGAGCAGCACTAAGTGTTGAGCAGTACTAACGAGCAGTAGTAACAAGGTTGAGCAGTATTAACGAGTAGTAGTAGTAGTAGTAACAAGGTTTAGAGTAGTAGTAACAAGGTTGAGCAGTACTAACGAGCAATATTAACAAGGTGAGCAGCACTAACTCGGACACGTGGCGAAGTTCTAGTGGAGTTGCACGGTCGCACGTTCGTACACACAGTCGCACGACATATTTTGAAAAAAATTAAAATACAAGTTTATACTTGGAGAAATTTTGTTTCATTTGTTCTAAATAAGGAAATCACCCCTTGTTAAATTCTAAGTAAATTGTATTAAAAAAACATGTACAAATTATCATGTATAAATAATTTATTAAGTTCAATAGTTCATAATGAAAATCTCTCTCTCTATCTCACGCGAAAATGTTAGCATCCCAAGCTATTCCTTTCTACGAAGCCCGTGATTTTAACTGCCTGCAATCAAATCCCCTTTATGTGTCCTATTCTTCTTCAATATATTTTGTAACCCTTAAATCCTTCATCCATGTAAAACCATCCCCTTTAAAATTGCTTCATGTTATGAAATTGATAGAGATGTTATCAACGGAATTGAAAAAATTGGTTTATGCTTCATGTTATGAAAGTATTTTATGCTTCTGGCACGACACATAACCGGTTCTAACTCTCGATTTTCACTCGAGATTTTGTTTATATATTGGATATATTCTGAATGAGAATGCTTTTTTTTTAACGGCAAATTTCTGAATGAGAATGCTAAGTGATGCATTATGTAGATAGGATAGAATTTCTAAATTCATGTCATAATTGATACTCCAGTTATTAATTATAAGTGGTCTTATTAACTATAGGTAATTGGTTCATGGTCTTATTTAACTATAAGTAATTGGTTCAAGTCTCGTTATGAGCAAATGAATAAATTAGATGCCGTTAAAAAGAAAAACTCAAATTTTGCCATAAAAGAAAAGCTTTAAAGGCCCAAAAATGAAAGAGAACCCTAAAAAGGGTTTAACGGGCTTTAATATGTTCAGAAGTCCTTGCACTTTTATGGGCTTCTTGTTATATTTAACTATTTTCTGTATAAAAAAGTGGCATGCAAATTTAATGAACTTTATTGTCCGTATATCGATACACGTATAGTTTTTGCTATTGTGTTCTTGAAAAAACAAAAGAATTAAAAATTCTATACTCATACTCTCATTTTTTATTATTTATTTATTATTTTTTTTTTGAACAGCAACACGCACACCACTAAATTTACATCAATTTTTATCCCAATCAGGACTTGAACCCACAACCATGTGGTACACCTAATCACATTGATACCGCTAGGTTATAAGCCCTTTGGTATACTCATACTCTCATAATTATATTATTCGTGTTTTATAGTTGATTTAAATTAGATTAACTAACATAAAGGGTTATTTAGTTATTATTTTGAAAAACATCAACATGTATCGTTAATTGGATAAAAAAACAAGCAATTTTTAAATATTTTTTTAACGGTAAAAACAAGCGAAATAAAAATTTACAGAATTTACATTTTTATGGATAATTGGATTAGGATTAAGAAAATTATATGATATATATGATTATCATATTATATGTTTTCAGTTATCTTTCTGTATCAAGCACCTAATTAATTTAATAATAGAATGATTAAAATATCAAATAATGCCCCAACTAAAACAATTAAAAGTCAAATTAAGTATGCATTTTGAGAACCCAAAACATAACTAATGGGCCTACAACTTGATGACACGGGCTTATGCTATTGACCATAACTAGTAGGCCTGTAACAAATTCTTATACAGAGTAAATTCTTTACAAAAAATGGTCATAGCTTTGAAACTTCAACTCTTAGGGTATGTTTGGTAGAGGGAAATGGAGCTAGAGAAATGAAAATTGTTTCATTTCCATCGTTTGGTTGAGTTGTGAAATCAAAGCACGGAGAAATCATTTTCGCTGAGAAATCTAATTGGTCATGACCTCATTTCTTTACTTTTTGCTGAGAAATCTATCTCTCCCCTTTTTGCTTGCAAAATGAAGTGCACGGAGAGATCCATTTCTCACCCTTTTGTTATAATAAAGTAGGATATAAATACAATTTCACGTGACTTGCACATGAGACAAATGAAATTCAGAAATCTTCTAACCCTAACCCCATTTTCCTCTCCGGCGATTCACCATCGTCTCGTTAAGAAACAACCCCAAAAATGAAGACGAAGAAGAAGCAGCCATGGTATTGAGCTCCTCCGTATCTTTAATAATACTAAATCAATCGAGTAATCAAGCTCGATATGCTGATGATTTTGCAGTGGCGGAAGGTTATTGGTTGAAGTAATCTTTGATTTCTCCTTATGTTGGTTCTTCTAATTATTAGAATGGGGAAGCCTAATGCTTTATCGGAAGAACATTTTAGCTATTGCTTATTGTGTTCTTCTAATTTAGAATGTGGAAGTTAGAATTATTGTGTTCTTCTAATTTAGATGCTTATTGCTTAATGTGCTAAAAGTAATGAAAATGTATTTTAGCTATACTGCTAGTTTGCATATGTGAAGGATTGTATCTCATTTTAGTTATGGCTGCAATAAGAATTCTCCTTTATTAAATGTTACAATTACTTTGTAGTTCTGATCTATAAGAAGGATGAAATTTAGTAAGGATTGTATCTGCAGAGGTGAAGGGCAGCCCAAAAATTCATTTGGAAATGGTATACTATATATTGGTTTATACATGCTCATTCAATACTTTTCAATTCGTAGTGAATATAATTGTATGTTGAAGCCATATAGTTACTGCTGTGATAATGTATCTTTTGCATATCTTTTAATTGTTGCATTATTAGGTCAATTTTAAGTGAGTTTTCTTGTTTCAAATGCAGATTAATTGTTGTATTATTAGGTCAAATATGTGATTTGTGGTTTACTTTCATGTGGCTTTTGGAAAGAGATTTAATATGTTGCATTTTTGTAATTGATTTGTTAATTATTCAATGAATTTTCTTTCATAATTAAAAATTATTTCATTTCTCTGCTTTTGCTACCAAACAAGGGAATTGATTTCCCTGCTAATTCCTTATGTCAATTCTTTGACATTACCAAACAGTGGAATTTATTTCATTTCTCAGCCCATTTCATTTCTCAGCATTTCATTTCTCTGCTACATTTCATTTCTCTGAATTTCTCCCTACCAAACGCGCCCTTAGGTAGGAAGTCAAATTTTTTATTTAATGCATTAACCATTCAATTATAACTACAACATTCAAGTATTTCGACATATTTAAATATTATATATTCTCTAATTTTTAATGAAAATTGTATCAATTCTACTAAATTTTACTTATTCATCATACTATTCATTAAATGATTAACATGTAATCTTTAATTCTTTTTCTTAATCCGATCCTTGACTTGGACATTTGTATTGATCAAACGAAATAAAAATTTAATAAAAAAAATATTATCTCTTAGTTTTAACTATCTCAAATTAGTCAAGCTACTCTACGCATAATCGACACCCTATCTTAAATATTGAATGCTTGATGTTTTCAGTGACATAAACTAGGTCACATTCATATCTACATCTTCTTAAAAGCCAATACACAAATGCACAAATTGACCGATAAGCATTATACATGTGGAATTTTGAATGCTTATTTAAATCTTGTTTTTAATTTTGGTAAATGAAATTGTATATGTTTTAAATTTAATAATTATAGACAAAGACATTTCACGGAAAAGAGTTTTATTTTTTGCATTGTAGACTTTATATTAAATAATTAAAACCAAATTAATTAGGAGACATCATAGTAGTTGGCTTTGATTAAAGAGTAACTTTCACCATTAAAGCATTTAGTGTTGTCATTATTATTATAATTATCATTATTATTATTACAGTTATATATAAAAATGGGATATACATTTTATTTTATTATTAGAAAAAGCGATTTAGTTATTTGCAAAAGTTGAATTAATGATTTGGTTCGTTAATGACTCAATGTTAATGTTTTTAGAAAAAAAGGCTTTAGTTGGTTAGTATAGTTGATTAAAATGATAAGATTTACTTTGTTTTTATCAAACTAAATTTTTTAGTTATTAAGTTAAAACAATATGTTTGAATAAAATTATACTCCTGAATATACAAAATTGGAAATTATTTTAAATACACGATTCAAATCGATACAAAATTGATTTAGGCCATTGAATTTGGACGGGCCTGCCACACTTTATTAACCTCCATTTATTGTGTGGAAAAAAATAATAATATTAAATTTTGAAATAAATATTGTTTAATTCTCACAATTAGCCAAATTTAATTGAATTGATGTTCAATAACTTGGAACTATTAAAACATATTTACTTAAAAAATACATGTTTACTTTTATATTTTCTGAAAATAAACTCGAAACAAAATGATAAATATGGTATTTACAAAAATGACCCCAGGACTATATGGTGACTTGCAACTTTGACAGGTGTATTTTATTTCAAATGTGGTCCAAGTCATATTAACCTTAAAATGTACGGTTTTTTTTTATCTTAAATATGAATCTTAAAAATATCACGTGCTTATAACATAGAGTAATTAAAAATCTAAATTAATCAGCAAATTATTATAGCAATATACATGTGCATATAGCAAAGAGTAGTTGAATTTGAGTATGTACAAATAGTTATCGGACAAGTATGATATAACTACAAGTATTCGTAATTTCGTATTAACTTAAATATTTCTTTAAGCAAATAAATTTTAGAAAGAAATATACCATATTTTACTATTAAGAGTACTGCTAAAATTCCTGTTTCCTTTGCTTGTCACTTTCTTCTTTAAATTGATATTGTTGACACTTGTTGACACTGATTGTTTACTTCGCTCTTGTTCGATTAAGTGACAGAAAATGGATGGAAGAGAGTAAGTAAAGGAAAAAAAGAGAGTATAGAGATACTTGTTATAAAAATTTGTTTTCTCAAATGTGATAAATGGAGTGTTATTAGTAGATATTATTAAGTAAAGGAAAAAAAGAGAGTATAGAGATACTTAGTTGTGTTAGTTTAAATGTGCGGATATTATTAAGAGCATCCCAATGGTTAATCTTATAATGACTTACTACTCTTGTCACATTAATTAATCAAAAACTTATTTATAAAAAGCATCTCTAATGGTTAACCTTTCAAAAAAGTTTTTTCTTATTTTTTTTTTTTGAACAGCAAAAAGAAGGCAACGGGTCAAGCTTCGGCATTGCCATCACCCGCCCGAAGACCTCCAAAAAAATAAAAACACGAGAGTCTAGCAAAAAGCTAGACAAAATTACAAAGGTTTTTTTAACCAATCATCCCACGAAATCTTACACTTATGATTTCGGTGGGAAAGCCAAGAAAAGGAGAACAATCTAACACTATCAAAGAGATCCGACTTCTTAAAACTATTACAATCAAATAACAACCCGTTGCGGTATCTCCAAAGAACCCAACAAACCGTAAATCCAATCACCTTCATCTTCACTCGACGGAAATTAATGTTACTGAAAGCTTCACATTTCGAGAACCATTGATCAGCCGAAGTGCATTCCCAATCAACCACATCGCACCATCGAAAAATAATCTTCCAAAGATGTTTAGCTAAGACACATGTAAACATTACATGAGAAGAAGATTCCAAGCTGACATTACAAACCGGGCACATAATAGACTCGATCTCCATGCCACGACGAGACAAATTTTGTCTCGTAGGTAAACGATCGAGAACCAACCGCCACATAAAGATGTTAATCTTAATCGGGACAGAACTACACCAGCTAAAAATCGAATGCGAACCGGGGAAGAGATAATCAATAATAATTTTCCTTGCGGACCCAACCGTGAACTCATCGCTATCATCCCGGGACCACCCCACCCCGTCCTCCCCTCCTCCAACCGAAACCGAGGCTAATAAACCCATAAGGATATCAAATTGCTCTCTTTCAATTCCGCTTCTAATTCTTATTAATATTACTAGTTTACCTTTATGTATTTCAAATGTTTCATAAATGCACCTCATATATAACTTGACAATTTTTATACCATTTTAAAAAATTTAACATACCAAAAAAAAAAAAAAAAAACTAATTATCATGATTGTTCTTTATAAAATATATTGAAATATGATTAAGTTTTCATTTATAGTTATAAAAATTATAAATGATTCACATATAAATTTATGTAGGGTTTAAAATGTAAAAATAGTAAATATAAGGACTAAATAAATCAAACATCAAAAGTCAATTAAGAAGCTATAGAAGAATAAGGTGCTGTTTGATAGGAACAAAATGATTAAGTGCTGAATGATTCAACGGTCTGAATGATTAAGAGGTTTTGCATAAATGTGAGAACTTTTTTTATAAGAATTCTGACTGCTTAATGATTCAGCATATGTTCTAAGGAATAATGATTCAGCAGTTTTTTGCTGTCTCATTCAGCATATACTTCATTCAGATGCGCTAAACAAACGCACTGAATGCTGAATGATTAAGCATTCAGCGCTGAATGGTTCCATTAAGCTGCAAACAAACACAACCTAAGTCATTGGAATAAATTTTTAGAAAAGTTCTTTACCATAATAGCAAGAAGTCGTTCAAAAACTTATTAAAATAATAATAAACTTTACAAGCTTCCACTGAATATGCTCTACCAAGGAGATGTACAAATGATTAATAACACTAGGAACATAAACAACAATAAAGAAAAAGGGAAAAAAGAAGCAAATTTGATTTTTTTTTTCTCAAGACAACCAAAATACAAGAGTGTATTTATCAGCAAGAAATGAACAAAAGGCAAAAGATATGTTGCAAAGCTCCTCACCATAACCAAAAATAAGCCCTGAAATCACATACATCCATCCTGAAACATTATAAAATCCAACGTCTGGGAATCAGTCAGGTACATATCTTATCATGAGGGCGACCACTTCCTAAACAAAACCCATACTTTACTTCCTTTCTCTCTCATTAGTTCGTTGTTATCTAAGTTCGCAAAATCTCTCTCTATATCTATATCTCAAAGACACACACACACATATATATATATATACGTATACATACAGATAAATGTATCTACACTCGGTGCTAGCCAAATCAAAACCCTAGAAGACCTCCGATTGCGATCGGAGATATCTGAAATCGAAATCAATGATCGGCATTATCAATCGCTGCTTTGATTTGAGCTAATTGGACGGGAGCTGTAGAGATTTTGTGTCGTAATTGATTTGAGATTGAGAGATGTATAAGAACCAGCTGCAGGAGCTGGCGCAGAGGAGCTGCTTTAATCTGCCGTCGTACATAAGCATAAGAGAAGGTCCAGATCACGCGCCGCGGTTCAAAGCTACGGTTAACTTTAACGGCGAGACGTATGAGAGCCCTAATTACTGCACCACGCTGAGACAGGCGGAGCACTCGGCAGCTGAGGTGGCTCTAAATGCACTCGCTAGTCGTGGTCCGTCTAATTCATTGGCTGCTCGGATTTTGGTGAGTATCTGGTTTTCGTCTAGGGTTTGTGAGGTTTAGCCTCTAATTACGGCTAATTTGACTTCCTTTTTCTTAAGTAATGCTTTCCATAGAATGTTTGGTTGATATAGTAGGTCTTGCTAAGTCAATTGCTATTGCGATTTCACAAATATTTAGGAAGTTTGCACAATTGAAGAAAAGGAAAGTATGTTCTATCAGCGTTTTTAATAAACATTTCCATGTATAAGCTTAAATTCTAGATTCAGATCAACAAATAGTAGTTTCAGCCTTTCAGGTTTCATGTTCTCTAGTTCATAGATTGTTTATAAGGTCTATAAATGATGACATATGTAATCTCATAATAGCAGGCCACTTTGAAACCTTCTTGTTGTAGTCTTTTATACTGCTGCATGAACACTAAATTTTGAAACAAACAGGACGAAACAGGGGTATACAAGAATCTTTTGCAGGAAGTTTCTCAAAGAGTAGGTGCATCTTTACCAACATATACAACTTTTAGGTCAGGCTTAGGCCATTTGCCTGTTTTCACCTGCACTGTAGAGTTAGCTGGCTGTACATTTACCGGTGAACCAGCCAAGAATAAGAAGCAAGCTGAAAAAAACGCCGCCATGTCAGCATGGTCATCGTTAAAACTTTGTAAGTCTCAGATGAATATTATACACAAATACACAATAACACAAATGACCAATTTTTTCTCTGTTCAGTGACTCAGCAAACGGAAAGTTCGTTGCAAAAAGGGATTCTTGAAGAACAAGAACATGTGATTGTAGCTCGTGCGTTACAGAAATTCAGATTAAGGGCAAAAATGTCAAATGTATCTTTCCCTATCAAGTTTCCACCGCCAAATCCAAAGCCAAATACTGCCCAATCACCACCATGCACAACATCAAAAATACTTCCACTAATTTGCCCTAAAACAAGTACAACAACTCCTAGAACTAAACCACATCTGGTGACATTGTTAGACAGTGACAGCAAAACCACCACCACAACTGAACCGCCGCCTGCAACCACCACACGGACCCACAAGTTTCCGGCGGTTGGGGCGGCACCGTATATCCCGGTCAGCCACTTTCGGGCTCATCACGGTATGGCACCACCGGTCACTATCCGGAACGCGATCCCCGTTTTTGCTGCTCCACCGCTTCCTATTCCTCATATGAGCATAGCACAGCCGCCACAGTTCAGGCGGCTGCCGCCACCCATGTGCGGTGTAGCACCGCCAGTCACAATAAGACCAACTGCACCAGTTTATTCTGCTCCCAATATCACCAAACCACCTCCCACCACCCAGGATTCAAAGCCGCCAGCAATTGCCGCCAGCACAATGGGCGGTTTGGAGGAAAAGTTGCAAGAGTTAGAAATTTGATTTTGGGTGAGAAATGATTAATAGCAAGAAGCATATAAAATGACTTTTGGTTATATGTATGTGTTGATGGTGGAAAGAGATGAAACAGAGAGCTTCTTGTCTTATTTTTGGTTCGGTTTTATGCACACGAGATTCGTATGGTTTTAAAACCAGTGCATATAAAACAGGGTTGTCGGATCTTTGAAAAAAAATGTTTGTTGTATAAATTGTACGATTTGGTATTGGCACTCATCAACTTGTGTTTACATGGTACAAACTATGTTGTTGTCATTTAGCTTTTGGCTTCCATCTCTTGAAATGGAATGAAGCCCAAAATCTCTAGATTTATTCAATGGTTTTTATAACTTAATATGAAATTTTAATATCATTGAATGGATTAAAGAACAATGCTAAAGTTTTTTGGTCACACAATTTCCCCAAATTGAAATGTGTTGTTTAACAGTATCTAGGACTCGGGTTTGACTCTAACACTGAGTTCCAGAGTTTTAATTTCGAAAGTAAGGAAGAGAAACGGAAGAAAATAAATATTTTATTGTGTTCCAGAATATTTTTTTAAAAGAAATGAAGAGAAGAGTAAAGAAATTTAAGGTTTTTTTTTTCTCTCCTAATCTTCCTCCCAAAAGTGGGAAGATTTGGAAAGAAGAGAAGTTTTAATTAATTAAAAATATTTGCAATTACCAAATTACCCTTAATATTACCTACTTTGTTTATATTTTAAGGATAACAATGTAAATGTGTTAATTTTTTTTCCTTTCGTTCCAACTCGGAAACACAAGAAATGATGATTCTTTTCTTTTCTATCCGATTCGGGAACACAAAAAAGAAAAATATTTTATTCTTAATATCTCTTCTTTTCTCTTCACTTCTCTTACTTTCTTTTCTTTTCTTTCACTTAAAAATTTGGGAACACAGTGTAAGTTTGTAAGTGTACTTGTGTATCTTGAGCTCAAGCTTGACTTCATAAAATGTATGAAAGATTGTTTGATTTACCTCTTATTGAGTCCAAGTCCCGTAACCTCTGACCAAATAAGAGGTCAAAGCGTTTAATGTATATAATTTTTACTTCTTGTTCGGTCCCAACTTCTTACTTAACCTCTTACCTATTTAAAAAAATATAAATTTGTTGACTCAGTTAGACCTCTCACTCAATTAGAACTAACATAAAGCGTTTAATAAATTGTAAGATCACATATTATAAATGTTTGACACATTTTTACGCCATTTCATCTTCAATTTTGATATTAAAATAAAGACTTGTTAAAATTAAGAAAAAACATAATATATTTTGGTCGATATGTTTATAGCTTTGTTATGAAGTAATAAGAAAACATTTGAAATTCATTATTGAGATATTTTAACAAGCAAATAATTACAAAACATTCAATTTGTCATGAGGGTCGAAGGCCTGACCCGACCCGACTCGCAGACACCATTTTGCTAACTAGTCATTATAGATCTTCCCAAAAGAAAACAAAAACACAAATGGACTACAACACAATTATGTGTTGAGTGAATAACAAATGTTGTCTGATTACAAGGAATCCTAAATTCCTTTATCTGTCATCTTCTTCTTTCTTCGATCCAACTAAAATTACTCATCACAGGTTCAATAATCTGAATTTGGGATTATTTTACCCAAATAATGTGGACCATACCTCTGGGAACCACCCTCTCTCCCAATTTCAACAAATTACCCATTTTCTATCCTTCTAGGGTTCATCAATCTCCTCTCTCTCAACATATTTCCAGATCAGGTATCTTCTATACATATAATATATGTACGTATACAGTCAAATAGCGCCAATTTAGGGTTTCTCATTTGCAGTTAGCTAGCGCCAATTTTGACTTTGTGGTTTTGTATTATGTTAAAGGCTCCATTAATTGTTTACTAATTTAGATTAAATGCTATCTTTATCTATTACTATTGATTATTGATGATTATTGATTTCAATTATATTTGCTCGTGGTGGCATCTCCACTGAGACATCTTCGAGTTGGATTGAATAAAAACTCGATTAAAGTTTATGTTTTCTCAATTCTTATTACGAATCTTCTGTTTTTGTCTAGACTCTATAGGAATTTGCAGAGCCAGTCAAATCGCTGAAATATTCCCGATTGTTTCCCCCGAAATTGTTGTTCGCGAAGCGCGAATCGAAGATTGTTGGGAAGTTGCAGAAACACATTGCAGCTCGTTTTTTCCAGAATATGCGTTTCCATTAGATTTTGTGTTAAGGATCGATCGACTGCTTGCACTCGTTTTTGGATTGTCAGTACCAAGCGGTTGCAGAAGAACATGTTTGGTTGCTGTCACCGGTGCTTCTGAAGATGATAATTTCTTCATCGGCGATGAAGATGTTAAAATTGCAGGTTTTGGTGCAAAAATTAGTTTGAATAAAGGATACGTTGCTGGAATTTTGACTTTAGATACCGTCGCTGATTTTCTTCCTAGGAAAGGACCTCTTCGTCAAAGAAGGTGAGTTTATATTTCACAGAAATTAATTTCTACATTATACTTTTTATGCTTGTACCACACTGTAAAAGTATTACTGCAGACCGTACAAATATACTACCTCCGTATCAAAATAAGTGATACACTTGAAGAATTGCGATTTTTGAGGCAAAAGATTAAAACGTGGTTTAAAATAGATTAAAGTGGATAGTTAGTGGATAATGAGTCTCACTTCTTTTGAATGAAGTGATATTAATGATGTTTAAAAGTAAACATAAGGGAAACATAAGGGTAAAAGGATAATTTCACTTTATTAAAGTAGATAGTTAGTGGAGGATGTGTCCCACTTTTTTACCAAATAAGGTAAGTTTTGAATGTGTATCATTTATTTTGTTCCACACATAAATAGAAAGTGTATCACTTATTTTGATACGGAGGTAGTATAAAGTAACTATTATGGTGTATAGGTTAAAATGTATGGTGTAAAAATCACCACCTATTTTTTACAGTCTGGAACACGTTTGACTTTTTTTGGTCAAAGTGATACATATTACATGAATCTATATCTACAGGACCGGGATTGCGTACGTGTCAAATGTTGCGGTTCGGGAACGATTTAGACGAAAAGGCGTAGCAAAACGGCTGATAGCAAAAGCCGAGGCTCAAGCTCGAAACTGGGGGTGTCGGTCAATTGCATTACATTGTGACCTAAATAACCCTGGTGCAATAAACTTATACAGGAGTCAGGGTTTTAAAAGCATTAAAATACCCGAAGGAGCTAAATGGCCTCAACCGAGAACCGCACCGGATATGCAGTTCAACTTCATGATGAAGCTGCTCAATACAAACCAAACCAGTTGTTAGGTTCGTGAAATGTATGTATATCTTTATAGTAAGTTAAAATGATCATGTGAATTCGTTATATTGTTATGTGTTTAAAGGATGTTCGTATATATTAAGCACTTGTATACGGCTGGAAATTCTCGATAATAATCCGAGTTAAGTTTAAGTTCAAATTGTTATGTGTTTTAAGTTTTTTTTTGTGTTCTAATACGAATCCAACTCATACTAGGCTCAATCATGACATAAGCTAGGTGTAAAATTTACTCTCAAAAACTAGTTTAAAGGTGGAAACATATTTTAACAACTTTATTTAGTATAGTGAAAGTAAAGCATGATCATTAGGGGTGTAATTGAGTCGAGACGGCTCGTGAGTTACTCGAGATCGACTCGAAGAATACTCGAAATCGACTCGATGTGTACCGAGTCGAGCTCGAGCTACTCGAGTAGGGTATCGAGTCGAGTTCGAATTCCAAAATACACAGCTCGCTAGGCTCGCGAGCCTTATCGAGTTTTAATTTAATTACCTTTTTACCCCTTTTCATATATATAATTACATTTTAACCCTTTTTCATATACATAATTACCTTTTAACCCTTTTCCATATACATATTTACAACAAAAAAGTGCACTTTCAAAAAAATAAAAAAATTTCGAGCCGAGTCAAGTCGAGCTAAAAATGGAAGTTTTGAGCTCGAGCCGAGTCAAGTTTCGAGCTCGAGTTTTAGTTGGCGAGTCGAGCTCGAGCTTTGCAGTACTCGGCTCGACTCGACTCGTTTATACCCCTAGTATTGATCATACACCACAGCATGAGTATACAATCAACATAACAAATGTATGTTTTACATTAATGTCAAAACTTTTGGTGTCCTTTGGTGGTTAGTTTTATAACTTTTGAGACATGAAATACTTTAAAAATGTAAAACAACTCGAGTCAATGTTGACTAGTGTTGTACAAATTTCACCAAGGCCGACACATCGAGAGCTGGGAACTCATTTGTAGCTGAAAGCACAGTAAGTCCAAGTTTTACTGCATCCTCATTGCTGGGTGCCTGAAATTTTTACAATGGTTAAAAATTGTTTTTTTCATACACTGAAAGCTTAAAAACAACTAATTATGGCATAAATGTAATTTACCTCAATGTTGAGGGGCAATACAGGGTCGTGAAGCGAAAGTCTTAAAAGAAACCACCCACCATATCCAGAAACGCGTACCTGTTTTCAAATGCCACATCAGCAACCTCATACACACTTTTTAGGTAATTTTTTATGGGTTTTGTTAATGACAGCCCTAATGCCATTAAGAGGTGGTTACGTGCATAAATCGTTTGTACTTTCAGTGGTGGGGGTTGATTCCTAAAATGCAGGGGGCGGTTATTGATTATTGTACAAGTTTTTTTTGCGTGTCTTGACTTCTTAGTGACAGTCCTTAGGGCTGTCATTATCATTTTCCATTTTTTATAAGGAAAATGATAATGACAGCCCTAAGAAGGCAAAATACACAAAAGACAACCCCCCTGAATTTTAGAAATATTACTTTTTTAATCAATGTACAACCTTTTTATGCATGTTGGTGACAGCCCTTAACAAAACCCTTTTTATAATAGTATAAAACTTACCCCTTCGTAATTAACGGGAGCTTTTTGAAGATTAGAATCTGATTCACTTTTGTTTTCCAAATGCTTTAGAACTGCTTCCCCATATTCACGGAAAGAACTGTAAACGCCACACGTGAATATTTTCAAACAAAAAAAAATTAAATAATTGTTTGTGGTAAATTGGTAATTATTAATTAAATAAAATTAACATACCCTCCTTTGAGATCTGCGTGATTTTGATCAATTTTTAATCTAAGTTCAACAGCAATACCCGGTTCCTGCAGTTCCTCTACCAAATCGGTCAACACTTTGCTACCACCTGTTTGACCTGCAGCTCTTGCTGATGCAAGTTTGTTCAACAGTTTGACCTGCAAATAAAGTCAAATTAACACGATACAAATAAATATAAGAAATCAAATACCTACCATGAGATATGCACCATCATCAAGCCAGTGATTCTCCTTAAGTGCTCCATGACCACTGGTTTCAATAGCCAGATGTGACTCCTCACCAACAGAATTCTGTTAAGGATGCCACGTCAGCATCACAGTTAACTGATTATTTTTTTCTTTCTGTAAATGATATTAAAAGTTTAAACTTACCAGACGAATTGCTTCATCAATGACATTTTTATACCCTCGTTTGAACCGATGGTGTTTCCCCCCTGCAAAAAATTGATGACATCATCAAAAAGTATAAACACGTGAATATATGATTTTTTATTTTTATTTTTTAAATTTTACCTAGTTTTTTCTCGATAAATGTTGTAAGCCCATCAGAAGTAACACTATCTGTAACAATAGTTGTTCCAGGGTGCTAATAATATCAAACAAGATCATTAATTAGCTTAAATTTAAAATAATAATAATAATAATAATAATAATAATTTTGCAAAATAGTTGAAGAAACTTACTTCCTCTAAAACAATAGCAGACATCAAAGCAATTAGACGGTTTCGGTTAAACTCCTGACCATTGGAATCCACAGCAGCAGATCTGATTCAGACACCATTTTTAGACAAAATTACAAAATTGCCCCCAATAATTTCTGCATAAAGGAATGTTTTGAATGTGTGTATGATTGATTGATTAATTGATTACCTATCGACATCTGTGTCAAAGATAATCCCTAAATCTGCTTTATTTTCAAGGACTGCTTGGGTAATTGCCTTCATTGCTGCCTTGTCCTCAGGGTTAGGAATATGATTAGGAAATAAACCTGACCATTGGTTAATTTAAGTTAACTTGGGTTAGTTTGATACCAAAAGCTGCTTAAATCGATTTGAGTTAGTTGGTTAGTTTATTACCATCTGGTTCTAGGAACTGACTGCCGGAAGTAATAGCACCTAAAGGTTCCAGCACCTTTCCCTGGAAAATAAATAATACTAATAATAATTATAATAATAATTTGACGTTATTTGAGTTTTTCTTTCCATTTTTCTGTTAAAAAAACCTTTCCCTGGAAAATAAATAAAAAATTATTATTATTTGACGTTATTTGAGTTTTTTTTAATCCATTTTTCTGTTCAATAATAAAAAAAACCTTCCCTGGATAATAAATAAATAATAATAACTATTTGACGTTATTTGAGTTTTTTTTATCCATTTTTCTGTTAAAAAAATAAAACCTTACCCTGGAAAATAAAAAAAATAATAAAATAATTTGACGTTATTTGAGTTTTTTTTTAATCCATTTTTCTGTTAAAAAAAACCTTTCCCTGGAAAGTAAATAAAAAATAATTATTATTTGACGTTATTTGAGTCTTTTTATCCATTTTTCTGTTAAAAAAAAAGAAGATTTCCCTGGAAAATAAATAAAAAAATAAAAAATAGATATTTGACGCCCGTAGTTGCATCTAATACTAACCAGAAATTTGAGTAACTTACATGATAAGATTACTAATAATTATGATATATAACTTACAGCAAAAAAGCCACCAGCTCCATTCCCGGCATCCACAATTACATGAAATCCTTCCAATGGCTTTTCTGATAACTCATAGAAAAATAATTTTAAAAAAGTAAAAAGTACAACTAATTACAAGCGGTTAAAATAGGTACCTATATTTCCTGAAGCTTTACGGACAGCTGTTACAAGATCAAATGCATAAACAGACATGTAATCAACTTTAGTAACAGATAATGCAGCTTTTCTTTCTGCTTCTTTTAAAGATTCTGGTGTAAAACTGTTGTAAATATTTGCAGCACGCTCTAATATGTCTTTAATGTCAGCTTTCCCAAGCCCACCAGCATTAGTGAAGAATTTGAACCCGTTTCTATTATAAGGAAGATGACTTGCTGCACGAGATTAAGGGCATTTCAGTAATTTAATTCGTATAATGACATTAAAATATTGAGTAAACTACAGCAATTGTCCCTGTGGTACTTTAAATTCTATGATTTTGTCCCTATACTTTTTTTTTCGTGATTTTTGTCCCTATGGTATCCAAATTTCGTTTTTCCGTCCATTCTGACCTAAAATGACCAAAATACCCTTGAAAATTATATTTCAGTTTTTTGTGAATAAAGATGTAGTGGGGTGAAGATGGTGATATTTACAGGTTTTAAAAAAGAAAAAATAACATTTTTAAAACAATTAGAAAATTTAAAAAAATATGTTTTAAGGGTATTATGGTCATTTTAGGTCAAAGTGGATGAAAAAACTGATATTTGAAGACTACATGGGACAAAAATCACAAAAAAAATAAAAATAAATAAAGCACAAAATTGTAGAATATGAAGTACTAGAGGGACAATTTCTGTAATTTACTCTAACATATTTTTTACCTGTTATCATGATAGCTCCATCAACTGGACATAAAAAGTCTTCATTTTTGGTCAATGTACTATTGAACATTGCTGGTGTGGATGCTAGTCTACAAATATAAGAATATGAAAAAATTAATTGGATAATTCTCCTAATAAAAAGCAAAAAAATTAAAGAAATACTTATGTACCGTACCCATAATGCACAACATCAAAATCTGCACTAGCAATTCCCCGAGAAGCTGCATCCTGGATACATCAGGTCAATCTTTCAGTCAAACCACTCACATATATAGCATAATATATAATATATATGTGTATAGATTGATACCTGTAATTTTTGTGCAGAAATACGAGAATCGTGACCAACAGATATTTTAAAACGTTTTGATGAGTCAGCTTTTTTCTTGTCTACAAGCCATGCAGAAAACGCAGCTGCTATAGCTTGTGTAACTGGCTCTGTGAGATTAATAGGTTCTCCAGCAACACCATCAACAGCAACACCACGAATATCACTGCATTCAGGTATATATATACATATATATGTTTATATTTAAATAAAAATAATTGTACCAGATATTGTGTATATACACATTTGTAGCAACTGAAACTGCATGAAAGAAAAATAATACCTGCCATTTTGAAGTTTGAGAAAATCTACTTTTTCAAGTGATGGTACTGCAGTAGCTGATGGTGAAGCTGCAAGAAAAGTCTATTAGAAACTGATCTTTGTGGATAAAAGGGTAAAATAGGAAAATCACATAAAATAGTAAAAAAAAAAAACTGTTTACATGGATTGTGAACCAGACCATCTTACTTTTATATTCATTTAGAGCAAGAATGTTTCATGAATCAACAATAATTGCATACTACTTAATCATAACTCATCATAAGCATTATTAATTTTTTTATTCAAGCACTGTGAATGCTCATTTCTCTCACCTAGGATGTATAACTAAAATATAGACTAATGATTATTTAATCATTTAATGCATTGTCGTAATTTTGAGAATCTTATAATTTCGGTTGCATTTAGAACAGACCATTACAGTAAACAACTCTTTGGTTAAGTTTAGAAACATTATGCAATTGCATGGCTGAGATTCCGGTCCATGCTAACTTCCTTCCTTGAAATAAAAGCAAGTTTTGTTTATATTGAGCACATTGGTCCCTTTGATTTAGGGCGCCAAGCTGCCTATTTTGCTGGCAGCATTGTGCATTTTGAACAATTTTCCCCATCATTTCTGCATATAAGATTTTGAGTTTTATCAGATTTCAGATTAGCAGGTTTTTGAACAAAAGCCAAAAGTTCTTTTTAGGTGGTTGTTAAAGATATATAGAATACTGAAAAGGCGAGCTGTTCAATAATTTTATAGTGATTATGAGAAGAATGAGAACACGTGAGTTGGAGCAAAACAGAAAGGAAGTATGATTTGGGGAAAATATACTGATCTTCCACTTAATTCATCGTGTATCTAATCTAACTATATTAAAACCCTAAATAAATGTAATCCAATCTTGTGAGATCAGGAATCCTGGTTTGACTTTACCATCCAGCTGATCATCACTCTTACACAAAACTATGAATTCAATCATTCATATCAAACATATAGTGTAGCTACATTAGACTATTTAAATTACAATCAACCCTAACAATTGAGCTCTGTTTCAATATATACAATACAAACATACTATTAAAACGACATAAAATTCAATTTCCTGATAATCGAAGAACATGTATCTATAATCCTCATGTCCTAAGTGAATTTTTTTTCATATCAATCATCATCATCTTCGTTCCGTCGTATAAAAATAAGTTACCAGACCTTAATTTCATATTTTCATATATTCCGATTTACTTACAGGTAAAGTCGTTAATTCTCGTAGCTGATCTCCAAATATATTACCGATTCAGATAAATTTAACAAACAAAAACCAAAAACTTAAAGTACGATCGAGTTAAACGAGTTATTTCTTTGACAGAGCGCCTGATTAATTCGGGGCTGTCGTATATGTAACATCTATATACAAACAATGAGCAGAAAACATACACAGAAGGATACATCACTGACCTGCCATTATCACAAAGCTCTGTTTGTTTGTTAGAGAGATAGGGAGATGAAAAATGGGCGGAGAAGCTGATGGTAAGAAGTAGAAGACAATGGCAGAAAAAGAGAGCAGCCACACCAGCGTGCGTTGCACGTGCGGTCGTATTCTCGGAGTTTCACCTAACTTTTGTTCCGGGTCCCGATCCGATTTGGGTGCTCCAAACCCGGTAAAAAATAATTGTATGGTATATTCGCATTTGTTAGGAAAATAAAAATTATTCTATTTGAATTTCGAAACCATGTATTATGTATTCAAACGAGTAATGTTGTTATCCGCGCGTTGCTGCGGATTTATATACATAAACTTTTAATGTCAAGATTAAGGTTCGATTTTTGTTGGATTTAGTTTTTTTTTTTTTTTGTATTTATAAAATAAAATTGGCATACAACCATATGTATATATTATATCTACAATATCAAAAATAGTACTATACAAACTTTTTTTTTGTATTTAATAGTAGACATATGTTATTAAGGAGTATATTAGTATGTGTCGTTAAAAAAGAAATACTAATATAGGTAGGGGTGAGCATGGTCTTTTGGTTACAAAGCATGTTTTCATAACCCTTTCAAACTTTTATGACAATATCGTATTTTTCTCATAATAATATATTTTATTAATGTTTTATCATAATATTTTTTTTATAATAATATATTCTTTTATTCTGTTAAAAACATATAGCCCGAAAAATACATACATATGCAAACTCTTAGTTAAACATAAGTATAATTTCCATTCTTCCTTTTTAAATTATTATTGTATAATTTTTATATTAATTCTTTAGATACCAAAGAAAAAGAAACATAAATAAAATAGTTTTAAGAAAAAAGTATATTATAAAGATGAGGGATCATTATTTAAGTTTATTATTCCAAAAACCTTCTAATAATATATTGGCCCACATAAATATTATATTATATGTAGTGGAGGGAGGGATGTGGATAGGCTTGCAAATGCCATGATACGTGAACTGATCAATACCAAAAGGGCAAAAGGGCAAAAGGGGTGTGATATGATGTGTCTCAACTTTTAAACGGAATACCGTTTCATATTTCTAATGAATAGTAGATTTGTATCCTTAATGTATAGATAAGTAATACAAACAATACTAGTAATTGTCTTTAGCTTTATAAAATTATGTGCATCGGCAATTTTTTATTTTTGTATACTTCCTCTATATCAAAATAAGTGACACAAATTAGCTTACACATTTTTTGAGGTAAAAGATTAAAGTAGAGGTTAAAATAGATTAAAGTACATAGTTAGTGGAGAACGGGTCACACTTTTCATGAATAAAGTGATATTAATGAGTTTTAAAAAGTAAAAGTAAGGGCATAAAGGTAATTTCACTTTATTAAAGTTGATAGTTAGTGAGTATGGGTCCCACTATTTTTACCAAATAAAGAAAGTTTTCAAAGTGTGTCACTTATTTTAATACACACCAAAATAGAAAGTGTGTCACTTATTTTGATACGGAGGAAGTATAAAAATTTGGACATGAGAATTTAAGTTTGTTTTTAAAGATTATAGTGTTTAATTTAGTTAATAACGTTAAGTGATGTAATGGTTCATGTTCATCTATAATTATTTAACTTTTAAATGAATGAATTATCATTGTTTATAAAAAAATAAAAAATAAAAAAAATAAAAAAAACTAATTATCTTATTCTTTTATAGTGAACAGTAAAATCGTTTAAGATAGATTTTTTGGAATTTACGGGAGCGGTAAACATCTCCCCCATCAATTTTTTGTGTAGGGGTGGCAATTCAGGTCGGGTTCAGGTTAACGGGTTCGGGTTCACGGGTTGGCGGGTCAGAAACGTTCAACCTGAAACCGACCTGTTTATATAAACGGGTCAGATATCTCAACCCTAGCCTGTTTACCTTCAACCCGAACCTGACCCATATAACATGTTTAAGTAAACGGGTTAAACAGGTTAGCAGGTCAAATAGGTTAAACGGGTCAAACAAGTCATACATATTGTTATTATTCTACAAATTCATAACAAAATATCAAAATAACACATTACTAAGTAGTCTTTTCAGTTTTTATCTAACTATTAGTTACGTTTAAACTAGTAAACTATAAACTAAATATAAATATATACTTTTTAAATATATTTTAATAATTAAACGGGTTGGCGGGTCGACCCATTTAAATTATCATTGACCCGAACCTAACCTGTTTAATAAACGGGTCAGTCGAGTCAACCTGAGACTGACCCAATTATTTTTTACCTCAATCCGAATCTGTTTATTTTCGTGTCGGTTTCAGGTCAGGTTTCGTGTCGGGTCATAAATTGTCACCCCTAGTTTTGTGTTTGAGAGTTGAGGGGGTGAATATGTAATTTCATGAAACCAAAAGCAAACTACCGCCTTGTATTTATACGCGGCCTACAAGAGTCGTGAAATAAGGAATTAGGGTTTCGAATTCATTGAATCGGTCAATACACCCAATTGAATTGCAGTCGAAATTCAGAGATCAACGAAGATGATCGAGGTAGTGTTGAACGATCGTTTGGGGAAGAAGGTTCGTGTGAAGTGCAACGACGATGACACCATCGGCGACTTGAAGAAGCTTGTTGCAGCACAGACCGGAACCCGCGCCGATAAGATCAGGATCCAGAAGTGGTACAACATCTACAAGGATCATATCACCCTCAAGGATTACGAGATTCACGATGGCATGGGCCTCGAACTCTACTACAATTGAGATTGTAGCTTTGATGATATTTACGTAAGTTCGAACTCGAATCTGGTTTTGTATGAATAAATTTCACGTTTTTAATTGTTCATTGTATAATACTAAGCATGAATTGATGAATATAAGCATGTAATTTGAATTTAAGCTTTTACGTTTTGGTTGCTGAATTTCAACGCTTTGTGTTCTGTGCTGATCACTTGATCTTGAATGCTCAATACACCTTCTCCAACTTACTGATTTCAAAATACTTGAGCTTTAACTTGAACTGTCTTTTTTAATTATATTGATCGTTGATATTAGAATTCTCTGAGTTACATTGGTTGTTTTGGCCTGTTAATAGTTGGAGTTAGGATAAATCATGGACATTGCGAAATCTCCAACCTGCAAAATCGCAAAACAAAAAAAAAACCCTAAATTGAAGTCTAAATCGCAAACTGCACAGTCCAATTTCCAGGTTGCTGGTTTTCACAATACCCACACAGTCCGATTTTAAGCAAAAAAAGGGTTAGTTTTTGACCCACCCTCTTACCCGTAACCCGGTTGAACCGGCCGGGTTGACTCGGGTCTTAAAACATTGCCTAACACTATCTGTTATTAACACTTTCACTTCTTACATGACATGGTCTTCTGAAATTATCAAATACTCTGCCTTAAAAATATGTCTGAAATTATCCCAACTATGCAATCAGTGTCGTTCAGTAGAATCTAACTAATCAATAAATGACAAAAATGACGGTTAATATTTAGAACCATTGTTAGTTTGTTACAGCTTAAATTTCATAAGGAAAACTAAAGCAATTATACTATAAATAAAATAAATAAATCAGGATTTTTTTTAATCTAAATTTATGATTTCTAATATTATAAGGAATCGGCCTATATCCCATGGCCCATGCCCATAACTACCATGGTTGTCATTAGCCCATTCCCTTTCAGCCCATAGCCAGCCTTGCTTTTGCTTTTGCTTTTGTTTTTGTCATGTTACGAATCTTAATTTTTATGTTTTTAACTACCAAAAGCTGTAACACAAAACAAAATAGGTCATGTGTATTTCTCATCAAAGTAGATACTTTATGAGATTAAGTGCAATTTTATAAGTTAGATGTCTATTATATAATTCCGCAATACACTTGCATGACAAAACCACAACGGGCGGTGGTCGGTTGAATTTGGTCTGTAAAATGGTGAAAATTTCGGGAAGCAAAAAAACCCTATTATTGTCACGAATATTCACCCGTGCTGATTCGAGTTACCCGCAAAGCGGAAGGTCGCCCTGTGATTAATTATGTTAAAAAACATGAATGACAAAGGTACAACATCCTGTATTTTAGAATAGTATCCTTAATATTTAGTGAAACACATGTACACATGTAGAAGGGTGAGCTACACCTAGGAGTTATTTGTGGAAAGTGTTTGTTTTCAAAACAAATACATTGGATGCTTGTCTTTTTACACATAAATTTGTGTGTTTTCACCCAACTATCTCATTTTTTTAAACATACCGTTCAGTTCTTTACCTTATTATTTTGGTTTTATATAGTCATTAGATATAAAGTTTTTTATATAGTACTATAACTATTTTGAGAATAATTAAAATATTTATAGATAATATGTACAGAATAATAATTTTAAAATTATATAACATAATCAACGATCTTAACTTCAGAAAATATGGATTAATATGAATAATTTTAAAATTAGTTTTTTTTACATTCACTTTATAAAAGAAATTATTAAATGTTTACATTATTTTTATTACTACAGATCAAGCAATAATTACTATATAATACTCCCTCCGTCCCACTTTAAGTGTCCGCTACAAAAAAGCACACAGTTTAAGAAAAGTGCATTAATTATATAATGTCACCAATCAAATTTTCTCTTTCCCACTTAAATGTTTTTTGATTGGTTGAAATTTAGGAAATGACACTCTTTGTGGGACAAACTAAAATAGTATACTGGACAATTAAAATGGGATGGAGGGAGTATTAATCTTTTCTTGATAAAAAATATAATATGTATGGTTGGAGAAATAAATAGATATAAATAGTAAGGAGCTAGATACAAATATACAACAAAGAAATTAATATAAAAGCAAACGTGTCGTAACAACATATAGATCAATCGATCATCTTCCAACCTAAACTCAAACTTATGTTTAAACTAAAAAAAATTGATCAAAAATAGAGAAGTTGATGAAATAGTAAAAAAAACAAGAAATGAGGAAAACATGGATAGAGAGTTTCTAGGGTTGACTATCTGACTTTGTAACAGAGAGTTGGTGATCAAAGACATTTTGCTTGGGATCTTGGGCCTATGGATTTGTAATCTATTGGATGCCTTTTTACTCTTTTTCTTAAGCTTAATTAATATGAGTAATAATCTAATTTTATCACCATTTTGACCGCACGTGAGCAAGCTGTATATTTCATCAAATCGATATTAATCTTCAAATCATATCCCCAAACTTTGTGATTAATACTTTTTTCAGTCCCTAATTATTTTAAAGGAATGCAAACCGGAATCTGATAATCATCTAATGCAGCAAGTGGGGAAGGAGACACATACCCAAGTTGAAGCAAAAAAAATATGACAATAAGTTACACTTTTTTATTTTAATACTACCTCAAAACTATATAAGAACATGATTTTAAACCAGTGGTATATTGTAACGCAATTTGTGATTAAATGTGCTTAGAGTCTTATTCCATAAGCTAGTCTCGTAAAATTCGTTTATAAAGTTTTTTTTTTTTTTTTTTTATGATAGTTTTTCGATATTATGTAGATGAAACTAGGTACTTGTGAAATATTACTCACTAAATCTTAAATCTTATAAAATCTCAAGAAAGCTCTCAAACCAAACACCACCTTAATTTCAGGGCCCTCTATCTTTTTTATATATTACTATCAAATCCCTATAAACTTGGCTTTCCACCATTTGCGCCCTTCATTTTGCTTAAGTTAATTGGGATTAACAATACACATTTTTGCGCTATGTGACCCCCCTTCTTTAACGCCTTCAATTTATGGTTTTTATTAACTCCAACAATTAATAATCTCATACTTTTCCAAAATCATATATTTGACTTTTCAAAAAGGGCTTGTGTAATATTTCCAATTTTTTTTTGAATTATGTTAAGTTAATATTGATTTTGAGTTATCAAAGTTAATGTCGTTTTAAAACTCATGCCGACATTTATACTTCAGTCATGTAATTTCATGGTGTTCACTCAAACCTTCTCTTGAGACGCCTAAATATGTATGTCTAATCAAAGGGCTTATAGTTTAGCGGTATCTGGTGTTTATTGTGTCTCACAAGGTTGTGAATTCAAGTCTCGTCCATAAACAAAATACTTCCTCCGATTCAAAATAAGTGATACACTTTGGGTTTCACGGGTTTGAGGTAAAAGATTATAATGATGATTAAATTAGATTAATTGAATGGTTAGTGGGGATTGGGTCCCACACTTTTTGAATAAAGTGGGGTTAATGATGTTTAAAAGTAAAAAGTAAGGGTAAATAGGTCATTTCACTTTGTTAAAGTAGATAGTTAGTGGGTGAGGGTCCCACTTTTTTTGCTAAATAAGGTAATTTTTTAAAGTGTATCACTTATTTTGAATCACCCAAAAAGGAAAGTGTATCACTTATTTTGAATCGGAGGAAGTAATATATAATTGGGAGGTGTGAGTTTACCGTTAAAAAAAGTATCTGCTAAAATGATGACATGTGACAATTAGAATAGTCATTCAGGTGTTTTTCAAGACTATAACATTGTTATCTAATTTTTTAAGATAATTTTTCATGCAATGACTAACTCACATATTGTTATCCTATTACGCTAAGTGACTTTTGGTAATACATACTACTTCCATCTCACACAATAATGATACATTTTTCATTTTTAAAAACTTCAAAATAAACAATTTACTTTAAACTAACCATATTTAATCAAAGATATAAAACTTATTCACCACTAATTATTCACTACAATGACCATTTATAATTTACTATTACTATTAGAGAAGTAAGTGACCAATTTGTCAATTTTGCCAAAATAAATTCCTGATGGCAACCACCATCCACATTAGCCGTGCACAAAATACCCGAAACCGAAACCGGTCAAAACCGGTTTTAACCGTAACCGGTTCGGTTATTGAGAAACCGATCGGTTTGGAACCGGTTAGGGGTTTTAGCCTTCGAACCGGTTTTTAAAAACCGGTTTTGGTCAAAACCGACCGGAAATTTAGTCAACACACCGGTTTTGGCCGGTTAACGGTTTGAAACCGAACCGGTTACAATACCCATTACACCGGTTAGAGTTTTCGCGTCGCGAAACCGGTTACTAACCGAACCGGTTATTGGAGAAACCGGTTACGACCGGCGTTGACCAAAACCGGTTAGGGTCAAACCCGAAACCGGTTTTTGGCAAAACCGGTTTGTGTGCATCCCTAATCCACATCCGATCTAAAATACCACGTGGATCAACCACCACCAGTTTAACACCATTCTCAACAACAATAGCGACAGATAACTGTCGCAAAAGACATATACATCATCAACAGTCGCAAACATTACAAAAGCCACACAATTCGGACAAAAAAGCCCAACATAAAATTAATTAAAAATCCAATGCTAAACATAGGGATTACTACAGAAAATGTATACTAAACCGTCTTAAAAATTTGGTCGATGGGGACTTTACCCCAACGACCAGAAACTAAGACACGCAAAATTTCAAGAATCTAAATTAGCAACGACTGTACATGTTACAAGAAACTCCTAATCCGTCGCTAAAACTCCTACATTATCACTTCCTGAATCCATTACAATTGTTAGCTTTTGTGTTGTCTTTGAGAACTCACTGCAACAACATAACAAAACAAAACAAAATCGTTAACAATTACACATGAAAGGTACAAGCTTTAATGCGTATTGTACAACACAATTATGCAAAATACCTAAAAGGTTCATATCCGAATTCGGACCTTTGGTCTTTGTACCATGGGCTGGCTTCATCAGATGAGCTCTCGACCGCACCGTTCTGAACCACCACCGAACCATCAGACTGGTTAGCCACGGTGTCACCCGAATTGCTGTCGGAAATTTGTTGTTGGGTGAAAATCGGTTGACCGAACAACAAAAAGGTTGGTTTTTTCTCGTCTTTTGAGCTTGTTTTCAAGTTGCTACTGGTGTTGCCCATAGTTAGCAAACAAGAAACGTTCTCTTCGGGTTCTTGGATCGTTGGTTCCATGGATCTTGGAGGAAATCTTGGTGACCCGAATGGAAAAGGTTGGATCTTGCTCAAGAATCCAAGATTTTGATTTTGATTTTGATGATGATCGAATCCGAATTGCGGATTGTGCCTGGCTCCCTGAATGCTTGTGGGAATGTGATTTGGGATAAATGATGGCATTGAAAGAAGCGGGAAATCGGGTGGTTGTGGGACCCGAAGCTTCTTTCTTGGAGGCGAAAATGGGGAAAGATGAATCGGTGGCACATTCGACGCCAATTCGACTAACCACGGGCTAACCCGTTTCACGTTTTGTAGCAAATCGGGTTCATCCCATGCTACCTGAAATCCGAAATCCAAAATCAAACCATTTAAATTTTACGTTTCTTGAAAAAGGGTATAAAGATTCAAGTAGCGGTGATTATCGGGCCAAAACCGAACCGATAGAACCGATAACCGATAACGATGAATTTTCAAAACCGGCATGTTTTCGGTTCGGTTCGGTTATTTTAGGCCAAATGTTCATCCTTTTCCGAAAATCGAACCAAACCGAACCGATAGAACCGATAACCGATAACGATGAATTTTCAAAACCGAAACCGAACCGATAACAGGTTATCAGTTTCGGTTCGGTTCGTTTCGGTCGGTTTCGGTTCGGTTCGGTTTTTTCGGTCCAAATGCTCACCCCTAGATTCAAGATTGTTACCTGAAGAAGCCTCCATGGCGAATTCGGCCAACGAATTTGGTCATCGACATCAACCGAAGAAATCGTGCCCATGAACCAACTTATTCGGGATGAATCTTCGGTCTCGAAAACCATCTTGAATCTCATTCCAGGACACCATTGAATCCGCATTGCCGCCTTCACGGTGGCGGCTTTGACACAAAACTCCGGCGTGCTTGCTCGAGGGTAATAAACCACCTCAAACGGCCGCCCTGTTGCCGCCAGCTTCACCGATTCGACCACCGATTCTGCACTTACTTTTCCCGGATTCCCAATTCCGGCGACCGTAGTATTCCACCCGGATTCTTTACCGAATCCCCGTTTTGCCCGCCGGATTCCGACGCATAGATCGCCGTTATCGGCTCTCAGAAACACAATTGAATCTCCGGCGACGAGCTTCTTTTGGTTGACAAAGTTGCTCCAGCCGGTGGTCAGAAGATGCCGGCGAGGGGTTCCCCGGTAGATATGCCGGAACTTCCATAGCTTGCCGTGAACATCCTTAGCTAAGATGGTTTGCACCGGTGGCTCAGCCGTGTAATCCAATCTCGGAAAGATTGTTTCCGCACAGTATCTCGGAACAGAAAACCCACCGCCGTTATTTGCGTCGGATTGAGTCAATGTCTTTGCAAACGATGCCGGTTTTTCTGGGTTTTCAATATTGTTATGATCAACTCCTAAAAACCCGTCATTTTCAAAATCACAATCGTAGTGACTTCCTAAAGGGACGAGCCTTATTTTGGCGTAAACTTCATCTGTATCGGAATCCGCCATGAAATTCACGGCGGAGACAGCACAAAGAATGTACGGCGGGATCCTTGGGAGATCCCGGAAACCGCCATTGCCGGCGGCGGCATGTTCGGCATGACCTTGAGGAAAATAGAAAATTTTAGTGTTTAATTCCGGCATTTGCACCATACTACCGGCACAAGCATGCCATAACTGACCATCTAAGGTTTTACCCACTTCATTTACATGATCCATTACATTAATCATCTTGAAATCGAAACTCTAAACCCACCGGTAATTCCTGTAAAACCACAACAAAAACAAAAACCATAAAGATCTTCAAAATCCCATGTATATAATCACGTAAAGCAATTAAATTGATAAAACAGATGATAACATTCACCATAATTTTACATTTTAATTTTATTTTTTAATTTCAAGAACTAATTTTTATTGCTAATAATTCCTGCAAAACCACAACAAAAACAAAAACCATAAAGATCTTCAAAACCCCATGTATATAATCACGTAAAGCAATAAAATTGATAAAACAGATGATAACATTCACCATAATTTTACATTTTAATTTTATTTTTTAATTTCAAGAACTAATTTTTATTGCTAATAATTCCTGCAAAACCACGTAAAGCAAAAACCCAAATATAATTCCACAAACCCATGTATGTAATCACATAACACAATTAAATTGATAAAGCAGCTGATAACATTCATCACAAAATCTTAATTGCTTGTTTTAATTTCAAGACATATCACCTACCTAAAGTATGAACAAACAATCAAAATCGAAGCTCAATTATAGAAAGAAATCTGTTTATTTCCTTCACTCTCTCTCTCTCTCTAAAAAGAACCCAGATCAATACAAACAGAATTGAATTCGCTGAGTCACGTAGACATAAACGGGAAAGAAAGTGGAAGAATTTAAGCAGAAAACAGAGAGTGACAATACAGGGGAAAGAAGACAGATTCAGTGAGTGACTGACCTGAAGGCTTGTTGCCGACCAGACGGTAGCATACAACAGACAAATATGAATTCTAGAGAGAGAAAGTGGGAAGAATTAAGAGAGAGAAAGAAGGATAGGGTGAAAATGGGGGAAATGGGTGTTTGTTTGTTGTAGATTCCACCAAATTACCAGAGCTCCGAGTATTTCGGTTCAGACGCTATCTATACTTTCTTAAATCAGATAAAAACACCAAACTTCAACAATAACCCCCCAACTCTTTTCATGTACTATTACAGTCCCTATAAAAAGTACGACCATTTTAATATTTCCCAGGTTTACGTCATATCAAAAGTTATATTGTCTTGAGGAGTGAACAGTTACGTTAAGGTAAAGTGTTATTTGAATTTCATTTATGTGTTGCTTGTAATTTATACATTGGAAAAATGAGTGTGTGGTTGTTATATACTATCTCCGTATCAAAATAAGTGATACACTTCTTGAAATACGGTTTTTGAGGCAAAAGATTAAAAAGTAGTTTAAAATAGATTAAAGTCTATAGTTAGTGGAGAATGAGTCATACTTTTTTTTGAATAAAGTGATATTAATGATGTTTAAAAGTAAAAGTAAGGGTAAAAGGGTAATTTCATTTTGTTAAAGTAGATATTTAGTGGGAAAATGGTCCCACTTTTTTACTAAATAAGGTAAGTTTTGGAAGTGTACCACTTATTTTGTTCCACCCATAAATAGAAGGTGTATCACGTATTTTGATATGGAGGTAGTATATAAGTTTAGGTATGGAACCATCTAAAACTACATAATTTAGGTTAAAAAAACTTATAACTCACTACATAAACTAATTAGTATATCAAATCTTGTCTAAAACTTATCAATTATCTTAAATATTAATTATGTTTTTATTGAATCGGTGATTCAAGTTTCATATTCTTGAAATAGTGTTTATATTGAACAAATGTCATATTCTTGAAATGGTGTTGAGTTGGTGTTTTTACATTACGTAAGTGTTTTAATATGGTGAGAAAGTGCAAGATATTGTAAAAATAACTGTTTTGACTTTTTTTTTTAAATCAAAACTATGTAGTTATAGGTTGTTTCACACCTAAGTTTAAGTACATGACAGCCACATACTCACTATCCCCTTTATATATTATATTTAAATTTAAACTATCAGTAATGGTAATCACATAAAATTCGTCATTGTTCTAAAAACTGTCAATAAGAAACCAAAATTAATATAAAAATAACCTTCTAAATTTTATGATCACTACTCTATTAATGAATATATAAACATTTTATGTATGTTAAAGACAACTTTTAAAGCTGTCACTAACAAGACTCTTATTTTAATACGAAACAAGTCTATGTTATGAAACACAAGACATGTCATGGTTGTTCTTACAGATGGGGTATCAAGAATTTTATGTTTTCCATATTAATGTTACTTTGAAGTATCCTAGAATATAGCATCTTAAACATGTTTGAACTATAGAATCTTATAGAGTTTTAATATGAATTCTAAATTGAAAGATACACATAAGAAAAGTTGGTAGATGTGACTTATTATAAAATATGCACATCCTATATTAGCTATATACCGCTAAATAGAATGTAATCGACTATTTTGCTCTTTACTATTTAATTATCCGTTTTACCACTTCAAATTGGTGTATCGCGTGCCTTAGTGACGGTAAAATGTTCAAAATTTTATAAACTTTAGTGGTATACAAGCTAAAAAGGGTCTATTAATCACTCCCAACGGTGATACCGTCAGTTGTTGTCAAATCAGCGTCACGTCAACTTACCTTCAACCGACACAACTGGCGTACCCATGCTAATAATACATCTTCCCTTAAATTTTTTGGGACCCACCATTACAAAATACACACACACAAAATATACCTTTGAGCCCACCATCACCCACTGATCTCTCCCTCAATCCTGTCTCCAAAGTGGTGCAAAGCAACTGACGGAATCAACTGATCCAACCATTGGCACGGAGTGATATCGCCAGTTGAAAGAAATTGAAAGTGGCGTAACCCGTTGGCACCATTCTTAGACGAGTGCCAACAATAGGACCACTTTAGAGCCACTTTGTCGCCACTTTGAAGACCCCATTGGCACTATCCTGCCACTTCTCCGCCGGTTTGACACCCGCCGGTGTGGAGACGAGAGGCAAGGCTTCCGCCGGTTTGTTGGGTGGGTTCAAATGGGTATTTTGTGTGTGTGTGTTTTGTAATGGCGGGTCCCAAAAAATTAAAGGGAAGTGGTAGTGTTGGCATGAGTACGTCAGTTTAGTGTCGGTTGAAGGATGAGCTGACGTGAAGTTGATTTGACAACAACTGACGGTATCAGTGCGACAGTGACCGTCACCATTAGGAGCAGTCTTACGTTTATAAACTTGTTAATTGCTAAACATGTGAAAACGTGATGATGGGTTCTTGTGAAACTATGTGTAAAGCTCAGGATATGTTTTTGTAAATGTTGGAAACTTGTTACTTTCAATTTGCTCAGATCTGATTCTTCGCTTTTATGGAACCTTCTCCCACCCGCAATGTCTGGCTCGTGTACACCACTTGCCACCTTTTATGTAGGAAAGGTGGGAAATGCATGATTCGTCCGTCTCTTAAAAAGTATGTTAAAAAATAGGAAAATGCTAATGACAGCCCTTAGGGCTGTCATTAAGAAGACAAAATACATAAGGGCTGTCATTAAGAAGACAAAATACATAAAAGACAACCCCCTGAATTTTAGGAATATTACTTTGTTAATCAATGTACAAATTTTTTTGAATGTTAGTGACAGCCCTAAGGGCTGTAATTAGCAAAACCTTAAAAAATAAAGGTTTTGTTAAAAGTTTAAATGGTTAATGTACAATAAAAATAAAAATAAGTATGTGTGGTTAATAAAATTATGGGGATAGTGTTATTAGTTATTTTACAACCTTTTAAATATAAAATTTGTTCTTTAACATTATCCTTAATGCATTGTTTAGCATTTTTCAAAAAATAAATATAATATAGGCAAATATAAATAGTTTTTTTTTTTTTATGAAGCGTCCTAAAATATATAAAAATAATATTTTATAAAATAAATATTTTTTGATATTTTATTATTCAGAAATTGCATATGTTGTTAGTGGAGGATGAAATGTGAAGTATGAACCTTGAAGCATTGTATTCAAAATTCTGAAGTGGATTTCGTCCAATCTTTCAGTGTCATGATAATTCATTGGATGATAACATAATATAAATTCTTTTTTCTCACATCGAACATGACAGGACACGAAGTCATGTTTTTTTGCTAACACGAAACGGGAGAAATAACAATGATATCAAATTGTTTACTTATTACATGCTTAAAAACTGATAAACACGACATAAATTACTACTAAATGTTCTTAAAGTTATAATTATCATGTTAATTTCGTATTAATTTCAGAAGACGACACACCTTCGTTTTGGCTTTACACGATACAAACACAAATTCAAATTTCGATTTCATCTCAATTTCGATTCGTTATATAATAGGCTAGTATAAAAACCGCAAAAGTAAATATATTAAAAGAATATAAAATACGAGCAACACAATTTTATTTGTCATTTACATGCCATTTAATATTGTATTCCTTGAAAGAAGTAGTTGGAATTTGGAAATTTTAATTTGATAAAATTGTTTCAAAAAGTTGGCAAAGCCAACAAATTTAAAATAAGATAAGAGTTTTTGCTAATATGTGCGTAATTACACTCGTTGACATGCATTTTCTATAAATTTTTAAGGTGATTTTGCGTTTTTGAGCTCTTTCTTTTGGGACTTTTTTGATAAGCTATAATTTGAGGGTTTATGAGCCTATTTGAGTAGGAACATACAAACGACTGAGAGGGGTATTATTCACAAATTTAATAGCCAATTATATTTTAACTGCCAATTTGGTAATTAGAATTTTAAAATTATAGTAAAAGAATCGGATGTTGTAAGATATTTCAAGTGTTATTATAATTATGTAAATCAAATCATCGATATTATTCACGTATAATTATGAGTAAATCAGGAGAAGTTAGCAACAAGATAAATTTATGTTGGAGTTCCATTGAGTTGGCTAGTCTACCTAGGCGTGTGGACATGGATCCTTGTCAAAATAAAATTATTGTAGTTATTAAATGGTTTGGTTAATTAATTAAGTAGGAAGAGTGGAAAAACAGGGAATTTAATGAAGATTAAAAAAATAATAAAAATAGGCATCACGATAAACGCGAGATTTGGGAAAATTTGACTTTGAAGTATTTATTTAAGGGGTAGGGTGGAGTCATGTCTTAGACCCGACTCTTGCGCCTAGTTGTTGACTAACCTCCCACTTTTTTCGCTCATTTACTTAAAACCATGTAAAAACCAAACTAAATTAAATTTTGAGTTTTGATAAAAGCTCTCAATAAACATGCATAAAAATTTATACTTCGTATATCAATATATTAGCTACATAACCCGCCCGATGGGCGGGTATGCTTCAAAAATTAGTATGTAGAAAAATCCCAACAAACATTAATAATTTTACAAATGGCATAATAATGCTGTAGCTGTAATGATGAATCTTCATTCAAAATCGATACATTAAGAAATGTTACATAAAATTTACAAACGAAATAAGACTTCTTTGTAAACTACATTTGCTGTTGAATTAGTGTAATTCCCCTCGATGTCGCAACAAATAACCTTCAATCCATTCTTGTTCTTAACTCGTGATAGGGCCACATAAAGCTGGCCATGTGAGAATACCGGTTTTACAGAAACAACCCAACCTGAGACAACGTCTGCCCTTGACTTTTATTAATGGTCATATCAAAGCATACCTGAACCGAAAATTGCCTGCGATTCAATTTGAAAGGCATCTTGTTGTCGGAAGGGCTAATAACCATTCGAGGGATAGCGCAAATTGTACCCACCCTGTCGCCAGATATGATTTTACCCTCGATTATATTCACCCACATTCGTAATATCTGAAGTCTGGTTCCGTTGCACAATCCAGCTTTCTGATCAATATTCCGCATACACATTACCGGAGCGCCAATTTTTAACTTCAACATATGCTGCGGGACACCTGACATTTTTATGCTGTTCAAGAAGTCAGTGGTGTAAAGATCAAGGTTAAACATAGTATGATCTTCATCTGCAGCGGAAACCGAGTCCGAAGACTCGTACGTCTTTTCTTCTCCCGGAATTAATGACAGCATACGTTCGTTTATGAGGTCAACCATTTCGTGCGTGAGAGCAAGAATGGCTCTATCCTGAAAAAATCTGGGTTGCCATAGATTATGCATCAAATTAGGGTATGTTTCAGCAATAATAGCCCCAACGTTATCATCAGACATTGGAATCAGCATGTTGTCCGGGAACTCTACCGACGATTCACCATCTACCGACTAATATAGCGTTGATAATTTATTTTTTTTAATCTTACTTTATTTTACTACTTCATAATACATTTACTCTCTTTGTTTTAAAATGTTAAGTTCAAGTATAAATCTTGACTTTCTACCTTCTTTAGTCAATCTAGACCATCTAATATCCAATTTCAATGAAAATTTCGACAACCAAATCATACCATAAATCACATTAAACTTTTAATAACCATTTTTTGTTTTCACATAAATAAGTATTTGAGAGTTTGAAACTATAGGGACATAAATCAACAAAGTTCAAAATGTTAAGAAACTGTACGATACAACTGAGTGATGCATGTCCAAATCCAATCATAAAATAAATTATGCCGTATATCTATCGGCAGTAAAGATCGGAGGGAAGGTTTATTGATCTGCGGATGGTTCGATCATCGCCATGGCGTCGTCTCTTTCTCCCTCAAATCATCTGACCAATATGCCCCTTCCTTCTGATTCAGGCATGCATATTCTCACTTCTTTTAAAACTATCGATTTTGATTCATTTTATTTACACATGCGCTCACTGTTTGGTGATTATTTTCGCGTTACTGTTAATTTATTCTGTAATAGTGTTCAACCGTAGCATTTGATTTAGGGCTTATGCTGTTTGAACTTGTTAAACGTTTGTTGTTTGCACATGATTACTAATAGCGATTACTGTCTCGTTCAAATCAAATAATTCCCAAATGTGTACTGACACCGATCTATTTCTTAATTGAAATTGCAGCGGGTTATTGTTGTAGGAAATGGTTAGATGTTTATCTATTTTGATCGCGGCAATTTGTTGATTGTATTAATTTCGATCAGAATAATTAGGGTTTTTTTAAGCGTTTGACTAATAGTCAAACCCTACTCCCGAATTGGTGTAATTGATATGATTTTTGTATATTGGTTGCAATAATTTTCTTGATTTGGCAAAACATTAGATGTTTGTGCACTTTGATCATGTTAATTTCTTGATTGTTATTGTATTAGTCTCGATCAGCATAATTAGGGTTTATAAGAGATAGTAAAACAATTAGTTCTGAAATATTGTTCTTTACTGTAATTTGCAATGTTTTATTTGATTTGGCAAAACATTAGCTATTTGGGGCATTCCAATCATTTGTTGCAAATTATTGATGGTGTCAATTTTGATTAATATCATTAGCTATACTAAATCAGTTGACTAATAGTCAAATAATTAATAATCAGTTGATATAATTTAGTAGTTAATTCATAGCAATTTGAAATAATATTTCAGGTGGTGAAGTAGTTCCTGTCCATATTGTTACTAATGCAAGCCAACTTCCACCTGAATTTTTAAAACCATCGCCTGATAAGAAATTGGTTATTGGGTTTGACTGTGAGGGCGTTGACCTTTGTCGTAATGGAAGTTTATGTATCATGCAGGTAAAAATTCTGTAAAAAGTTATGGTTTTCCATTATCCCATTATAATTGTTCACATTTTTTATTTTTTAAATTTATTTTGAAAATAGTTAAAACATTATTTAGGTTAAATAAAAGTGATACTGTTTTTTAAAGACTATTTTTTACTGTTTCAAATTATAATGTTTGACTACTTAAAAGTCAAACTGATGTAATATATGATACTGATTAAAACAGTTTGACTTTAAAAAAGTCTTACTGTAGTGTTATTTAAAATACAGTAATTAAAGTAAATAAAATTTTAATTGAGATTAAATTGGTCACACATAGTTTTTCAAGAACCATGTGGTAATACACTAATATAAATGATACTGTTTTCTAACAGAATATTTATTTACTGATCTATGTAATAATGTTTGACTATTTATTTACTGAAACAATATCATTCGTAAGTAGTTGACTTTAAAAAGTCAAAATTTGATAGTTATAAAATACAGTAAAAATAGTGAAAAGTTTTACTTAAAAAATTCAAACTCATGTGCTCGTCAATCAAATAATTATTTAGGTTACATAATTTTTATACTGTTTTTAAATAATTATTTAGATAATGATTTAGGTTATATGTTAGACTATTTAGAAAACTAAACTGCCGTAATATAATTACATTATTGAAAACAGTTTGACCGTATAAAAAGTTTTAAAACATCATTATTAAACTAAACTGATGAGGGTTTATAATTCATGTTAATAACCAATAAAATAAGGTTTTCGGAATTACCTTGCAATTGAAGATGATGGTATACTTTAAGCGATGGATTATTCTGCAACTGCTGTAACAAACAATAAACAACAATATTTTGGTTATAATGTTTGACTATTCAAAGTCAAACTGTCGTAAATATAATGATTCTGAAAACAGTCAAACTAATACCCGATGAAATATTGTTTTCAGAATTACCTTTAAATTGAAGATGGTGGTAGAATCTCCTGCGAAGTCTTTACCTGCAATTATTTAATCAAATATAAACGAAAATAAGTAATGATAAAGAAGTCAACATTTGATAATAGGTGGCTGCTTATATTAAATTGTAACGTGTACCTTCAACTGCTGGAGATTGTGGATGCAGGTGATGAACTTATGAATATCTCCGGTAAAGTATGGACTCATATATAGGGATGGATACATGGATGTATTTTGAATTTTGAATGCATGTTTCGGTAAGTCAATATTTTACGATTTGTTAGCTGATTCAGTTTTATTAAACATGAAGTAATTGTAATTAATACCGCAATATTTTACGATTTGTTAGGCGAAAAATTAAATTTAAATTGATAAAACAGTATCTTTTATATTGTTTATAATAAATTGACTTTGAATTTTGTATTTGACATTCCGCATATAATCAAAAAGGCAATATAGTTGCCTTTTTTAACGGATTCACCATAACTACTTTCCGGTTCATAATCGTATCTTGAATGGTCAATGCCTTTTTTTCGGGTTGAAGTAAAAGCTGGGATTGGTCGTTGGGTTATATGGGCGAGAATGTTGTGGACCAATGCCACAATTACACGTGGCATTGTCCACCAATGGGAGGCCACGGTTTTGATTAGTTGGCAAAAATTCAACATATGTAGTCTCATATATAGTGTAGGATAATTATCTCCTGAATTTTAGGAATTATTTTTCTCTATAAATTAATGTACATCTCTTATGCCTTTAATGACAACCCTAAGGGATTTCATTATCAAATCCCTTAAATTTTAGTTTAAAGAGTTGTAATTTTGAGAAATGTTCGTGTCTTGAAAATATTAACCTAAAACTTGAATATACAGTATTTATGTTATTAGCAAGTGATTATAACCAACTGAGTTATTAGGATAAATGATGATTATTTATACTATAGACATTTAAATTTACATTATAATGTTCGGGGTTTAACATTCTTTGTCGCCCCTACGAAAAAACGTTTATCTAAAGACAATCGAAAGTAGTAATAACTTAGATATGTTAAGTCGCCTATATAGTTTATTAATTTTGTTATGACTTATATCAAGGGAAAAAACAAGACTTTTATTCCTGGAGTGCAACTCAGTTTTCTAATTCCAACAATTGTAAATATATCTAAAGAAAAAACTTGAAATATTTAAATTAATTTACCCCAATATATACTAAGTTGTAGCAATAAATATGATTATGTTTATATGCATTTGGATTAAACTTGTGTCTCCAACTTTGTGATCACCTCCATCTTTTTTGAAATCCAAAGATATAAAGATTCATAAATTTAAGAAAAGTGTTTGACTAATAATCGAACATATATAATTATAATAATATATAAATATGATATTTTATTTTACTTATAGAAATGATATTTGTGCCTAATATTTGTGCTTACCCATATATTTACAAACTTCTAAACTTGACATGTGTCATCCAATAATTCTCTCTCTTCATATAATCTCTTGATTTTGACACTTATGATGATCAAATTAATAAGCATATAAGTAGACACTAATACCATTACTCTTAGTTATAACACAATAAAGGAGTTATAAAGAATACAATGGTGTGAGATCAAAAGATAATCCAAAGTACGCGGCTGCCGACTAATTTTAAACATGTAAACAAAATTATTGTCCAATGATACATTTTCTAATAAACAATAGTACAATACGTTTTCTAATAAACAGAATCATTGTCCAATGATCTAAAAAGCGAATTATTGTCCAAGAATTAGTTGGTTCACGAAGCTAGTTAGAATCCCAAACAAAAAAATTTGCAAGTTACCAGATGGCAATTAAAAGATATAAATTAAATGAATTGTTAAATAGATATGGTCTTTTTAAGTGAACTTATAATACCCATATAATTTCACTATTGATGAGCATAAACCAAAGTTTTTAACTTTTATTTTGGCGTAATTACCCTAAAACAATTGTTGGAAAAGTCTAACTCTCATCATAAGACAATTTTCAACAATTTTATTAGTTATCAACACTAAATAATTTTAAGTGTTATTTTTATTTAGCGTTCCCAAAAACTAAGGTCTTAGGGGATAACTTATTTGATATGTTTGGCAACCATTTAGATGTGACACGAACGAACATACAACACACATGGAGAGATAACAAATCCCTTTCACATTCACGTACCAACTTCACCTAACCAAGTATTGGTAAACATTTAGATAATAGTTTTAATTAACTAGTCCGTAATAAACTATGTTTCTTATATTCAGAATATTTGTACATTATATAACAGCAACATTGTAGTGGGTTTGGAAATAAAAAATAAATGTGATTTTAACATAATATAAATTAATTTATTCACCACATTGTACAACATTTAAAATAAAATATATAAACATTGCAAATTAAAATTGCGGAACATTTAAAGTAAAATATATAAACATTATAAATTAATATTATGGTGTGCAAAGTAATTAATATGATATAATGATGAATATAATTATAAATCACCTCTCATTTCAAAAGGGTTAAACACACATACAACATACATTAATCTTCATGTTAAAAGATATATCTTTTAGTTCAATCTTGGACAATATATTTAATTAGATTTTTCTAATTATGGTACACTAAGTTGTTCTAATGAAAATAAAATTTCATTTTAAGAAAATTGTATTTAATACATATTATAAATTGTAATTTAAAAAAAAAACCTATTTGATTTTATGAAATAATAAAAGTTGAGTTTTGTTAGTTCACATAAACTAACTCAGATAAATTATATAAAATACATTTAAACTAAAGTATGTTTGCTACTCTATGACACATAAATAAATTGAAAACACGCGACATGTTTTTTGTATAAATAATGTATATGTCATAATTACGTGGATATTGATGGTGTTCACGTGATGGTTTCGCCGCCGATGTAGGCGTCACCGATGGCCGTGCACGGCGGCATCGCCTATGTATTTGGTGTTAATGAACTAAACAATTAAGTAATTAACCCCCTCGCTCCTCACCCCATGGCTTGGTCAACGTTTCTCTTAAAAGATATTAAATGCATCTCAATTAGGTATATCGTTAAAAAAAGTCAAATATCATGCAATTGTCATACTTTTACCTTTTTACATGTTTCTGAAGACAACTAGAAACAAACAAAAACATACATACGTGTGCTTATTAAATACTTATAGTTATTATATTCATTTTTTCATGAACTCGTATCGTGTTGGTAAGGGTGTGTCCACATATTCGACATTTTTTGTTATGATGACTTGCACATTTTGAGTATGAATCCAAAAACTCAGTGAATAACCGCTCGTTATCTTTTATATTATTATAATAAAGTTTGTAAATTTATTAAAAATATATTTAAAAATAACGATTTCTAAGATATATTTTAGAAAAACTATTGTATCATTAATAATTTACTATACAATAATTAATTCAACTTAAATTGTATAAAAAATAAGCTTATGTTCCCTGAGTATTCTCTTAAATATATTTGACTATAGTCTATTTGTTGTGTGAAAAATATAATCTCACCGAGGACCGTTCAATTAATTTTTGGGTTCTCACATAATTTTAGAAGGAAATTTTCCGATATAAAAGTGATGCCTTAAGCCCCAAGATATGTCCGATTTTTTCAATTGGAATATTTAGTCTACCAATCTTTAACATTTTATTGGGCTTAACTTAATTTACATGAGTTTACATACATAAATTTTGAAAATAAGCCCCTAAATTTTAAGGACTCTGAGCGGCTGCCCTGGTGGCACATCGATTTTCATATAATTTCATCTCTATGCTAGCTCTGATAGTATTTTTCAATTTACTTGTAGGAGATAATATTTTTCAAGTAACTTTAATGGTGATGTGTTGTCTTGTTGTCTTTAAAGACCGACACTGAAGTTACTGTAATAAAAGCAGATATAGTGACACATGTGGTAATCATAAGTTGACATTACAAGTAACAGATCTTGTTGTTTCATAAAACGGTCACTTGGTGTGAAAGAAATGTTGAGATGCCAACAAAATTGAGAGGTATGCAGCTAACCCACCCAACCAAGGGCTGGACCATGGTTCATTGAACTCTAATAATTGATGAAACTAAATGTCAAGAAGTGTGGACCATTGGTCTTAATGAATATGAGCCCATACTGGCCAACCTAGCCACAACCATACATACCCCCCGAAAAAACAGGACATTTGATAACAATCACATCAAACTTATTGAGATTTTTTATAAAAGGGTAACCCTTTTTCTTTGTCCAAAAGTTCATTCTTAAATAAGTAATTTGTATCTAGGGCTGTCAAAACCTGACACGACACGGCAAAAATAAACGAAATGAAACGAAACTGGGACGAAATTGAAATTTGAATTCGTGTTCTGTTGTGTAAAACAAATACGAAGTCGTGTTGTGTCGTGTCGTGTCGTGTTCGTGTTCAGAGATTAACACGAAATTGACACGATAGTTATGATTTTGTCGTGTTTTTTCGTGTTTGTCGTGTTTTTAGCATGTAATAAGTAAGAAATTTGTTACTTTTGTTATTTATTTTGTGTTTGTCGTGTTTATCGTTTTTTTAATCATGTCATGTTCGTGTTAGCAAAATAAAACACGACTTCGTGTCGTGTCGTTTTCATGTTGAACGAATTCGTGTCGTGTCGTGTTATCCAGAAACACGAAACGATAGCATGATTTGACAGCCCTACTTGTACCACACCATGATTTTTGAGATTTAAGCGCTGTTTAATTTATCTCTTACTCGGTCTAGTAAAAGATGAAATCTGGCTCAGTTCAAGTCATAACGTTTGCTAAGAATCATTTACACCTTTAATCGATCCAAGGTTATATATTATGAATTTTACTGTTATGTCTTTTACTTTCGTTGAATAATTAACATGTTATATAAATAAATAAAAAAGGTAAAATGATAATTTTCATCATTCACCATAGCCAGTTATTTAATAGTTCGAAGTGTTTAAGATTATTTCTTTGTAGTGTAGCGATATGCTATTCTTTTATAGCGTTTGTTTCTACCCTCATAAATTGAAGTTCGAGCACTAAAACACGAGTATACGCATATAAATGTTCCATTTTATTTTAATCCATGAGATCAAACTTTGAAATACCGTATATAAATGTTTTAAATATAGACCGACTCGAAACTTGTTACTTAAAAATAGGGGTGATTAACGGGCCAAAACCGAACCGATAGAACCGATAACCGATAACGATAAATTTTCAAAACCGAAACCGAACTGATAACATGTTATCGGTTTCGGTTCGGTTATTTTAGGCCAAATGTTCATCCTTTTCCGAAAACCAAACCGAACCGATAATCGATAACGATGAATTTTCAAAACTGAAACCGAACCGATAACATGTTATCGGTTTCAGTTCGGTTTGGTTCCGGTCGGTTTTCGGTTCGGTTTTTTCGGTCCAAATGCTCACCCCTACTTAAAAATATCAGACCTTTAGGCTACTCTCATTAAAACAGATGGAAAAAAAAAGACAGTTTTGTCCAAACAACAAGATAACCAAAAATTTCCAAACAATGGACCAAAAACAAGGATTGTAAATAACTGGTCCAGTTTCTGTCCATTTTGTTGTTTTAATAATTTGGCGTTTTATTTGCTCAACGACAAATTACACCACATTTTCAACAAAATCTAGTAAACATTTCAATCTTTTGCAGGTAATTCGTGTTCTCGGGGTCAATTTTACATAAAATCTAATTTAATTTATCCAGCAATGTTCATATCGAAATTGGGTCGGTTAAACGGTGTATTTGGTACTCATTCACTCATCATTTTTTTATTGAGATATCCATGTGAAGGTAAGCCAATGCAGCAACAAACAGAAAGAAAAATAAAGATATCAGCATCAATGGCTCTGCAAGCATCAGCATTGGGTGGAAATCATAGTAAACCTGCAACATGGATTATAAATGGTCAACGAAAGTCAAAAGTATTTATGAAAAAAAAGGTTAATATATAAACGTTTTGTGATTACCTGAAACATGGAGTTGTGTTCTGGAACAACATTTTCTTTTTCCAAAACTACCACTGGTCTTCCAACAATATCTAGGTAGGTGTACTTGGTCTGTAGTGATTAAAGTGAAAAATGAAGCTCTAGTTTACAGATAATTTGGTTATTTAATACTGTAATTATGAGCTTTTATATATAGTAAAGTACCAAAAAAATGTAATGTAATTAAAAATTAATTTTTTTAACTTCTTTCGTTCATATATGAATATTTACAAACATTCACCTATGAATGAATTTTAAAACATGTGAATTCACATATAATTTAAAAGTTCTCGCATGACCTACCCCTATAATAAAAATAAGACTAAATTATAGAAATTGACCTTGTGTTGCTTTAAATTCTACGCATTTATCCCTAATTTCTTTTTTTGTGATTTTTTGTCCGTATGGTCTTCAAGTTTCATTTTTTGGTCCATTTCGACCTAAAATGACCAAAACACCCTTATAAACAATTTTTAATTGTTTTTAATTAAAAACAATTCAAAAGAATATTAATAAGGTTATTTTGGTCATTTTAGGTCGAAATGGACAAAAAATGAAACTTGAAGACCATACGGACAAAAAATCACAAAAAAAAGTTTAGGGTCAAAATAGTAAAATTCGGAAAACCACAAGGACAAAAAACACGAAAAAAAAGTTTAGGGTCAAAATAGTAAAATTCGGAAAACCACAGGGACAATTTCTGTAATTTACTCTAAAAATAATAAAAGTTACCTCTGCACGCTGTTCCACTGAAAAAGGAACCACAACATTAGGATTCTTCGATCCCTCAGGCAGCACAACCTGAAATATTATAATAAAATAAATATAAAAACATATTAATAAATGCAGTCAAGGACAACAGACAAACATCCTAAAAGTTAAAAAAATATAAAAAAATATCACAATTTACATGATCCTGTTACCTTGTTTGTTATCTTGTTAACCACAGTTTCAGCAATCGGGCATCCAAAACTGAAATTGAGGTAGCGTTGACCATCAGTTGACTCAAAAAGAACATCTTCAAGTGGCAGCCCGTATCCAATCACAAAAGTTGCTTTCCATCCCCCTAACAAAGGGTACCTAGGCTCTATTTCCAGCTCAGACTGCACACATTAAACATTTGTGTCATAATTAATATTAAAATAAAAATTAAAAATGGTACAAAATACAAGAATGTAAATTATATAATACCAACCTTACTGTAACTTGTTCTTAAATGTGAAGTTGAGATATTTCCTATGTTATCACGGTAGTAGACAGAGTGAACCCTAGGGGGTAATTTTGCAACAAGACTTTTGAATGAAGATACACCACTAAAAGATGGCCTAGATTGATATTCAACCCTGAATCATTCAGACCAAAAAAAGTCAAAATCAGAGCAAAAAAGTCAATCAAATTATAAACAGCTAACCTTGAGAAACCGCCTTTGTGTCTAGCACCATTATGCACCAATGTGTAATGCTCAGTAATTTGAAGGTTTCCCCAGTGAGAAATTTCAATTTCTCTCACGAGTTCTTCAACAACAGCAAATGGATTATTATTCTCAAAATGGACAATTATAGGAGTGTAAGAATATGGGGATTGGTCCTCATAAGGCCCGTATTTTAATTCGGTACGTGTTTGTGTAGACGGTTCAACTCTTGTAAATGATTCCACTTTTGTACTTGGTGTTCTAATAACCGTTGTTTGTTGTTTGATTGCATATGGTGACAGTATTAAAGCACTATCACGGTACAAGACTAATTGGGATTCTGATTGACTTATTTCTGTAGGGAATGGTTCAAGGGACTGGGTCAATATGTATGATACTTCTATTGAGACAGATGAACCAGTGGTTAATGGATTTCTCAAAGAAATGGAATACAATTTGGCTCCATTTGGCCCGTTAAAATCGTCAGTTGTTTTCACATCAAGTGGATGTACGGTTTTCTTCTTCTTTTTTCCAGCAAGTTCAGCAGCTTGGATTAGTGCAAGATGCTTAACTTGTTGTGGTGAAAATGCAAGAAGAACATTTGAAGCAGGGGATATCCCATCATTTTGTACCTAAAATGATCAGCACAAAAAAAACAAAAAAAACAAATGATATAATATAAATTACTGGATGTAATGTTGAATCTACACAGGGGCTTTTGATCTTAGAGAAACCATAGTACATAAATAACATGACTTAATTTGTAGATATCTAGTTAATACTGTGACTAAATTAGTTTCATCTGTCATAAAGAGATCAAATTGGAGGCATAATATACAACCATGCAATAAGTTACAGTTATAGAGGACTAGGAGTACCTTCAAAACCAAGACAGTCCTAATAATGTGTGAAGCCAAGTCAATCTGCACAGACAGCAGTTAACATTGTTAAATGTATACACATCCATACAGAAGATACTAACAACAATGATAAAGCAAAATTAACCTAATTAATAAGCAAAATGTTGCACAAATTATATTTTATACACCTCAATCGGTTCAAATCTCACTTCACTCCTCAATTACCAGCTCGTCCTAAGAACTCGATCGTTTCGGTAATGCACCAGCGATCAGTTACATTAATGAATTCAGTCTTTTATTACATACGCGAATCGAATCAGAATGTATATCAGGTAGCACCACGCAAATAAATTTGAACGAGTGAAATTTGTTGCAGAAATGATGAATTTTATCGAAAATCTTACTCTGCGTTCGGCGGTAAGGATCTGAAGTTCCGACGATGATGATGAGAGTGAATAAGACGATCGGAAGCTTAAGGAGAGCAAGGCGATGAGTGAGAAGATTAGGGTTAAACGAGATCTGGCTCCGAAAACCTCCATGTTTAGCCTTGTTTTCTCTCAGTAGCATCAGAATTGACCCAAAGTCGTCTGAAGATGACGATGCTTATAAATGTGGACTGATAGTAGTTTATGGGCCGGTTTTGACCCAATAAACCGGGTATCTTGGGCTGATACAAGTTATGGGCTTGGCTTGACCCATGATAATAATTATGTAGACTATTTGGGCTTATTTGTACATGAAAGGTGAAACTTGAAAGTTTCTTGTTAATTATAGATTATGAATCGAAAATTTGTATTGATTTCTATTAAATATTCTAATTTTTCTAGCTATATATATATATATAATAAGGGATCATTGCCTTAAGGGTAATGGATAAGGGTTAGTTAATTAGTTTATGTACAACATTGTACATGTATTAAAAGCATAACTACCATTGGGCGGTTAGTAATTTTCATGGGGGTGGTTTTTTATGGTTAAAGTACAATAATTTTTAGCATCCAATTTTTTCTTAACCATAGCCCTAAGGGAAATGGTTAGCATTTTCCATATAATAATTGACGTATGAAATCTATTATTTTTTTCTAATTTATCATCTAATTTAGAAACTTGTATTGATAAATGACCTACAGGTCATGAGTTCAATCCTGTTGGAAACAAATATGTATAGCTTATGTATTGTTAAAAAAAATGTATACACAAAAGGGGATGTTTGGCTGTTTTGGAGTGGGACTCTTGCACTATAAGTATAGTACAAATAAATACTATCTTGGTAGGGGCTAGTTGAAGAAAAAACATATGCTAATTTGATCTGAAATTGGAAGCAATAATGATTGGTTTAATTAAAAAAATAACATTTGATTGTAGCGTTGTTAGATGTCTTTCTGAATTTTAAAAGGCTACCAAGTACATTCTATATGTTTTAACTCGATTAAATGTGATATTATGTGTTTAAAAATCAATGTTATTCAAGACGATGTTGCAATGAGAAATGATATATTTATTAGAGGGCCCAATGTTACTTAGGCCCCTACCATTCTTTCTATCATTTGTTGGTGGTCAAAAATAAAAATTATATTAATACGCATGTAAATTAATAAAAGTATAAAACAATGTCTTGGTAAATTTCACATGGTTAGTGTGATACTTTCGTAACTCAAGCCACACATTCGGAGCAGGTGTTTGATGAATAATTTATAGCATTTACAACACATTAAATATAATTAACTAGGACATTTTATTAAGTCACTTTGTTGAACAAAAATATTATAATTTGAATCAATAATACATTGTCGGCTCAGCATGAAAAGGTGATGCATCTTTTGAAGAGTTTGTTATGCTCGGATATTGTATCAAAAAGTATGTATTATGTATATGCTTTGGCAAGTTGGCAACCATATACTTTACCAAAATATTTATTAAGTACTAAATACAAAAGTAAAACCAAACTGTAATTATTCGTGGTAAACATAACATCTTAAATATTCAGTATATTCTATGTAGTCAATATTTTTGTTTTCATTATCTAGAAAATTACACGAACAAGAACTTTGAAGATTCATATGAGACATATCTAGATGCTTGTATACTGAAATGAAATGTTATAAATATAAAATATTTGCTTGTATATTAAAAGTCAAACACCGATATTACAATTATTCTCTACCAAATTCAACTAATCAACAACATCTACTCCAATTTTAACGCCAAATCAAAGACTTTGTACCCTTATAATAATCATATAATATATGTATATATGTAGTTGTTAATGAGCTACTAAATTTTTTAATCACCGAAACCAAACAAGTTGAAAATTACGAGGACTAAAATTGTGAATTGCGAGACTCGAGACCCTTAACACAACATTATACAAATCCTCCCTTTATACAGAAAGGCTTGTTTGGTTCCCACACATGCCCCGACAATGTATGACTTCTAAAACCCGAATACCGATAAAGAAATTTGTGTTTGTGTTCACAAATAGAAATGTAAATGTTCCGAAAATATTTACCTTTATTAAAATCAAAATCAATGTATAAAAAGTTATAGATTGAACTTATAAACTGGTTTGTGGAACTTTACAAAAATGAAGTATATATTTGTTAACTTCCAATTAAACTCGCTCAATGCTAGTTTATTATTTAATATTTTTTTAAATGAAATAATTTACAAAGTTGAAAAAGCTCGTCTATAAAATCTTAGGTTCAAATCTCATTATAAATATATATTTCAAATTTCAAACACGAAAACCTTATATACACTATGCTCACTCAGCTAGTTCAAGAGCGAGTTCGATTCGAATATTTAAACGTGTTTTCGATCGAGGCGAGTAATATTTTTTCAAGCTCGGCACATTAAACTAATCGAGCATTAATTCTTGTTTGAACTTGACTCGAGCTCGTATATAATCAAACTCAAACTCAAGCTAAATGAACTTGAACTCAAGTAGCTCGTTAATTAGAGTATCTCCAACCATACTCTATCCATAATTCCATATATTTTAGAATTATTTTCTTCTCAAACCATACTTTACTACCTCTAAAATAGAGGAAGTGAAAACATAATGTCTCTATATTTGAAGTGAAAGGAAACGTCTCTATCCATTAACCTCACACATGTTTTGTGAGTATAAATGTTACTAAAATGTGAGTTTCACTAATTTTGAAGGGTTTTAAATAAATATAGAGTAAGTTTTATAAAACAAATAGCTAGAGATGCTCTTACTTGACTCGTGAACACCCTAATTTCAACTATATTTATTAACCAATGGCCAAGAATAGCATAAAATTCTCAGAGGACTAAATTTGACAATTTGGTAATAGTAGAGGGACTTATACTCAAAAATTTATAAAGCTTATTTTAGTCGTGTAAACTGCAACAGCAAGAACAGATTCTTCTATCCATTGGATATTTCTCCCTGTAGAATAGGGACCATCTTCATACCCACACCAAAGAGTGCTCATTACAGTTGCACCCCCATTCTTACTCGTCATTTCTATCACACACACTTACTGTGTGTTTTTTCCCATACTCAATTCATTCAATTATTCATATTCATATGCATATATACGGTTCCAACCGCATTGCACTTTGAAACTGAATTGAGACCTTTTACACATGGCGATTTCATGCATGAAGTTAGGATCTAAATCAGAGGTTTTTCAGTTCGATCAGGATTCGAAAACCTGGTTAGTTTAGTTTTTTGTTATAATTGTGGATTTTATGAGTTCATTCGGTGCGATTTGTGATTGGTTTGGGGAAACTGATCGTGGGTAATTCTCGTTTATTGATTTTAATCGAAACCCTTAATTGGAATTTTCAGTTTTAGATGATTTTTGTTCCCAATTGTGAAATTTCGATGCCGTTTTAGTGGGGTTTTTGATTGTTCGATTGAATTGTCTTGTGGGTTTGTTTTGATACTCACATTTGCATTTTGATTCTGTTAAATTATTAATTTTTATTGAGGGTTTTGGGTTTGAATTCATCATGAATGTTTAAGAACTGTTTTTGCATTATGAAATCTAATTTGACAAAGAATTTTCTAATTTTCGTGAAGAAATTGATAAATCATAAAAGCAATAACCTTTTTAGGAATCAGTATGCACTGGACAAGGAAATGTTGTTGAATTGGTTATAAATTTCATATCAAGCTACATTGAAAACTATAAGGTTTGACTCTAGAAAGTCAAACTGGTCAGGGCATTCAAATTTCATGGATAGAAAGAAAGGAATCTCTTAAGGCACAAATGAATATGTTCATGAATTTTTTCTGGTTTTCTTTTAATTACATGTGGCATGATAATTAAATTTCTAAGCACATATTGAGCAGATCAATGCATTTTTGTGGGTGTTAACAATTTTTATTTTTTAAGATGTCAAATTTTCCGGGTTTTTTTTTGTACTTTTCAGCATGAATTAAAATCTCATTTTTGCAGGATCTGCACATCTGGCCTTCCAAGTGATATTACCATTGAAGTTGGAGATGTGTCATTCCATCTTCACAAGGTACATTTTTACTTCTTTTTTGTTATGATCGATTATCACTCGCTATAATTTGTGTTAGGTAACAAATAAAATATATATTAAAAAATTAAAAACTAATACACAGTAGTTACATGACACTAGAATTCGCCTACATCCATGGTGATTAAGGGGGGTGGTTGGATGTGCATTTTTATAGTGATTATTGTGACTTTAAAATAATAAAATTATAATCAAATAACTAGATTTTTAATTGATTTAATTTTACATTTATCTTAATAATCAATTTTTTTACAGAATCTCTTCACCTGTTTCTCCCTAATCTGTTTATTTTGACCCTAAATAAGCATAAACTTCACCCCCTAAAATATAAGTCTTTTTTCTTTTTCTTTTGCAGTTTCCATTACTATCTAGAAGCAAAACATTGGAAAATCTAATCGGGGATTCATCCGATGATGAAAGAAAGATAGAATTTGATGACAAAAACCGATCTTGTGTTCTTAAACTTAATGATCTACCAGGAGGACCAAAAATCTTTTTACTCATTGCTAAATTCTGTTATGGAGTCAAACTAGAAGTCAACTCAACTAACGTAGTCCCCCTAAGATGTGCATCTGAATATCTTCAGATGACCGAAGAATATGGGGAAGGAAATCTCATAAATCATACCGAATCTTTCTTCAATGTAGTGCTTGACAGCTGGATTGATACCCTAAAAGCACTTGAATCATGTGAAAAAGTTGTTGAATTTGCAGAAGAAGTTAATATAGTTACAAGATGCATAAATTCCCTTGCTTTAAAAGCTTGTACACTTGATCATGATAAAGATTTTTTCGGTTGGCCCGTTTCGGGTGCAAAAGATAACCCGTTTGCTACCGTTATCTGGAATGGAATTCAAACAACTTCAACTAATCAAGATTGGTGGTATGAAGATGTTTCAAACCTTAAACTACCTCTTTACAGACGGTTCATACTGACCGTTGGATCAAGAAATCTTGATCAAGAACGGATTACCGGGTCCCTCATGTTCTATGCTAAAAAGCATCTTCCTTTACTCGGTAGAGAATCGAACTTTTCAAACGGGAATCTTTATCCGTCTTCTTTTGATTCAAATTTGGATCAAAAGATTCTTCTAGAAGAGATAGTTGACTTACTCCCGAGTCAAACACGAGTTGTTCCCACAAAACTACTTCTCAGGCTGCTAAAAACATCGATGATTTTACATTGTAGCCCTTTATGTCTAGAAAATTTGGAAAGGCGAATCGGGTTGCAATTGGATCAAGCTTCCATTGAAGATATTTTGATTCCTAACACGGGTTATTCAAGTGAGACACTTTATGAGATCGATTGTGTTCAGCGGATTCTTGATCATTTCATGATCATGAATCAAGATCAAGAAAGTGAAATTACCGAATCGGGTTTTATTGATGATGATGATGATGATGATGATTTGATTAAGAATTCTCACTCGCTTACACCAATGACAATGGTGGCTAATCTTGTTGATAATTACCTTGCTGAGGTGGCATCTGATGTTAATTTAAAACTGGAAAAGTTTCAATCTTTGGCTGCCACTATTCCTGATTATGCAAGAGCAATGGATGATGGAATGTATCGCGCTATTGATATATATCTCAAGGTAACATTTAACACATACGGGTCAAAGATGGGCGGGTTGGGTAATGAGTTAAAATGGGTTCGGGTCAAAAACTCAAAATACAAAGTGGAAGAATACTTTGTTTGACCTCAAAAGTCAAACAACACCTGCATTATGTTCTTTAATCATAACGTAATAAGCTATGTCATATACAACTTAGAGATGTATTCTTTTGGCCAAAATACATTTAAGTACCTTGAACTTGGCTAACTAAGTTTTATACTACCCTGAACTATTAAAGGTGCAACATGACAATACGGTCGATTAACACCCTGACTCATTAATTTAATCGTGTTTTCTCACGTGATTTGCTTCTAATATCAATATTATTGAGATGAACATATATTTTTTAGTCTGCCAAAAGGTCAAAGGAAAGTAAGAAAACGCGATCAAATTAACGAGACTGGGCACTAAATCAACCATTTTGCCAAGTTCAGGGTACCATGATACATTTTTGATACATTTTTAATAGTTCAGGGTAGTAGAAGACCTGATCAGCCAAGTTCAGGGTACTAAATTGTATTTTGACCTTTTTGTACTTTGCAGGCACACCCATGGCTAACCGATTCAGACCGTGAGCACCTCTGCCGGCTCATGGACTGCCACAAACTGTCACTAGAAGCCAGCACACACGCAGCCCAAAACGACCGACTACCGCTTCGGTTCATAGTCCAAGTTCTCTTCTTCGAGCAACTACGGCTCAGAACGTCTGTAGCCGGATGCCTATACGTCTCAGACAACCACACCTCACAAACCCTAATGACCAAAACCACGGTCCTGCCGGAAAGTGGGCTCGCCGGAGAAAACGAGCGGCGGTTGGTGGCGGTTGATGACATGCGTGGGCGGGTGTCCGAGCTTGAACAAGAGTGTTTGAGTATGAAGAAAGAGATTGATAAGCTTGTGAAGACTAAAGGGGTTAGTTGGAATAGTTTGTGTAAAATGTTTGGGCTCGGATTGAGGTTGAAATCAAAGACCCGAGACGGTTGCGGGTCGAGCAAGCGGGTCTCGAGAATAAGAGATGTTGAGAAAGGAAAGAATTGAATTCAAGAAAATGAGATTAGGGGGTGATTAGAATGAGGATTAATAAATTATTAAGGTTTTTTTTAGTTGATGTTGGTGTAATTAAGTTGTAGATTTTGGATCGTATTTAAATATTGTTTTTCTCAATTTTGGTTAATTTCTCTAGTTTTACTAATGATTTCCGATCTTGTTTTTTAGGCTCGGGTTTGAATCCGATAAAGAATTGACTTGATCGAGCAGAGCTCGAGTTGCTAGATAAAAACTCATTCGTTTGTAACCCTAGTTCAAGTTCAATATGTAAGATCTAGAAAACTATTTTTAAAATATGGAAAATGATAACAGTAGATATCAGGTCTATCATTAAGATGTTGGGATGTGTATTGGAAACTTGTACATCAATCAATAATCGTCCATTTCATTTTAGATATTAATCATCATTGATGAAAATACAATCTCTAATACATGTAATAGCTTTTCTAAATATAGCTTTTAGTTCTAATTGTATTTTGTATAATGTATAATGTTTTATTTGAATGATATTTTAATACACGCATTTACGATGATCCTTGTATCATGAAAACCATATGTTAAAACGATATTGGAATGAGTGAAATGACTTCTAATTGCATTCTGTGTCATGTTACGGAAAATTTTGTATGCACTCGGTAGATTTTGAGTCATTAACCGCTCTTTAATTTCAAACTAAACCGTTTAAAGAGTTAAAGTACGTTGGTTAAATTAGGGGTGATTATCGGGTCAAAACCGAACCGATAGAACCGATAACCGATAACGATGAATTTTCAAAACCGAAACCGAACCGATAGCATGTTATCGGTTTCGGTTCGGTTCGGTTTCGGTCGGTTTTCGGTTCGGTTCGGTTATTTTAGGCCAAATGTTCATCCTTTTCCGAAAACCGAACCGAACCGATAGAACCGATAACCGTTAAAGATGAATTTCCAAAACCAAAACCGAACCGATAACATGTTATCGGTTTCGGTTCAGTTCGGTTTCGGTCGGTTTTCGGTTCAGTTCGGTTTTTTCGGTCCAAATGCTCACCCCTAGGTTAAATAACTGAGAAACAATATAGGCCAGCAAATTTAACTTTTATTGCATCTACGTTTTATCATCAAAAATTAATTAACATAAAAACAAATAAAGATATATCGGTTTAATAACTCAAAGAAATGAAATTACTGAATTATTCTTTATACCTCAGGCTAATAATAATTAATTACAACGAACCACCATGGTGGTAGCCTAGTGGTTATATTTGGTATCCATAAGAGTAAATTTCTCATGAGGTCTTAGGTTTAATCTTTAGCAGCATTGAATTAATCTGCTCACAAAGTGAGTGGAAATCCAGTTACTAGAAAAATTAATCAGTACGCTACGCTTAACACATAAAAAATTAAAAAGACAAGGTATAACTGTACAAGCGTACAGTAAATACAAACACAAACGTTAGTGTTGACAAATCGATTTTAGTTTTGCATGTATCAGTTCTCATTGTGAATTGTACATCTTGTACCCAATGCAATATCATATGTACCAAGGACACATGGTGTGACGTTGCACTCAGTACACAAGCTAAATGTAAAGGGACCAAAAGCATTGCGTGTTTCCAAACACAACACAACATTTAAGGGGTGTTACTGTTAACGATTGCATATTCTATACCTGTTATCTTTAAAATGTTTTTAAATGTCTGCTTTCGGTAAATCGACACCGTTGGAATGTAAATGTTAGTGGCATCCGCCAGTTGCAAACTTCAGTTTGGCCATGGATTAATGGACAATAAAATGGGATATTTGAATACAAGTAAGAATTTTATGTGTGTATATTTTAAATGTGTAAGGCCTAAAAATATTAAATATGATGTATTGTTGGCAGTAGTGTGTTAATTAAATGTCAGCTGACTTGACAATAATTTAACAAAAAATGAAATGTCAACAATGACTAAGGGTTGAAATTATCTAAATTAAGTAGCTACTGATTGCCAATGATGGCCAGTCTAGCTGGTCTGAGGCACTGGGTTTACACCCATGTGGACTGCAGGTCGTGAGTTCGAATCCCTTTGGGAGCGTTGCATTAGCGTAATTTTACTCACACCTCACACGGGTACATATGGAGAATTTTTCTTGGAAATCCCTTTGGGGGCTGGGTTTGCCCGCTTATGCGGAGCTCGAACTCGAGGTGCTCGCTGAAAAATTGCGAGTAGGTTTCCGTTATTTCATTTGTCGTTTCCAAAAAAAGTAGCTACTGATTGTCAAAATAACTTAGAATCATATTAGCAAAACTTTGTACCATGTGCATTATAGTGCATGCTATAAAGATTGCTATGTACATCATGATGTACAAATTTCCAATGCTTAAAGTACAAGTCTTTCCTCCAAAGTGTAAAACTAGTATATCATAGAAGTGAAATGTAATGTACTAATGTGCAAATCAGAGTGTAAAACCACACACACCACCATCAAAAGGTGGTCATGATTATGATGGTACACCATTGTGGTGGCATGGGCCACCCATGTGTCATCAAAGCTAAACCAACTCATCCCCTTTTTTCATCAGCCTCATCCTCATCTTCAAATCAATCAATTTCACTTTCCATTATTCATGCAAGGTAAACCCTTTTTTTAAAGCTAAAAACATCATACCCTAAACAATAATGAACCCTTCTTGGTTTCTATATGTATACATGTACATCTATGAGTTCTTGTATCTCATGCATCAAAAGATGGACCTTATAACTTTTGCATTAAAAGATGTACCTTACTTTGTCAAAAAGTATGCATTTTACAAAGAGAGAGAGACTACAACCAAAGGCTTAACTATACTCAATTATACTCAATTTCATCAAATAAAAGTATGGAAAATGGTCAACTTCTATGGGAAAGAATGCGTATGAAACATGCATATATAAAACCAAGAAATGACCAACCACATGAAAATTAGACAATGAAAACATAAAACTTGTGAAAGAATCACATTACATAACATAACATAGATGTCTAAACTTTTATGTCATAATAGAATCAAACCATTCACCCCCAATTATCCCCCCACAATTACAACCTTATACCCAAAAAAGAAAGAACCATTTCTCCTTATGTACATCACCCCCAAAAATTACACAAGGAAGAACATTTGAACCACAAAAAACAAAATAAAAAAAGACCCCTAACCCCCTTATCTTTCCCCTTTCACCATTTTATACCCCTCTCCCCCACAATCTTACCCCTTTTTTTATTGCTTTACACATCTAAACTCCCTACCCCAAAAAAACACAATGTCAAAAACTTCACCTTGGTTTTGGTGATGCATATGACCAAATGGGCCGAACCAACCGTTGTGCCACCGGGCTGCCCAAAAGAGAGGCTTGGGACCGAGTCAACATCTCGACCATTGACGGGGTTTGGTAGGACTGAACCAGGCTCGAACCGTCGGTCGAGTCACCGCGAGCCGTGGCCCGTTGCCATGAGTGTGAGCTTAACCCGGATAGAATGTAAGCCCGACCCGATGCTTCATACATGTGTCGGCTAGCCATCCTCTCTTGCATTTCTTTGAGCTCGGCATCGAGTGCCACACACAACCGGTCACCCGACTTAGCCGAGACCGTTTCGGCTAGAACCCGTCTGCAATTCTCGAGGGTACAAATGGCTTGTGCCAGATCACCTTCTTCTGCTGCAGTTCTTGCTTGTACCATGCTTTCAGCCGCTTGTAACCTATTCTTTTGCCTATCCACTTCAATAGAAACAACTTCATTCCCAACGGTTTCGGGTCTTTTAATCACAACATCCACACTCTCTACGTTGACTGTCTTTTTAGTCAACGGATCGGTATAATGACATCTCACCTTCAACAAACAAGTCTCGTTAAAAGTCAACTCGGACGGAACATTGACTGAGACAAGAAAATCCCTCTCTTCGTCAGCATACAAATCACCGACATCGATGCAACCGGTTTTCCCACCCGCCACAACATGATTCTTGTAACTACCCGCTTTTAAAGATCCGATAACAACATTATGATTTACACTCTCGAGAGTCAACTTAGCATCTTTGACCACAACACTCAAAAGTCCACCGATACATTGTGCAAAAGCATCTTGAATCACACCTTCGGTTTCAATAAACGAAAACGTGCCACCCGAAATTTCAGAAATCGAGTGCATCGAAGAAGCATCGTGATCCGTACCGAACCCGAACGCATGAACCGGGATTTTAACCCCCGAGTTCCCGTCACCACCGTGAAGAGACTTAGGTAGGAGTAACTCATATTCCGACTGGTTTTGGTTTTTCCGGCCACCGGAATTCGAATTTCCGGTGACAGTATAAGTATCCTGTCCATCTGACAACAGAATTATACTCCCAACCGGATTATTCTCCCTTCGGTCTTCCATAACTTTTGCACCTTTTCTCAAACCTTCAGCAATATTAGTGCCGCCATTGGCCACCAACGAGTTGACCGCTTGTAAGGCTTGTTGCTTACCGGAATCCGACATTTTCCGGAGAGGAAACAGGCGGCGGGCGGTGGAGGAGAACGCGATCACCGCCAGCCTGTCAGCGGGCCCAAGATTCTGAATCACAAAACCCATGGCCCGTTTTAAAAGGGCGAGCTTTGTACCCGCCATACTACCACTTGTATCAAGAACCGTGACAAGATCAACGGGTGCTCGTGGGGTCTGGTTAACCTGGGTTAAAGTAGGACCATGGTTAGGGTTACTAGACTTAACCCCCGAAACGGAAGCTGGTGATTTAAGGTGGATCAAAACCGTGAAATCGTCAGAAATACTGACGCGCGGGACCGCGGGGACCTCGGTGTATGTCTTGACTAATACTCTTTTCAAAGGCGAGTGATCCGAAAATGTTTTTTCTGAAATTTTAAGGTTTAACGGCTCGTCATCGTTAAAGACGGCTGGTTCGGGACCAGGGAAGATCGAGGCGGCGGCGGCATGGCGGGAGGTGTTTTGGCGTGGCGGAATTGGGCGGAGTAAAGCCATAACCGGGTTGTCGTTTGACCAATTTATCGGGTTTATTCGGGTTCTTCCACCCGAATTTGTGGGCCCCTGTAATGGGACTTCTTTCCATTTTGCTCTGCAAACAGGACAGATTTGATTACCGTGTTTTACGTTTGAAGCAATACACTGAAAATGGAACGAATGTGAACATTCTGCTGTGAAAATTGCTTGACCTTCTCCTCGTTTCATCGAAGCTAAACATATCGTGCACGTTTTCTGTCATATAAGAAATGAAAAAAATCAAAATTAGAAAGAAATCAAAACGATAATCACGTAATTCCAAGAAAAACGATGAAATTCGAGCTCTAAACGTTGCCTTTCAATAGTCAAAATCATGTACTTCCTCCGATCCAAAATAAGTGCTACACTTCTACTTTCACGGTTTTTAAAGCAAAATAGTATAATGATGGTTAAATTAGATCAATTGAATGATTAGTGGATAATAGGTCCCACACCTTTTGAATAAAGTGGGGTTAATGATGTTTAAAAGTAAAAAGTAAGGGTAAATGAGTCATTTCACTTTGTTAAAGTAGATAGTTAGTAGGTGTGGGTCCTATTATTTTTTGCCATTTATGGAAAGTGTAGCACTTATTTTGAATCACCCATTTATAGGAAGTGTAGCACTTATTTTGAATCGGAGGAAGTAGTTCTTAATTTGAATATGTACTTTTGTTAATTTTATTGTAGCTATCAAATTATTCGAAATCGGAAAACCCCCTTTCAATTTTGACTTTCAAAAGTCAAAAGAGGGCGCAATTACACAAAAAATGTGAGATGAGGTCAAGCAAGATGGATTTGGTAACTAAAAGTCAATATGAAAGACACTAACATCGAAAACAAACAAGAACTAAAACCCAAAACCAAGAAAATAGTTTCATCATAAGATATTAAGACATATTGTTTGGTTGTTTTTGGATTTTATTTTTGTCCTTTTTCCTAATTCATCCATCTGATTATCAAGTTAATGAAGGCCTACAAGTCAATAGTCAACAAATGAGGCCACCAACCACTCTAAATCTTTACTTTTACCTAAATAGGGATCATATCATCTTTAGTTTTTCCTATTAAAGATAATATATTAATAGCATCAAAATAAGTCATTTACCATACAAATGTTTTCTTTTCCTCTTCACAAAAATTGCATCTTTTCTCTCATTTACACACACATAATAAGATTCAAAGCTTAAAATATGCAGTTTTTGTAATCGATAACAATATTTTTTAACTTTAATGTGCTAATACAGAATCATTAATTAAAAAATAAAAATAGATCATAAGAAACATGCATTTTTTTGCTTCGGAAATTATAGAACAATTATAAATAAAGAAAGAAAATAAAAAAACTACACCAACGGAAGTATACATTTTGAAATTATTAAATTTAGTTTGTCAATTTAGCTTTTTTCTTGATATTTGTCATCTTTGGGAAGCTAATTTGACTTAATTTTATTCTCTTCTTTTTTAAGCAAAGAAACAGAGAAAAAAACAAAAACAGCCACCATGAAATATAAAGGAAAAAACAGAAAATTGAATTTCTGATGGATAATAATTATAAACAAATCCAAGACTTTAAGGTCAAAATCAAAACTATAAAACTTAAATAAAAATTAAATAAAAATTAAAATAAACCTTGGAATATCTGTTGAAGCTTTTAGATAGACGTAGACTTGGAGACGACGGACGAGTAGCCGGCGCCGGAGACAACAAGGCGGCATCGGAAAACCCATCGCTATGCGGCGGAGAATCGTCTGCATCAGGCGTGGGCACATAAACACACAAATTAGACGCTAAAGCCATCTTTACTTTCTTCCATTTACTCCCCATTTTCTCACCGGAAAAAGAAACTTACAGAGATCAGATCTGGAAGTGGGTGTTGAGCAAGATTAGGTTAACCGGAGAATGAGAGGTGGGTTTTGAAGAATAATTGAAGAGAATAGATGGTTGGCACGAAAACCGATGAGGGTTTTTAGAGAGAGAAAGAAAGAAAATGAAAATGGGGTTTGGGTTTTGAAGAGTGATGATGAGTATGATAGGTGGTGGTAGATTCAGCGTTTACTCTTGAATTGCCATGAGAGAGAGAGAGAGATGAATTAATGAAAGCTCTTTCCTTTTCTGGTTTCTGAGCTTGTTGACCTTTGATGGGTTTTGTGTTTGTGAAAGGAGTTTTAGTGAGTGGTATAGTGTTCATTTTTATACCCTCTATCAAGTATCAAAGTCCTAAAATATACGAGTATAAAACAAATGTTGATGTTATAAAATTAGGTATTTTTAAATTGTATGAAAAACAATGTTGAAACAATAATACGTATTCGAAAATGAATAAAGAGAAATGATATTTAGTTTTACTATTTGGTCATACTCATAGTCCTACTTAATTGATAGGATGATATGTGTACTCCACTTATTCATTTTCTTAATATTATCCATTGATTTTGACACATATTTTCATCTAATGAGTATGACTATGAGTAGGACCAAATAGTAGGACTAACTACCATTACTCTTGAATAAAAAAACGATTTTAGACGATGCATAAGGGGTGACTACTGTAACAATGGTCACTCTTAACATATCAATGTCATATCAGTTCGACAAAACACATTAAAAACCGTGACCAAACTCACGTAGCAGATAACTAAACTATTCCCCTTTGAAAAAACTCGCCCCATTTGAAAATTAGGCAACCTGCAAAAGTCGTCTGGACGACCCGTGTGCTTAAGGGATGCGTCGGAGGGCAATGCTCGTCAATGGGAGTGACACGTCTAAATGTGGCGATCGAGTGGGGGACGCAAGGGGGGTACCTCTTACGTATAGTCTTATATTACAAATCATAAAAAATAAAGCTTATAAAGAAAACTAAATGAGCATTACATTAGGGGTGAGAATTTGGACCGAAATAAATGAACTGAACCAAAAAACCGATATCATTATATAGGTTCGGTTTTGAAAATTTGTCGTTTTCAGTTTCGGTTATATCGATTTCGGTTCGATTCGGTCTTTGGATAAGGATGAGCATTTGGCCTAAAAAACAGAACCCAACCCGAACTGGACCGAAAGTGAACCGAACAAAAACGGACAACATGTTATCGGTTTGGTTTCGGTCTTGAAAATTCATCGTTTTCGATTTCAGTTCTCTCGGTTTCGTTTCGGTTTTTGTACCGAGCTCGCCCCTCCATAACATATAACATTAAAGAAAACATTGTTGAAAACTGAATGCGGTTTCTCTACTATTAAATAAAAGTATGAATTTCTACCAAAGTTCTTGATAATGTGATGCGTGAAAAGTAGTGGGTTTGCTAAGAGTTGATACAAGGCAAAACTTTTATACATAAATTTATAATTGTACATGCATAATTATAAAGCAAATAGGAAAAAGTATGTTATTATAAATTTATAACATAATTCATTAATTTTTTTCTTTTCATATTTGGCATCTACCATTTATATAACTAATTAACTATATATATTTGGTCATATATCTTAGTTGTTTTAGTATACATAAAAGTACAACTTATTACGGGTAAACGTGAGACAAGTTAGTCCACATTTTCTTATATCTTATATATTTTTCCAAGTGATTCCTTATCATGTATGGTGAATTATACAACACTGTTGAAAACAAATGAAACCCATTTGACCCGCTCGATATGTTATGAATTCAGGTGTAAGGTAATATTTGAAGTGGTGTGATATACCCGAATACCTGAATTTTTTTATGTTGTTAGAGTGTGTCTTTTCGTCTAATCACTTGATCAAGTTATGAAATTTAGAAAGACACGTCACTTCCTTCTCCTATAATCACCTACTTTCATATCCATAATACCCTCTTCCTTTGTTCCTCCTTCCACAAATTTGCTACGTCCTCATCCGATTTGTTGTGAACGATTGACCTAGTCTCTGAATTGAAGCGTGAATCTCGTCATTGCTCACCATCGGTTCCTTAAACCTTCAAATGTTGTGAAAGTAAGTTATCTTTCAAGGTTATACTTCTGTCATTGTGGTTTAGAGAATGAAATTAACATAGATTATCGTGATTGATGTTGTTCTTGTCAATCGATATTAAAATTTTCAGATATTATTGAATATATAAGTACTCAACCTGTTACTCAAACTACTCATATCAAAAACACAAATTTAAATTAGTTTGGATATATGGTATTTTTTATATTTAAAGAAATCACAATTACCTGAAACCTGAAAAATATACCCAATGTAACACTCATGAATTATATATTGTGTGTTTGACTAGTTAAAAACGTAAGTAATAAATTTCAGTAAGAAATTAAAAAACAGCTATACTCAAGTGAAGTTTATGTTAAAAAATGTACGGAAGTTCTAAAATATATCAAGGAAATCAGGGTAAAATAGTTCTTTTTTCTCCTACGTGTTTTAATTAAAAAAATGCCAAGTCCTAATGACTTTTTTCTGTTCAGGCCTCTCTCTCTCTCTTTGACTTTTCTCTCCTTCAATTGCCCTACCTTTCTCTTTCTTTTTTATTTTCAATGGTATTAAATTATGAAAAAGGGTACTTTATTTTGATACTTTGATCATTTAAAGTTATTTACTTTTAATCTGAATACATTTGATTAACATTACTCTTTTATGATATATCGTTTTAGAGCGCATCATAGCAAACACAAAACAAATCGAAGGACATTATAAATTAATACAAATTAGAATAATAGTACCTTTCTAACTACTAATAAAGGACTCTTTCTCTTTCTGCTCTGATAAATGAAATAATAACAACATTTAATTATTTTAAAACAAGATATAGAAGAGCTAAGATGTAGTGTCATACATTTACTCGGGTAGAGAAAATTACTTTTAGAGAAGACTTCCGGCAAAAATGTAAATGTATGTGAATAAGTGCATGAGACGTGTATATATATTTATAAAAATATATACAAGTAAAAATATGCAAATATGCGTGTATAAAGAAAACGTATATAAATGTGTATAACATATAGCAGTGATAAGAAAACACAGATCCTGCCAACACATATAAGAATAATAAAATAAACAATTTAATATGTATGATAACATAATTTGTTTTTTATTTTGTTTCTACTAGAGGAGCTCAGATAAATAAAATAAAATGAATAGGGGTATATTAGTAAATTAGTTGATGCATGATTCTAGATATTTGAGTATAGTTCCCTATTCCCACTTTAATCCCTTCATAAAAAACAAAAAATGCGCCATCTTTTTAAGGGGTGCAAAAGTTAAATATTCCCTTTTTTTTTTTTTTTGAACGGCAAGTTAGTAAGTTAGTGGTTCGAGCATAGATAGTGACATCCACAAGGGGCAGTATGCCTTCCCTCAAACCTTCCACCTATGGGGAATAAATCCCACCACCAAAGTCCACGACGGGACTTGAGCCCATGACCCATAACCCATGACCTATGGGTCATGGGCAACACCTTATACCACTAGGCTAGAAGCCTTGGGTAAGTTAAATATTCCCTACCCCACAAGAAAACATCTACTAACAACCAACACAATTTATACTCGTTTACAAATTTATCCTCCTTTTTATACCACACATGACATGACCACCATTTTTTTGTATGCATAGTGTGATTGAAATAGTGTAAGTTATGAATTTGAGGTATAGATATTCCATTAACATAGAAAGAATCAACCATTTAATTAAACCATAATTATTAGAATGAACGTAATAGAGGACGATAACCATAAATTTGCATTTAGATGTTGTAGTTATGCTTTAATAATTAATTTATGTAGATTTGGTGAGTGGTTTTCTCTTTTATCATCTTCTTGAGGATCTAGAGCCTTTTTTCTATACTATGCCTTGCTTTTATATGCCAAAATTTCAATAATAACACGGATTAGTGAGTTTATATCGATTCAAGAAACAATTTAAATATTTCCATGTTAAGATTATTTATTTTATTGTATACATATACTCCGTATGTGGTTGAATTGGAGCAACAAATACTATCTGATCAAAAGGCCTGAAAATTCCATATAAATGGACAAAACTGATACAAAATATTTAAAATAAATGAGAAATTAATTTAAAAGTAATTAGTTGAAGAGTATAGGATTCCCTTTACCACCTCTAAATTTGCAGACTTTTTGAGAGGTGAAGTCAACTCAAAAGCTGACTCTTTTTCTTTTATTAAATCATTTATTATTATTTAATATTCAAATCTCTGCTCTAATGGTGCTCCCCCACTGGGGTCATTAATTAACACCATTTTTTGTTTTGCTTACACATATTTATGCGATTTTAATACCAATTTAATCAAAATAATATTTAATTTATCTTTTTTAGTCGTTCCCAATGAATTTGACATTGGGTTAATCTCCTAATAATCCAGTTTTGACCATGGTTTTTGGAACCCAGAAATACTATCTCAAGATCTTGGGTTTCACATCCTTTATAGAAATTTAAATTTTTATACATTTATATGAAATTTTTTTAACGACAAGTAAGTTATTCTTAATTGTTAATAACGAGATTTGAACTCATGACCCAACGTGATATGTTTGATCTCTATGTGCTGCAAGCCTAAGTGTAGAATCTCATGACTTGATGCAATTAATCAGTATGTTCTTACAACAAAAGAATCGCCGACAACATAAAAGTGTTTAGTTGGAAACAATAGTAACCAGAGAGGAGTAGTAATGGGAGAGAGCTTTTGATATGTGTGCAACCGAAACTCGCGACAATGAGTCTTTGGCTCCCGAGTGAGAACGAGAAATAGGCGATGCACCATCCTTGCTGCTACGTACGTTGACCTTGACTTGACAGATTCATCCAATTGAACCCAGTGGGTTCGTGTGTATGCGCCCTGCCCAGAGCTAGCCTGAAAGAAAGTTCAATAAAAATGATTTTATAGACTGTCAAACCCGAGACCCGAGACCTACGAGGCGTGCACCTAAATCGCTCCATTTCGAGCCTAAGGCTCGGCTCGGAACGCGTGTGAGTTTAGCCATCCATCATCCACTAAAGTCTTTGAAAACTTAAGGCATTAGAGTCATTAAAAACACAATTAAGTTTTTTCCACCCACTAATGTGGGCAGTGGCGGACCCAGAAAAAAAGTTGAGGGGTGTCACTGGTTGCACATTTTTTTCTCAGGGGTGTCACCTATACTAAAAAAAAAAGTTAAAAAATTTAAACACTATTTTAACACTATTCAGAAAAGTTTCAGGGGTTGCACGTACAACCCCGTGCACCATACTAAGTCCACCCCTGAATGTGGGATAAGAAGTTTGCCAACTTACAAATAATCTATTATTATTTCCAACAAAATATGCGTCATCTAAAAACGAAAACTCAAATCAAAGCATGAACATTCCCCTGTTTTTGCTTAAGTTAATCATGGTGTCACATGTGTGTGTATATAATGATCATGTATCCAACCCAACCAAGTCAAACATTAATCCATGCCTTTGATGACAATTATGGACCATGGTGGGTTCCTAAAACATCATTTTGGGTTGTGCTTCGTGATTTGACATGCATATGACTATATGAGTACCCACACACTTGGACAAATATCACATTTACATTTAATTATTTTTTTATTAAAAAGCAATTTTACAACTATAGTAAAAAATACAATTAAGCCAACGGTATTTTGGGCTAGTGGCAAGAGCGTCCGAAATAATCTTTTAAAGATCAAATATTCGATCTTTTCCTGGTAAATATTTATCAAATAATCATGATAAAGTTAAAAAAAACGTCCACGGCTACACTTAGACTGCATACATCACGAGCAAAACTCGACCGACATGAGAATATAAACTGGCATACCTTAAAAAAATTTGGGTACAACATTACCTTTTTGTGTTGTTGTAGGTCGCATAGTTGGTCGTTGAACTTTAAAACAAGATTTGACCGTAACGTGCAGTTGGAAAAAAAAGTGAGGATTAGAAGTGGAAATAAGACAATGTATTGGTATAGCCGTGGGTTTTCTTTTGTTTTTTCCTTTATTTCACAGCGGGCTGAATATTGGGCCGAATAAACGTGTTGCATCGCACGGTTTTCTTCTGTTTTTTCCGTTATTCATATTATTAGAAAAACTTTAGTTAATATATCTAAACAAAATAGAAAAGTTTGATAGAAATAGTTACACATGGTTATGTCTAAATCCAAGTAATGGGACAGGCAATTCTCGAAGCGAACTTTTAACTAATTATTCACTAGTAGTTTATTAGTCTTGTGTGTCCATAAACCTAAGTCACTAGTAGTTTATTAGTCTCGTGTGTCGATAAACCTAATTATTCACTTGTATTAAGAGTTTATCAGAAGTCACATGTTCAATCCAAAACGAGACAGTTAACAAACTTCATCGCTCTGCATGATAAGATTTTTCATTCATTTGGAATTTTGATGGATATAAACCGAGCATTTTCAGCTTTTCGCTACGCTTATGAGTATGGAATTTTGCATCTTTTAAAATTTTTGGTCAATTCTTTAAAATCAATAATAAAATATATAAGAATATTGTTATCAAGATAATGCTATGAATGCAGTGTATTAGTTAATAATTATTTTTTTAGCAGCACATAATCTACTCCATTTATGCCTTAGGCATCCATTTCGATATACTCCGAATAAATGGTGATAAAATAAATTTAGCCCAAAATAAACCTCTTAGAGGTAACTAGGTAGTATAGAAAATTTGGGCCCATAACCAACCCAATATACATACCCGCACACAATTCAAAGGGTTTGGGTATAAAGGGATTTAGTTCGACCCACTTATAGATACAATAATATATTGTTACCTTCTAATTACTTATTCATAAGGCTTTTGCTGCTAACAGCCTAAAAGCTCTCTTTAAGGATAGCTTTTGTGTTTAATACGTTTGTACTTTACGATTAAAGGTATTGTGTTTAAGACTGTATGTAACGCACATGTCGCGACCAACATCTCCAATACGTGGCACTCTTTGGGACGCGTCCCAACCGTTACGAGCAAATCCCTGCGACGCGTCGGTCGAGCTTAATGGTCGGTCAGGCGACCCTTGTGGTTTGGTCGCCTGGTTACGTGGGTTTGGTCGGGATTTTTATGTGTTTGGTCGGGCTGATGTGCCACTGATGTGTCAGGAATAACCACTAAAACAGTGGTCACTCATTATGCATAGTCTAAATCATGCATATTTTTACACCTTAAAGACAACCATAATGGCTTTTATTAACATTTTCTATTGATAGATACTAAATGTTGAAGTAAATGTAATGTTAGTTGACTTTGAAGTATGCAATATGAGAACATTAGAGGCAATGCATGATACCGGTTTAGTTGAAGTTATAGATTTTATGATGTATTAATCCTAATGCGACTCTCATCATTGGGGATATCATAAATGGCCACAATTATCTTTTGCTCGCTAATGTGACTTTAATTATAATCATTCTTGGTGTTTGTGTATGTGATAGCCATGGTCATTTAACTTGTTTCATATGTTCTAATTTGTATACTATGTATATAATTTAACACTTTAGACCAATCCCAATATCAACTATGCAATATGATTGATTTTGGGTATATAATGAAAAAACCATCTGACAATAGTGTCACGTTTTGAATACAACTTGCATACAAAACTAAAATATCTTTCACACGAGATGTTATGTTTAATTTGGTGTTTATTTTGACCCTCTTGGTGGAGAATTTAGTAGTGTAAACATTTGAGGCATGACGTATGCGTTAATGAACATAAAATTTCCATTCAAATAGAAAAATCATATTTAATACATCTTCTAAAATGGTAAAAATTATAGTTCACTAATATTATTAAATACTTCCTCCGATTCATAATAAGTGCTACACTTTTACTTTCACGTTTTTAATGCAAAACATTGTAATAGAGATTATAAAAAAATTAAAAAAATGGGATAATTAGTGAGGAAGGGTCCCACAATATTGTTGGGAAGGACAAATTAATGATGTTTAATAAAGTTAAGTAAGGATAAAAAGGTAATTTTATATATAAAAATTTATCAAATAAGGAAAATGTAGCACTTATTTTGAATCACTCATATAAAGAAAGTGTATCATTTATTTTGAATCAGAGGAAGTACATAAATTTAGAAAATAACCGGCATGTTATTTTTTTTACAACAAAAAAGATCATGAAAATCAAAGTTTCGACATAGCTATCACCCTTATTAAAGAAACCCCGAGAAACAGTTTTATTAAAAAACTAACAAGATACTAGACATGAGGATACAAGACAAATTAAAAACAACGTAACGTATTACAACATCAATTAGACCAATATAAAAAAACACTTAGATCTACATATCAACCAATCACATAACGAAGCTTGAATCTCATCCATCACCAAAAATTGGGATAACTTTTTGCCATTAAAGACTACGTTCTCATGCTTCCAAATGAACTAAATATTAAATGAATATTAGAGGAAGGGGTGTGGTGGCTTAAGCCAAACCGCCACCTCTGCGCCACCTATGCGCCACCTCACCATTTCACATCTCACATTCAAAACCCCCAAATACCCCATCTACTATCACTAACAAATAATATTTCTTTGGGACCCACCAAAATACCCCTAACTAACAAAATACCTTTTAAAAAACAAAGAAAATGCCCTCTCTCTCTCCTCGCCGGCTACGCCGATGGTCCGGCGAAATGCTTCACTCAACCCACGAGGGGTATGGTGGCGAAGGGTTATGCTCGCCAAATACATGCCACATAGGCAAAAAGTAGTCCGGCGGAAGTGGCGGTAGCCACTGCACCACATGCTCTTAGTAAACGCTCTTAGAAGATACACTAAAAGTATCTATAATTAGAATTTTCTTTATTTAGTTCGTTAGACACCATATAATAATGAAAATAATTATTGAGGGTCACCAAAAGAGGTGACCTAGGTTGGTGGAAGAGACCAAGGTCACATGAAGGTCACTCATTATTTTATCATTTCCTTTTGTTTTTAATGTGAAGTGGTATTTTGTGATTGGTTGTTTTGATTTTAATAAATAATAAATATTTAAGTTAGGTTGGGTTATTTGTGTGTGAAAAATAAGATTGGGTTGAGTTGTGTAGACGGAAGAGAGAAATATTATTTTTTAATGAAAAAGTTGGGTTGGGTTGAGTTGCTAATGGGGATAGTCTTACATGTAAACCCTTCTCATTACCAAAATTTGATTAAAAACATAATTTATTGAGAATTTAATTCGGAAGTTTAAAATAGTAAGAAATGGATTGAAAATCACGATGAACAAGGGTTGGTGAGCCGACATTTTACCCACCCCAAACTCCCAACTTCCACTATAAAAACCATTCACTCCTCTCAATCTTTCTTCGTCTTGCTTCCTCAGCTCAGATCGTGCTTACATTCTACACTTTTGCACAATCTCTCCTCAACATTTGCTTCTAAAAATGGCAGATTACGAAGGAATTCTGTTAGGTATGGGAAACCCCCTGCTCGACATTTCAGCTGTAGTCGATGAAGACTTCCTCACCAAGTAATCCTTTAACTCTACGCGATCTGTGCCTCTTTCATGTTCTATCGTTAGCTTAATAATGTTGAGATTGTTCGGATCTGACTTCATTTCAACCCGATCTAGAAGTCATTTTGCTTTTATGTTGCTTTTAAGCTAGAGATCTATTGTTTAACTCTAGATTTATCGATTAAAACTTACGGTTATATATAGCTTCGTAGTATAGAGGCTGTTTTGTTTTCTAAGGCTTTTAGATCTAAGGATCCTGATCCTGTAAGAAATGTTGGAGTTTCGAGTAGTTGAATCCAAGTTTAAGTAGTTGAATTAACCTAATTTTAGAGATCAGATTTATAGCATAGAGTAGATCTTTTCAGTTTACAGCATGCCTACTGTTTACAAAACTACTGATATTTTAAATCTATTATGCTTCTGTTATTAGAGTTTATAAATGAATTGCCAGTATGTGTAATTCTGTATGAGATTTCTAGCTGTATTGTATAAAGTTTGGATCACTAAAGGATTCACTTGATCAGATAATAGAATGTTTGGCTGATACAACACACTATCGTTGCTTTTATTCATCGAGATTGCTTATTTCTACACCAATTTTAGATCTGATGTGAATCAATTGACTACAAATGCCAATATGTACCTTTTATTTGCGATTATTGCCCCATAAACCATCTTTCCTTGAAATTTCAGATATGATATCAAGCTAAATAACGCTATTCTAGCTGAAGACAAGCATTTGTCCATGTAAGTGTTCTTCCAGCTAATCTTTCACATTATTTTCCATTGTCTTATGATGATTTGGCTAATTTTCAGGTATGACGAGATGTCTTCCAAATACAATGTAGAGTACATTGCAGGGGGTAACTAATTAATAATAATTATATCCTTTTTAGTTTTTGTTGATGTGGTAATTGGTATTAATTTCTAATATTTATTCGCAGGTGCTACTCAGAATTCTATCCGAGTTGCACAAGTAAGTATCTGATTGTGTCTCGTTTGGATTTATTAAAGTGAAATACCCGATTTACCCTTTTTGGTGTTGGTTTGCAGTGGATGCTTCAAATTCCTGGTGCAACAAGTTATATGGGTTGTATTGGAAAAGATAAATATGGGGAGGAAATGACTAAGAACTCAAAAGATGCTGGCGTTAATGTACTACTAATCTTCTTGTTTTTACTTATTTATTTATTTATTTATTTATCAGTGAATAAATTATCTGCTGTTGTAATGACCAGGTGCACTATTATGAGGATGAAACAGCACCAACTGGTACATGTGCTGTTTGTGTTGTTGGTGGTGAAAGGTTAGTAAATCTTACTTAATATTAGCCCATAAATTTTGCTCAACTATATACAATATTTTGTTTGTTAAGCTCAAAAACATTATATTTGTTGCCAGATCACTTATTGCCAACTTGTCTGCTGCCAACTGCTACAAATCCGAGCACTTAAAAAAGCCAGAAAATTGGGCACTCGGTACTGATTCCCAACTTACTTTTTAAATAAAAATATAATTTTTTTGTGTTTTGTGAAACTTGCTAATATCAACTGTTTTTGACAGTTGAAAAGGCCAAATACATCTACATTGCTGGATTTTTCCTTACTGTTTCCCCTGAATCAATTCAACTTGTAGCTGAACATGCAGCAGCAACTAACAAGGTAATTATAAATTATTTTATTATTTCTTGAGGATCTTTTTTAAAACTTTTTGTTAAAAATGTAGGTTTTCACAATGAACCTTTCTGCACCGTTCATCTGTGAGTTCTTCAAAGATGCTCAAGAGAAAGCCCTACCGTGAGTTTTAAACTTTTAATTAATCATTTTCAAGTTAATTATTTACAAATTTCTCATCATTTTCTTATTAAATAATGCAGGTATGTCGATTACGTTTTTGGAAACGAAACCGAAGCAAGAACATTCTCAAAGGTTCACGGTTGGGAGGTAAGAAAAAAAGATTAATTTTTTAAATATTAAACGATTAATTAAAATAAAATAAAAATTAATCTTTTTTCAGACCGAAAATGTGGAAGAGATTGCAGTTAAAATCTCTCAACTGCCAAAAGCATCTGGGACCCACAAGAGAATAACTGTCATCACTCAAGGGGCTGATCCCGTTGTAGTTGCTCAAGATGGAAAAGTTTCAACTTATCCCGTTATATACTTACCAAAAGAAAAACTCGTTGACACAAATGGAGCAGGTTTGTTTCATAATTTTTATACTGATATTCGTTTAAATTTAATATTTTTGTTAATTGTTATATTAATTAATTACTTAATATTCAGGTGATGCATTTGTTGGTGGATTTTTGGCCCAATTGGTTAAAGAAAAGCCCATTGAGGAATGTGTGAGAGCCGGTTGCTATGCATCAAATGTGATCATTCAAAGATCGGGCTGCACCTACCCCGAGAAGCCCGATTTTAGTTAGATTTCCCGTCTTTCTTCTCGGCTGTGTTGTCATTATTATTGTTTAATTTGCATTGTCATTATTAATTAGCCTCTTAAACCAAATTAGCTGGTGAAAATTGAGGTGGTTTTGAACTATTATACATGTAACATGTCTACTGCTTTTGCTTCGGTTTAATCTTAAAAGTTTGTGTTTCTTTTCACATAATATACGTTTTATAGTGATCAATTATATTATTGTGCTTCTTTAATGTGCGTAAACATGTTATTAAATAAAGACAAAAACTAGTTAAGTTTGTCACAGAGTATCAAATTTACTAATTTATGTTTTTTTTTTTTTGAAACGGCAAATCTAATCTACTTCTAATTACCACATATGTCCACGACGGGACTCGAACTCATGACCTCAAGGATGAGAGACATGCACCATACCGCTAGGCCAAAGGCCCTTTAGTAATTTATGTTAACAATTTTATTCATAAGTAATTATTTCATACACTAAATGCTACTAAAAATGTGTTTTCTTTTCTTGAAGTAATATTTAAAAATCAAATAGTTCTCCAAATAGAAAAATATTAAATGAATAATATGGACATGTTGTAGCTTTAAAATAATCAAATAGTTTTCCAAATTGAAAAATATTAAATGAATAATATGGACATGTTGTAGCTTTCTTTTTCCCCATGTAGATGGACAGGGAGATATATTTTGGCGCACTTTAAGATAGTCGTACTACAGTGTTCTAAAATACGCACATGTCCTTTTTCGAGCTAACATAAAAAAGAGAGAAGAAAATTGTTGTATTCCAAGTCAAACTCCTTAAAAACACATCACTAAGCTTTTAAGGTTTATACAATCAAGATATTATAACATAGCAAAAACTGCTTCCATTTTCATCAAAACAAATCAAAATGTATAAAATTAGTATAGCTACACTTAACTGTTACAACAACATTCATACATCTAATTATACATTATAAATAGTAAGTATACCTATATCCTTAATTATGTGCTTCAAACATTCACCTCTTATGGACAATAAGCATGCCAAAAAAGGCAGAAATTCGGGTAATTACACCGATCATAATTAGAACAAAAATACAAAGACCCCAATCATGTACATTGTACCCAAATCTTAAAAGGGCCCCACAACGTGTTATCAGCCACACTCCCGAATACCTACATTACATTTAACAAAAAAAATTAAGGGTTTTGTTAATATGCATAAAAAGCTTGTACATTGATTAAAAAAGTAATATTCCTAAAATTCAGGGGGTTGTCTTTTGTTATTTTGTCTTCTTAATGACAGCCCTTAGGACTGTCAGTATCATTTTCCAAAAATTAATAACCTTTATTAAGATCATATAGTTATTGATATATCTATATGATATTATATGGTTGTACCTGTTTGCATTTGAAATTACAAATGCTTCTAGGGCCCACTTTGGGTAACACAATTTTGAAACATCCTTCAGGAACTCACTGTTTCCTGTTTGTGTTGAAACCAGAGTCAAAACTACTGGAAGAAGCACTGCAAACTACATCAAATTTTGTGTAAAAATCAAACAAATTAGCTTATGAAAATGGGTCATACGGGTTCAAAGTGTATTTTACTAATTTTATCCTTGACTAAATTACAGAAATTGTCCCTGTGGTTTTACGAATTCTCTGATTTTATCCCTAATTTTTTTTTTGTGATTTTTGTCCCTATGGTCTTGAATTTCATCTTTTTTTATCCATTTTGACCTAAAATAACCAAAATACCTTTATTTTAATTTATTCGTCAAAAAGTTTTGAAATCTTTTTGTAAGGGTATTTTGGTCATAAAAAAGATGAAATTTAAAGACCATATGGACAAAAATCACAAAAAAAAAAAAGTTTAGGGACAAAATCGGAGAATTCGTAAAACTTGAGGGACAATTCTTGTAATTTACTCTTTAACCTTATTAATCATTTTATTTTAAAAACTAAAATATTATTATAAATAATACTTCGTATAATTTTCGTAATAACACTCGACACACTAATTATATACTAAATAAAAAGTGGTTCGGGTCAACACAACCTGTTATAGTGTTATCCACCCGACCCAACCCGACCCGACCCGCTCATTTAATTAATAGATAATTAATTAGTAATTACTCACCAGCTGTGATGGACCAGGATCAAGAAATATGGCTAGCATGTAAGCTATACCAGTCACACAGTACACAAGACACAACAAAACCGTGTAATTTTCTGCAAAAGAAGATCTCGGGTAGCTGAAGAAATAAAACATTGACAGATATACAGCTGGCTTTATAACCGTACTGAAATGATCGATTGTATCTTTTGCTAGAAAATGAGCTAAACTGCTGATTCCAGATGCACGTTCTCTCCAATATTGTAATTTGTCCAATGAAAACGTTCTCAATGCAGCAACTTTACATAACAAAGCTGAAAAACAAAAAAAAATGTTTGTTATTTTCCGTATTATTTTATATATTTTTTTTCATGAGAAGATACTTACATACTGCAATAATGGAGTAAGTGTAACCAGGTGCACCGAAATTATCTTCTCCTGATTTAATAATCGATCCTAAGCATGCTCCAGCAAGTAATAAAATCAGATAGTCTACTAATTGTAGTTTAGATTCTCTTAATCTCTGTTTAGTAATCCTGAGAATTTATCAAAATCGGAAACGGGTCAAACATGTTGAAAGTCAAAATGTTTTTTCTAAATTAAATAAAGAGTAATATACACCAATGGTCCTTAAGGTATGTACCAGATTTCACCAATAGTCATTTAGTTTAAAAAATTACACTGGTAGTCCTTATTTTTGAAATTTTTTGCACCGATGGTCCTTTTGACTGACGACCGTTAAGTTATTCTGTTAAATCGAGGGTATTTTCATCATTTACCATTTTACTTCTTACAAAAAAGAGTAAATTACACCAATGGTCCTTAAGGTATGTATCAAATTTCACCAATAGTTATTTAGTTTAAAAAATTACACTGGTAGTCCTTATTTTTGAAAGATTTTGCACCGATGGTCCTTTTGACTAACAAATGTTAAATTATTCTGTTAAACCGAGGGTATTTTGTTATGACGAAAATACCCTCTATTTAACAGAAGAATTAAACAGTCGCTAATCAAAAGGACCATCGGTGCAAAACCTTTTATAAATAATGACTGCTAGTGTAATTGTTTAAACAAAGGACTATTGAAATTTGGTACATACCTTAAGGACCATTGGTGTAATTTACTCTTTTTTGTAAGAAGTAAAATGGTAAATGACGAAAATACCCTCGATTTAACAAAATAATTTAACAATCGTTAGTCAAAAGGACCATCGGTGCAAAACTATAAAAAATAAGGACTACCAGTGTAATGTTTTGAACTAAAGGACTATTGGTGAAATTTGATACAAACCTTAAGTACCATTGGTGTAATTTACTCTTAAATAAATAAAAAATTTGGATAAAAAGTGCTTCGGATCAACCCGACCCGACCCGCCCGTTTTGGCACTTACCTTCCAAGAAAGTATCGATACTGCAGAAGAATTCCAGGAGTTTGACGGTTAGATAAATCTTTTGTTCTTAAGAAATTATGTTTTATTATATCTCTTCTAACTTCCACATGTGTTTTTACATCCTGCCAAATTTCACCAGCAAATGAATGTTCTTCTGTTCCACTACTGTCAGGGGCATTTTGGTCATTTGACAAAAGTTGACTTTCTGGAAACATGGTAAGACCGGAAGCAGAAGCGATCCTCCGCATATCAGGGGGTACAGGATAACCTTTATGAAGCATCCATCTAACAGGAAGTTGTTCATAATTTACACCTGAATTTATGTTTAATTTAACCATTCCTTCTAGAACATCTATGAAATAATCAGGTGGATTAACACGTTCCGGAACGTTAATTCCAAGTCCAGAAAAATATTCTTCAACTTTCCTTACTGAACCGTGATAAACTGTCAGTCCACCTTTTGCTAAAAGTATTAAATCATCAAACATTTGAAACAACGAGTAACTGCAAATGAAATTTACCGTTTCATCAAAGTGAATTACTACAATAAAGATCATGTTTCAATTATATTTAAATCGGAAAATTGCATTTTAGGGTAATATTTATCGGAAAATATCCAAAAATATTATCAATTTTAATCAGTTGGAAGTTAGAACTCCAATAGTCCACGTCATCTGTCTACGTGGCTTTTTGTGCTTATTCATCTTCCACATTTACACATTATGGAATTCTAACAGGCTAAAATCGATAATTTTGGATTTTTTAAACCAAAATGCATTTAAGTACCATGAACTTGGCTGACTAGGTTCTCTACTACCCTGAACTATTAAAGGTGCAACAGGATACCCTGAACTTGAAAAAAATGGTTAATTTAATACCCGACTCACTAATTTTGTCTTGTTTTTTCATGTGATTATATCAATATATAAACGTATATATTTTTAGTTCGTCAAAAAGCTCCAATGAAAGTAAGTCCACTAAGACAAACACGATTAAATTAATGAGTCAAGATACTAAATCGATCATTTTGTCAAGTTCAGGATACCATATAGAAGACTTAGTAATCCAAGTTCAGGGTACTAAAATGTATTTTTTCTGATTTTTATGGTAAATGTTACCTTAATTGAATAATTTAGGGTGGAAATGTGAAATAATAGTATGTTACCCCAAAATGCAAATTTTGGATTTATATAAGGGTAAAAATGTGAAAAATTATTACCTTGGTTGGTGAACAACCATGCTAACATTAACTCCTTCAAGGGTTTCACGCCTAAGTGCTCTAAGAAGTAGTTGAGAAGATGAACTGTCTAAACCAGAAGTCGGTTCATCCAAGATTAATAATGACGGTTCCATTACCATTTCTAACCCGACATTGACCCGTTTGCGTTGACCACCTGAAATTCCACGTTTTTCTACGGTTCCAACTAATGAATTTCTAACTGTTTGTAAACCTAATGATTCTATAACTCTTTCAACAACTAGAACTCTGTCTTGTTTAAGCATGTTTGCAGGTAACCTACATTTTTACAAAAAAAATATAATCAAGAATTGATGGTTTTTCACTCATCGTATAGTAAAAGCTTAATTATGTTTTAGTCAATAAACTTTCATCTATTTTGTGGTTTAACCCTTGTACGTTTTTTCGCATATTTGGTTAACTTGTTAAAAAGCCTATGTAACCTATTACCACAAGTTAATACTTAAAAAAACATTTTAACCACAAAACTATTTTTCTCATCATGGTTTAGTCCCTTAACTTTTATATAATATTTTATAGCCATTTTTATAGTAATAACTGCAGTAGTAATAATTAGGGGTGTTCAAAAATATCAGAAAAACAGGGTACCCGAAAAAGTATCAGATTTCCGAAATCCGGGTACCCGAATATCCAAATTTCGGATACCGGATCCGGATAGTGTTTTTAAGATTTTTGGATACCTGATATCCGAAAAATTATCTGAAAATATAAGAAAAATCCGAAAAATATACAAAAAATACATGAAATATCAGAAAATATTCGAAAATTTTGTTTAAGTAAAAGATTAGTGAAAATCTGAGAAAATGTTCAAGCCTAAGAAAAGTTACATTTCGAACAAAATGACCGGTAAAAGGCCAACAAAAGGGCTAAAGCGCTAAGTTAACAAAAGTATAGGGGTTAATTAGTAAGCCACCGTAAGTATAGGATAAAACCATTTTTTAAAAAAGTTCAAGGATTAAAACGCCAAACCAGCGAAAGTTTGAGGATTAAAACATAATTAACACTATAGTAAATTATTCACAAACCTGCATTTTGCACTGAACCATAGATTCTCCTCAACGGTCAAATTACCATGAACAATATCATCTTGTGGGACAAAACCGATTATTTTTTTATACGAATGAATGGAATCCGGTTTCCCATTAACAAGAATCGAACCGGTTATTTTACACCCATGGGCTTTACCCGCAATAGCAGATAAAAACGTGGTTTTACCCGCTCCAGATGGGCCCATGACAGCTGTTATCCGACCCGACATAATTTTACCCGTTACACATCTTAATAAATGTTTTTCTTTTCCTTTTAAAGTAAGAGTTAAATCTCGAAATGAAATCTCGATTTTCGGTCTTTTTCTGCTTTCTGTATTAACCGCCATTGAAATTACACCTGAAAAAGTTAGGTTTTGATTCTCTTGCATTGCTTTTTCTCTCTCGATCTGACCGTACGCGTAGTTAAATATCTGACTGTGAGTAGTAATATGTTTTTCTTTTTCTTTTTGAATTTTCTTTTTACCGTTTTCATTTCTGGAATCAAATGTTTGACTTTTTAACTCCAGTCGATTTTCTTCCAATTCAACGGATGATTGAGGGTATAAATCTGACCTAATTTGATCATCATTAATATCGTCTGTTTTCTGATGTAACATTGAAATTTCTTCGGTTTGTGGGACCGCTTTTTTACGAGAAAATGTACGAGATATTTGAGCTGCGTGTTTTTTAGCAGCATCTCGTGCCATTTTCCACCTTTCGTGAGCTTTGACTTTTTCTTTTGCTCGTCTTGCAGCTGCTTCACGAGTTTTTGCATGCCTTCTTTCCCGAGTGGTTATTATTTGATCAGAGCAGTTGTAAATGATGAGCAAAATTGTAAATATAGCAGCCTAAATATTTAAAAAATAAATAAATTAATGAACTTTAATTATCTATTAACCATCTCATATCAATGATATCATAAAATGTAAGATTTATGCAAATATCAAATCTAGACTTACTATAAGCATTGCTCCATATGCATGAATATTTTGAGTTGAACTGTTACTGTCACATGAGGTCAACTTGAAACATGCTGCAAGTCAACTCAATTATCAGCATATGCATTATATTTTTCCCTTAAAAATACAATTTTTTTTTTCATTTTGACTTACATTTTTCGGATGTGGAGCCTGTTTGACAGTAATTCCTAAGAATCACGATACACAAAGATCAGTAATTACATAATAAGCATGTAGAAAATAGTTTAAATATAGATTAATAATTAATAATTATACCCTTTGCTGCAAGGTATTTGTTGTGTACTTGTTGGACAATATGATCCTGCAGAACAAAAAAGTTCGCCACTAGTTCGAACATCTGCCCATATATTTGCTCCACCACAAGTATGATTAGGCATTGCAAGAGGTAATTGGTAAGAATATCTGGATTTAAAATTAATTTATCGATAAATGAATATTAGAATAACAAATAATTAATAATGATACGAGTTTTTAATGTAAACTTTAAAACTTACGGTCTGCACATGCCACTAGCTCTATCAAGTTTTGCAGTCGGGCAGTGTGAACCCAACGGGCAAGCTAATAACAAAATAATATCCAAAATTTTTTTAATTGAAAATGCAGTCGTTAAAGATTAAAAAAAGTTTTAAAAGTTGTAAATACTTACGAATCATGCAAGTAAGCCCATTCGGGCAGAAGAAACCTTCACAACAAGGCTGACAATCAAGAGTTCGGGCAGGTATATTCTGAGAATCTCTCATGTCAACATTATCAGTTGCTGACGTGGCACATGCCCATCCTGGCTCACAACCAGAAACCCTAGATGTCAAATTACAGTTCTTGTTGGGTTTCATATAACTGCTACCCGAAAAGAAACCTCCAAAATAGAATCTTAACTCTGCTGAATTACATAAACGTCGTGTAACATCTCCTGTTGAATTATTGGAAAGCCAAAATTGAATTATATTGTTAGAAACTACAATATTATAAGGGAAATTGTTTATAATGGATTTGAGCATATACCGTTAGTTTTCTCAATGCAAGCAGTTAAGAAGCTCAGATTAGAAGAAAAATTAAAAGCTCGATCCCACTCAGCTTCCCTGTTAATAAACAACTGAATTAAATTCATCCGAAAATGTAGGCATTATTAACACCTTTATTCCAATAAATATCTTCAGTTTGAGTTTGCAGTTCAAATAGATCATTAAATATAGCTCTAGTGTAACTTTAAAATTCAAATTTGGTAACTTTCAAATGCAAAATTGATTACTAATACTGCTGCAAATCAATATTCAATAGATAAAATAGTCAATTACTATCTCAATATTGATAATTAAGGGGAAATTTCTATATTTAACATCTATATCTATAGATAACATTTTTACTGAAGTAGTTGTATTACCACAAAATTCAATATGGAAATTGGGGAGTATCCGTTTTACCACAATTTCAAAATTGAATCAATCTAACGAAAATTAAAACGAACTCTATACCGATTAATATCACCTACTAGTAAATCTTCTATCATAACTTTACAGATTTTAAGCAAACGAGCACGACTTGCTTACCGATCCTTAACGCAGAATGAAGATCGATCTCCAACATCGCTGCTAAGAATAGTGGAAGTGATATTGGAGAGACTACTGTATACTCTCTGAGTAATGAACGGAAGGAACGCAGTATCGTTGATCTGACCGGCGAATTCGTCGCCGACTACTTGACACTGTACGAGTTCCGGTGAATGCAGTAATTGCAGAACAATTAGAAAAGCTACGGTGGCGAAAAGGTTTCCTCCGGTCATTCTCCGGCTAACAACGGCGTGTCTGATCGTGCATATAGTTGACGGAGCAAGAAAGATTTGAACTAAAAAGGGCTGGCAGAGGGAGTATTAAAATGTGAATTAATTTTGCTACCATGTTTATATCATATTATATATAAGTATTTTTTCATACTCTATGAATAAGTAATGTAACTAATAAATGTATTAAAATATATGATGTAAAAATCATCCATTATTAAAATGTGAGGTTCGGAGCACGTCCCAACTTTAACGACTCGCCGGCTTTTTGGACTTCTTCGTGTTGCAAAGTAGTGAATTACAAGATAACCGACTTATTTAAGATATTTTTTAGTGTTTCATTGATTACGAAAAAAATTAAGTTTTATTAAATTAATTGTTAAATTAATATCTTAATATTTAGATTGAAATATTCAACATCAAATTATATCATTTGCTGTTTCTAAAAAAAAAAATCCACAAAATAAATATTAAGTTAAATAACAAAGTTAGATAAACGAGGCTACAATAGTAGTAATGCATTAAGACATTTTGTTAACACAAATACCATTAAATTAAAAAAACAGTTATACTTCGTATATGATTACTAATATTAATGTACTTATAATACGGAGTGTATTTTTACTTAAGTAGCTATGTTCTATAGACTGTCCATTGATACTGTTTCTTGTAAAAGTTTTATTATATCACAATTTGTTGGTGAGCCAACTTTTTAATTTCTTTTTTAGCTTAATTTTTCTGAAAATAGATTTATTGCCGTACTTGTGTAATGAGATAATTACATAGATCCAAAATGGTTGAACCGTTGAACATTTTGTGCTAATTATTAACGCATACGCACCCCCTTTCAATCGTACCAATTAAAGCTTTATATCTACTAAAAAGCAAAGAAACGGATATAAGAGGATATCTTCATGCTAATTCAAAAGAATTCGTTCATATTGTTCGAAAATAGAAGATCTATAAAAATTAGGAATTGAAAAAATTGGATTCAAAACATATTTTGTTTTAACCCGGATTAACTCTTTTTTGGTTTTGTTTTCTTTCCGCTTTGTTATTGATCTCTCTTCTTTTACGGTGTTCTTGTAATATTTTAAATATCTTTTTAATGGATAATAAATATGTTTGCCTTTGTTTCTGTTAAACCTAATTTCTATAATTGTTGAAAGATCAAGTGATATTTTCTATATTTGAATTGTTGTCACAAATTACTCATCTTTAATATACAACTTGTTATGACAAAGATCAATGATATGCAATTTGATTTATTAATCGATAAGATTGGGCCTATCATTTACTAAGGGGAGACCCTATGAATTTTTGAAAAATGATTACTACGTGGTTCTACATTAATCATGAGTGCATGACTCGTTCCACTTATTATTGAGTATTAGATTTTTGTTTCTTGGAAAGATATTTCTGTTTATAAAGAACTCATTTGAAATGACCGAATTTTCTCGTAGTTTAATGCAGTAATTTTTATTTGGAAAATGTTAATGACAGCCCTTAGGATTATCATTAAGAAGACAAAATAACAAAAGACAACCCCCTGAATTTTAGGAATATTACTTTTTTAATCAATGTACAAGCTTTTTATGCATGTTAATGGACTGTCATTAGCAAAACCCTTTTTTATTTTACTCTAATATACGCAACCTATTTTTAGGTTTGTTATTGGGTAAGACATTTGGAGGCCCAAATGAAACATCAAGGAGTAACCGGCAGAGGACAAATATAAACAGACATAAACATTAGGCACAATCAGACAGACACAAGGAACCCTCCATCTTACTTACATCTATATACTACGATCATACCTACAACTACATGTTGCAAAATATGTAACTTACGCATTACATGTTGTACCTTCTTTAGTTCTAGCAACTGTTAATATTTCAATCAAAAGATGAAATTGGTATCTAAAGACTCAAGATACAAGTTTCACAAGTCTCGGGCTTAGATACCAGAAATGTAATAACTTCTCAGAAGCCACATAACAAAAATATGTTAAAACCAGGTTTAAAATCTTGTGGAAAAAGATATTTAGAGATCATCGTGATATGTGCTAGATTCAACATAACAAAATAACGCCTGACAAGAATGTAATATTTCGCTAATACAAACCCTATTTGGAAATTCAAGCTAAGATGTTCCTTGCAGATTATAACCATGGAATTCCACAAGATAAGCTTCTCGCAATTGCCAAATTTAGAAATTATCCTGATACACAAGACAAAAGTGTCAATTAACTGGAAACTGCTAATGAAAAATTATTCATATGGCAAGTGCTTGTGACAATAATTATATGTAATTATATTACATAACTCATAAAAAACAACACAAAATATTATATAACCCATATATCAAGTTTAAAAGGTCATAGTTAACGTTATATCCACAAAAAGATCATTTTTTTTTGCAAATTTTCTTGTCAAGCTCAACGCCAAATGATGGTATTGGATAAAGCTGGACACCCTTCTTGTTTTAAGCAAAGCATATTTTATTCAGTTACTTATAATTATTGTTACAAGCACATCTAGATGAAGTATATAGTCTGAATGTCTGCTACACTATGGAGATCATAAACTAATGTTTTTGTTCTGTGCAAGGAGATTACAGTGGATGGATTCTAATATTGAATCCTCATGAGTCATGACTGTTTACTACTTCGTTATAGACTAGGATGAATGAACAAGATTCAACCTACGCGTCGTTACTAGCTAGCACAATATATAATTAATAATCAAAGAAAACAGTTAATCATACAAGATATGAGTCATATGACCAATGCAGCTGCCTAAATTAACTAACATGAATAATTCTGAAGCCACATACATAATTAATAGAGAAATTAAACTACAACTAACTATATAACTACTACGAAGTATTACTTTAGGTATTTAACATTAAACACTATATATTCTAGCATGTGAAATTGAAATACTAGACTTACCAATCACTGCTACTGCTGCTGTTGCTGAGAGTTTGGTGGAGGCGGCATACCAGGACGAGGAGGTCCAAATACCGGAATCTGTCCACCGGAAGGAGGCATTCCAGGTCGAGCAGGCGGTGGCGGACCAGGCATTCCAGGCCGTGGAGCTCCGCCTGGTGGTGGCGGACCCCTCATCATCTGAGGAGGAGGTCCCATAGGTCTCTGCCCGTACTGCCCAGGTGGAGGCACCTGATACTGACCGGGAGGTCGTTGAGCAAACTGCGGCGGCATCTGCGGAGGTGGACCACGTGGCATCTGTGGCGGTCCTTGCCCAGGGTACGGCATCTGTCCAGGTCGAATCACTGGAGCCTGCGGGTAGTTCATCGGCGGTGCAGCCATATTCGGAACAGGCGGTCGAGATATCTGCGGTTGCATCATGCCTGGAGCTGGTCCACCAACTCCTCTAACCGGACCTGCTAATCCCGGTTGAGCTTGAATTAACGGCGCGGTTGAGATTCCACGGCCAGCAGCACGACCTAGACCAGGACCGGCCAACGCAGCTGCTCCGACGGCCTTCGCCCTATTCTCATCAGGCGGCGGAGGGCCTTCAACAGTCATGGAAATCACCTCTTCGCCTCTCAAAAGAACGAGACCGAGAGTTCGCCGGTCTTCGCGTTCTTCGTTCTTCTTCGCGCCTTTCGCCGGAGGAAGTTTACGGAACTCCTCGCAGTCACCGATTACGAGGTTCATGTGACGGTCAAATGCCATGAACTTACCGACTAGCTGACGGCCATCTTGAATTGTGACCCTCATACGGTAATTTATGTACTGCAGCATCTTCGAACCCTTCGACATCGACATTGTCGCCGATCTGAAGGTTTGAGTATTGCAGATTTCGGAAAGCGATGATGGCAGCGTGGTTAGGGTTTTAGAAAGGGGAGCAAATGAGCAAAAGTTCAAAAGGAAAATGAGTACATATATTCTTGTGTATTATGGTCCTTGATCTTTAACTTTTCTTACAGTCTAACCCTCCTAGTTTAGTAATTAGAAATCCCGTATGTGTGATAATTTTTTGTATCGCTTCAATCCTATATAGTTGACCGGTTATATTTTTTGGATTTGTGCATTTCGGGTCGGATAGTTTAAATTTTTTCATATATAAAAATGTCTAATACTCAAACTAAATTAAATTCGAGTATGGTAGTTAGGGTAATAGGTCAGGTACTAGTATATCCACTAATATCCGAAAATTTGCACACTTATATTAGGCGACTACAATGCTTATATTTCGATTTCATAAATAAATTTCAATCGTTATTCTTGTCATCCATAAATTTAATCTAAAAATCAAACATCATTAAATTTACTTGTTTTTTATTTATATGTAGTGAGTGTAAGATTATTGAATTTTGTGGTTCCAAACAATTGAAATTATAATTCATGAATTATAATTTTTTATTTATATGTTTGACACGGAGATTTTAAATTACACTGATTTATTCAGAATTTATTTACAATGGAGGATGTTGGAGACGAGACGATCCAATGAATAAGTTGAATCCGGAAGAGTATGAGCCCGGTAAATACAATAGTAGAGATGCATGTTTGTTGGAATTTCATTAAAGGGATAATTTCTTTTATATCCTTGTAAAAATTATAAATTATTTCTATGTCTTTCTCAAATTCATAAATTATTCATATATCCTTCTAAATTTTATAATTACCTTCATATCCTTCTAAACCTTTAAAACTATTTTTTATGTCCAAAAACATATTTTTTTATATATTAAATCGTGATAATACCAATAATACATGGAAATAAACATGAATTCTAATACATAATCAACATATATATTGCATACTTATTTGATAATTATTGGTATTATAATGATTTAATAAATATTAAAATAAGTTTTTGGACATAAATTTGTTTTTTAAAGATTTAGAAGGGTATGGATGCAATTACAAAATTTAGAAGGATATAAAGATAATTTACGAATTTGAGAAGGATATAGAAATAATTTATGAATTTTACGAGTATATAAAATAAGTTCAGTTATACCCATCGCGCCTGCTTAAAGTATTTCCACCCAGCGCGCATGTTTAAAGTATTTCCAACCTTTTTTAATTTCAGATTACCCGGTATCCAAATATTCTTACCTAATACCCGAACTACTCGACCCGATCTATCCGAACTCGAAACATGGATTTTTTTTATACTTATGGTATTTCAGTTTTAGCATTTAACTATGTACTTGTAAAACTCCGTATCTTCTTGTATCTTTCAGACCAAAATTCACTTTATAGTATTTTAACACGTACTGTATTCCTTAGTCATAGTAAACACCATTCGTTTATATTATGACGCAATCCACTTCTCACTGAACTCGACATCATCGAATTACAATCTATTATTACTTATTGAATTCTATACGGTTTATATAATAAAATAAGGGTTTTTCTAACATTTGCACCCTAGGCACATGTTTATGTGCAATAAATGATTCAAACTTTCCATTAAAACTTAGCAATGCATTTAATAAATCTTTTGAAAATTCAAAATATAAAGATCATTAATGTGTATTAAGATGTATTAGGAAAGTTTGAATCATTTAGCAAATTACAAGTTATTTAATGCTAAATGAGATTAAGATAATGAATACTATTTAACTTTTAGTACATACCACTGTTTATCACAATTGAAAATTCAGCCAGAGTTGCGTTTATGTCAATGGGCTAAGATTATCAGAAGAAAAAAACGTGACCATGAATATCCAAAAATGTAAATGGATTGGGAGATTTTAGGGACGAGATTATCTAGCTCATAAATACTTCCCTCGAATATCAATTTTATTTATTTGTAAATTTATATGAGGTTTTCTCTAAGATGCAAATATTAATGTCTATTAATTAGAGTCCGAAATTTATAAAAGTGTAACAATAAAAATTATCAAATACATATGTAACCACAAACCCACAAGTACTGATGTGTTTTCCCCACAATGTTCATATCATCTCTACTATCTATAATGTATTTAGAACCTTTCCCTAAATAGAAAATTCAGCCAAATTCTTTCTAATTATGAAAATACAGGTATGTTTTAAAAAAAATTCACGGGAAGACTCGAACAAGGGACCTCAAGTATGTTAACAAAGTCATCTACCAACTGAACACTAACTAAAACGACTTGGGTATTCCTCCGCTACGTTTTTCGATAGACTACTGCCCGAATTATTAAACCTTTATCTTTAAAGGGCCGTCCGTTCCAATTCCAAAGAAGATGCTATTCTCGAGACATCTGACACAACCACGCCTCCTCGGTTCATTCAATCCAACCATGCACATGTCGACTTGGGAACTGGAAACTTTAATCATCACGATTTAACCTACAAATTCAAATTACTTTCAGTTGTATACTTCAATTCATCATAAAATCAAATTACTTCAGCTGTATACCTCAATTCATTATAAAATATTTTTCACGGACAAATTCAATCGAGGTAACTATTATTCTCTATGATATTTGAATTAACTGTTTCTCAATGAACTGATTCAATATTAACATGGCCATTGATTTATTTGGCAATTCGTCTATTTCAAACACGAACTGATTCCGGTTCGGATCCAGTTTCGTCATTGTTTGGTTCCTATTATTTTTAACGGTCAATAATTTTCTTCTTCAGAGTGCCAAATATCAAGTTTCATGTTGCAAAGGTCTTGCAATCCTTAATTCCTGTAGTTGAACAGTCGGTAAGTATCTTTAATTTTTCTTTGTCAATTTGGGGTTTTCTAAGGATTTTGATCACGATGCTACCCGGCAGGTGCATTCGGCATGCCTTCTTGAACTGGCAGAGGATTCAGATGTTGAGTTATTGCTAATCAAGCTCTTCACTCAATTGGTCAAGTGATGATGAGTTAATCAGGTTTTTCGTGGCCGCGTTTTAATCTTCATAGTAGTTGTTGCATCTTTCTTTGTGTTATTGTTTCTTGTATTGTTTTGCTACTTGAATTCGTCTATTATTGTAAGATTATGGTTATATTGTGCAGATTGGGCTGGGAACAGTTTGGTCAAATGGTCCTCGGGTAGGATGGAGTTACTGCATCACAATCCCAACTTGCGTTGTTCTTCCGAAATCTAAAGACTTAGGACTCTTTTGTGGTACACACTAATGATATCTGATTTTTCTAGACATATTTTTCATGGATTATTTTCATTTATTATTTTGTTTTTGAACTCTCTATAGTTGCTTCTTAATGCAAATTTGTTATAATGTTGATTAGGAAATAGTTATCAGTTTGGTGAATCCGTTTTCCATCTTGGATTGTGTACATTTTCCTACACTCACATTTCTTTTTTAAGTTAAATTCTTTAGCTTATCCTGTTTAACCTTTTGGAGATAAAACATAACCCGTCTTAATTGTGATTGTAAAACAGGCGCCTCTTGGCTGTGGAGGAACTCAAAACCGTGGATGAAGGATGTGAATCAATTGGTCATTTGTTTGAGTCTCAATGGGCTGGGTCCGTAGGTGATATGGTAGTTTTATGTTTGAGATGTTTTTGTGTTTGTTTTGTTAAGTAGAATAATGTGGCAGTTAATTTTGTAGATCTTCTTGTTTGGATAAATGTTAAGACTCTTTCATTAATTATGTTGTGTATTTTAGCTTTGAACATGGGATCGTCTCTGATTGTCTGTACTAGATAACATTGCAATCATAAGAAGGTAACATTGAAGTAAAATTTATGCATTAAAATTCAGATATTTGCAATCAAGTAATAATAATAAAAAATGGACTTTACAATCAAACAAACACCAACACTTGTATAGTATTCTATTAAGTACAATGTATTGTAACTCATTTAGAGTCTCTTTGTTTGCTTACACTTATGTCCCATATTTATGTGTATTCATGTCATGACTCTTGACTTACAACCATTAGTCTATATAAGAGTGTTTTCCATGTACATTTCTTACACCAATCTTGTAACACACAATATATGTATATGAATGAGAAGATCGTATGATTGAGCTAATTGGTTCACAACACGTTATCAGCACTTTGCTTATGGATCAAGTGATCTAAATAAGTTCTTCACTTTTACTACTTGCATTCTAGTATGTAGATGAATCTCCCATTGATAGTTTGTAAGTGAATCTCTCTTTAACCTAACACTTTCATTGTTTGCAATCACCAAATTTCTCACAATTTTTCATTAAAGCAACGTATGAATATGCTTTGTATTCTAAATCAAGTTTCTTATTTTTTTGTTTGATTGCAAGATCAAAATTCATAAAAAAAAAAAAAAAGTAGAATAATATGGGAAATTCGATTAATGGGGGTGTTTGGATTACCTTATCAATGTGTCATTACTTACATTCTATGTTTGGTCTAATAAAGTCACAAAAATGGATTTTATAGAAGAAAAAGAACACATTTCCCTAAAAGTAGCGCCATTATTTGGAAAATGTTTCTAATGCATATGAAATTTTAGTTAAAAAATACCAATTTTAACCATCAACATCGTTTTCCCTACTTAATATATATATATTATATGTGAGGTTAATGATTGCTTTAAGTGACATTCATTAATTAGTTATATTTTTTTTGTTGAAAAAAATATTTTTGGACTAATTAACCATGAATTTTGGGTTGATATGCATTGACATATAATTGTCATATTACACTTTCTTTTATATTTGAAAGTTGTTTTTTTTTAGAAAAAAAAAAAAATATCATGAACATACAAAATTGATAATTTCAATGTGAATGGTTATGACTCTTGTGAATTTATGAGCTTTGGACACCACTTATGTGAAAAAGTTTTGAGGATTTCTCATAATGAGATAAAAAGAAAACGTTGCATCATGAATTATGTGTTGGCATATTGAGTTGACGCACTCACGTGATGCACAATGAGCATTGTATGACACTTCTCTGAAAAGTTATGAATCATCCCCCAATAGGCTCACCTATTCTTATACAATGTCTAGGAAAGATTGGCGGTTTTTCTGACTCCTAATGATGGGTGGTTCCGATACGCACAAGCGCTGTCTACCCTCACCGTCTTTTCTGGTTGTATTCGAATAGAGCTACCGAAAAGGGTTGACTAAATAATCTTTTCCCCGAATGTGGTTATATACATATAATGAAATGGTGTCTATCAATCGACCTGTCGTTCGATAAATGAGAACCATTCACGCTTGTGTTTTTCGAACCTGTTGATTCGACACACAATTTATGCTCATTTAAACCATAAACATTTAAACTTATCAATTTATATGATAATTAAATCCAATATTTGTCCTCCCGTTGTAGGAAAATATCAAAACACACATTAATTCTTTGAGGCCCCTAAATTTGTGGCTCAAATGTAATAATAGAACTATTGTGCAGCTCGTGACAGTTAAATCCAATATATTTCTCCTCCCGTTGTAGGAAAATATCGAATCAAACACACATTAATTCTTTGAGGCCCCTAATTTTGTGGCTCAAATGGAATAATAGAGGTATTGTTCAGCTCATGGATTATGTTTCCATTGGATTATGGATTGATTACATTGATTATGTTTCTCGAAATAATTAAAGTTTTTTTTCCTTGTGAAATTAGTCAATACGTGTGACCGACTTTAAATTATTTTTACTTTAAGGCATGTATATTGGGTATGTTGATAGTCTGGTTGATTGTGGTATCCAGATACACTTTCGTAAAACATAAGGACTACTTTATCAACATTACGCCTAAAAGTAATTTTATTGACAACCATTTCGGGCCTGTCGACCCTTGGCTTTGGTATAGCCTCATATATGTTGTCAAATGGTACTATTTTGACCATAGATGAAGCCTTAAATTGTCCAAGTTCCAGTCGTAACTTGTGGAGTTTTAAGGATATTCGAGAAAACATGTTTTCATCTCGAAACTGATCGAGAAAATGGTATCGAATACCTTTACATTACCTCTGATCAATACGACCAAAATCGTATATTGGAGAAGTTGAGATGCTTGTCAAATGGTTTGTGGATCAGTTGATCTAACCATTGAACGCAACCTAATCGTTTGTCGAGCCCCATTGATGAGGGAACTTATATGTTATGGCATGACCGGCTGGGACACCCGGGTCAATATACGATGCTTTGAACTATGAATGCATCAGGATATAATTTCGTGATTAATCCGAAAAAGCCTAGGACAAATATGCTCGATTGTAAAAGACACATCTCAAACCACTTTATGTATAATCTACAAAAGTGATATCCCGTCTTCTTGTGAGAATTCATGGGGATATTTGTGGACCTATCCAACCAACATGCGGACCATTTAAAAATTTCATGATCTTGGTTGATGAATCAACAAAATGGTCACACGTAACCTTGTTGTCCACAATGAATGCAACATTTTCTAAACTCCTGGCCCATATCATTAAGTTGAGGGCTAATCATCTAAATTATCCAATGAAGTCAATTAGACTTGATAATGTCGGTGAGTTTACATCGAAAATGTTCGATAATTATTGCATAACATTGGGCCTTGATATTGAACACCCTGTTGTGTACGTTCAGTCTCAAATTAATCTTGCGGAAGCGTTTATGAAACGAATATAAATAATTGCAAGAACTTTGGTTATGCGCACCAAAACGCCCCATTTTTATATATGGTTATGCGATAATGCATTGGTCCGTCTGAGGCCCATGGGCGCCCAATAACTTCTTGCGTACCAGCTGGTAACTGTATATGAGCCCGACGTCTCATATCTTCGCGTGTTTGGGTGTTTGGTAAATGTTCCAATTGAACTTACAAAGCGTTCGAAATTTGGACCTCAGAAACGACGGGGAATATATGTTGATTATTAATCCCCATCCATCATATTCTATTTAGAGCCCTTGACAGGCGATCTCTTTAATGCTATAAATGCGTATTGTGACTTTGATGAGACAATCTTCCCGTCGTTAGGGGGAGATTTGCACGTTCACGTTGATAAGGAACGATGTGAAGAACGTGGCATGTACCCAATTTGTCTCATATGGATCCCCCGACTGCACATAGTGATAAGGATGTGCAAAGAGTTCTAAGTCTACAAAATGTGGTTACTCAGCTACCAGACGCATTTAATGACTTAGCAAATGTCACGAGATCAAATATACCCGCTGCAAATGTGCCTCCAAGGATAGACGTCCCTGTGAGACGCCATGTTCCGTTTGAACATGTTGCATCGGTCGAACCCACCATGCAAAGGACGCTACAATTGGTTGTCCAGTCCGCCGCTCTTCCCAATAAAAGAGGAAGACCGGTTCGGTTCCAAGGATGTTCTGCCTCAAAGGAGGAGAAATTCTGTTGTATACGTTTTGCCACACCAGATCATTAAGGATCACGGGAGTGTATTGGAGAAGCGTGTTCCTGATGAAACACCAATTTCTCATCATCCCAATAATCTCAAAATATCTGTCGAGTATGCTAGCTTAGACAATATTTTGAAGCAAAACGAGACTGTCATCGATGATTTGTTCATATACGCAGTGGCCACTGACATTATGAGCAATGATGACATGGAATCAAGTACTATAGTTGAGTACAATGGACTGGTCTATGGAAACACACAATCCAGGTTAAATTGTATTCCTTACCGAAAGGATGAGTGTTTGGACCTGTTGCTCCAACACCACCTAATGTTAAACCAACTGATTATAAATCGGTATTCGTAAGGAAGCGTAATGAGAATAATGAGATTGTATGATACACAGCTCGCCTCGTGGCGCTAGGCTTCTCTCAAACGCCCTGGTATTGATTACGAGGAGATGTATTCTCCCGTAAGGGATGTTATAACGTTCCACTACTTCATCAGTTTAGTAGTTTCCGAAAAACTGAATATGCAGCTTATGGATGTGGTCACAAGCTATCTCTATGGGGATCATGACACAGAGATACACATGAAAGTCCCCGATGGACTTAAGTTTCCTGAATCGAGTAGTTCTAGACCACGGAACACGTTCTCGATACGACTGAGACGATCACTTTTTGGATTAAAATAATTCAGACGGATGTGGTATAACCGTCTAAGTGAGTACTTGATCTGACTGGGATATTTGAAGATTTGAATATGCCCATGCGTGTTTATAAAGATATCCACTTCAGGATATGTTATTATCGCAGTCTATGTAGATGATTTGAATCTCATAGGATCCTCGAAAGAGTTGTTTGAAACTGCTGAAATCCTGAAGAAGGAATTTGAGATGAAAGATCATGGGACAACACGGCATTGCCTCGGCCTGCAGATCGAGGACCGTGAAGATGAGGTTTTTCCTCCATCAAGAGAATTACACCCTACAGGTGTTTAGACGCTTTAGTTGCCATGACACAAAATCTCCATCTACTCTCATGGTCATTCATTCTCTAGACATTAAAAGGGACCAATTCCATCCAAATGAGGATGATGATGAGATATTGATCCATGTGTGTTCATCTCTCGGTGCAATAAACGCAATATTGTACTTGGTCCAATGTACTAGACTAGACATTTTATTTATTGTGATATGCATGACTAGGCATAGCAATGCGCCAACACGCCACCATTGAAATGGTATTAAAGACATCTTCGTTACTTTAAAGGTAGTACGGATATGGGCTTATTCTATCCCTATGCGTCATCGAGTGGATCAAGTGCGATTGATACTCGATATAACGCAACCCTTATCGGTTATGCCGATGCAGTTTACTTATCAGACCTGCATAAGGGACGTTCCCAATCTGGTTATGTCTTTACCATAGGGAATGCGGCGATATCCTAGAGGTCTTGTAAATGGACTCTAGTTGATACTTCGACAAATCACTCCGAACTACTCGCACTCGTTGAGGCGACTAGAGAGTGTGTATGGATTTGTGATGTAAGAGACCATATTCGAAGTAAATGTGGTTTGGCTTATGATCCCAATTTACCAGTTGTCATATATGAAGATAACACCATTGTTATTGATTGGGTGAAACATGGTTACATCAAAAGGGGATAACACTAGACACATATCGCTGAAATTGTTCTTTACACATGAACAACAAGCATTTCAAAAGATTGAAATGCCACATATTGGATCAAATAAGAATCATGCATACTTGTTCACCAAGTCACTGCCAAAGTATTCTTTCCAAAACATGTCAAAGCTATTTGACTTAAAAAGGTCTATGAGCTATCTAAATGACATGTATCATGCACCCAGTTGTGTGCGTATAACGATTGCATCCTGATGTATGCCTTACACACTGTTTAATGTGAATAATGATTGCATCAAGACGTATGCTTTGCATCCTGTTGAGTGAGAATAATAATTGCATCCAGACGTATGCTTTGCACCCTGTTGAGTGCATGTGAGGGGGAGCATCCCGATGAATGCTTGTGTACTCTTTTTCTTTTAGTTCAAGGGTTTTGTCCCATTGGGTTTACCTTGACAAAGTTTTTTTAATGAGACACTAACGATACCTCATTTTCACTAAGAGTTGTTGAATTCAGGGGGAGTATCCAGTTGAATACTCATTAACCATTGTGCACTCTTTTGTCCTTCGTTAGAGTTTTTGTCCCGCTGGGTTTTCTCTAAACAAGGTTTTAATGAGGCACACCATGTATGGTTCCTTCCATCGCTCAAGACATCCAGATCGTACTCTTTTGTCCTTCGACCAGAGTTTTTTTTCCCAAGGGGTTTTCTCTGACAAGGTTTTAACGAGACGAATGTTTCCTGGATTGTCTAAAGATACAAGGCTAAGCTCAAGAAATCCATATCATACTCTTTTGTCCTTCGAATGGAGTTTTTGTCCCAAAGGGTTTACTCCAACAAGGTTTTAACGAGACGAATGTTTGATGGATTGTTTGAAGACACAAGACGAAGAACATGTACAATTCAACATAAATCTAAGCAACCAAGGGGGAGTATTGTAACTCATTTAGAGTCTCTTTGTTTGCTTACACTTATGTCCCATATTTATGTGTATTCATGTCATGACTCTTGACTTACAACCATTAGTCTATATAAGAGTGTTTTCCATGTACATTTCTTACACCAATCTTGTAACACACAATATATAGATCGTATGATTGAGCTAATTGGTTCACAACACAATGCAATTTGAAAAATAGGGTCAAAAAGAAAAACAAAGCTTGGTGGCCAATTAAAAAAACAACAAAGTTTGGGAGTAGGTGGAAGGTTGTACATAAAAGCTATTGATATATACCTCTCTCCATTTGGATATTGCCCTCTCTATTACATTAAGAAATTATATGTCAAATATAACAAGTGAAATTTGTTTAACTTGGGTAGATGACATTGTCCCGTTTAACTTAGTCCACAACATTACAATGTGCACAAGTGATGGTATGACAATAACCGAATATCTCAAACGTGACACTCATCTTTTAATGTCACTTTTCTCCTTATATGGTTATCGATTTATCAGCTTGCTGAATGATCTAATCAAACACAAATAATTTTTAATGACCACCTACCACAACATCACCTACCACAAGCACCACAAATCACTACCGTCGTCGATGACGATCACTACTTCCTCCACCCACTATTAGTACACACCACCACCCACCTTCTTCACTACTACCACCACAATCACTATTGTTGCCGCCAAATATAGTTTCAGGGTACCCGCCGCCGCATTGCGCGGGTACCCTGCTAGTTTACAAATAATACCTGCAAAATTGGTGAATCGTAAAATTGATTTATAATCTTAAGAGAAATAAAACTGATTCAAGCAAGCATATATGAAAATTCATTTAAATAGTAACAAATATACGTTAAATTTGCCTTCAAGCATACAAAATGAGCAGAGGAATAAATTCACATAAATCAATGTCAAAGGTGAAAAAATACAAATGAAAGAAGTTTCTTCATTAGTAAAAGTAATTCCCAACCTTCATTAATTTAGTCATCTTCCGACACAAATTCAGCACAAGTATGAGCCTGTTTGCTTTATAGATGACAATTTGGTTACTCTAATAAGAGGATTTTATAAATGTAATTAATTGTTAATCCAAATCATAACATCTCACAAGGATTAAAGCAGCAATTAAGCTATTTCCCATAGCAAGAGAAATCAAATGTATGGATATAATTTCTGTAGTCACCTTCAGACACAAATTTGGTATTGAAAGAACAAATTTGCTGTGTTGGTGACATTTTAATTGCAAGCATTGTTAATTTAGTCAAATTTGTATACTTTAATGTCAAAATTGCAAGCATACAAATAAAAGAAGTTTCTATCATTTGTAAATTGACTTGCAAGCTTTGTTAATTTAGTCATCTTCCGACACAAATTCGGCACAAGTATGAGCCTGTTTGCTTTATAGATGACAATGACATAGAACAGATTGAACAAATCATGGCATTGAAACTAAATTAAGCTTTATATAAATATGTAAAACTGAACCAGATACGATTGAGGAGCATACAATTAAGCTTTATACAGATGTGTTATCCGGTAGATCGAATTGGTTAAGCTTACTAAACTCATCGAGCTCACCGATTATGAGTTTAATGTGGCGGCCGGAGGCGGTTAACTTCCCGATTAGGGTTTTGCGAACTTCGGAAGGCGAAAATGGACTAGGGTTTGGGTTTTAGAAAGGGGGTAGTGCACGTTTAAAAAGGAATCGAGTAGATTTATTTTCGTCTACAATTGACCTTGATCTTTAATTTTTCTTACAAAATAGTCCTCGAAGTTTATTATTTTGAACTCTTGCATTTGTAATTGGATTTTTGTTTTGTTTTTGAGGAGCCGGGTTTTTAATTTGTTTAGCATTTTCTGTATTAGAGCATCTCCGATTAGAGTTTTTTCAAAAGCTTATTACTATTACAATAAGTTTTTGAATGGCCTTTTACCATTGGAATTACAAGTTTTTTTAAAAACTTTTTGCAATGACTTTTTTTCTACTAACCTTTTAACACACTTTCAATGTTTGTCTTTTTTGGTCTCTTATTTTTAATAAGTTTTCATTTTAAACCTTTTAACACACTTTCAATGTTTTTTTTTTTAATATTTGCAATGTCATTGTATTTATTTATTTAAATATTAATGTTAATTATTATAATATTTTTGTATGAAATTTTTTTAAAAATATTAAGATTTATAAGATGTAAAAAAATGTCAATTTATATATAAGGAGTATTTATGAGACATTTAAGATAGATAAAGGTAAATTAGAATATTGTAAGCTTTTGTAAAAGGTTAACCATTGGAGATGTTATTTTATAATAGCTTTTTGGTTAGTGGATAGTTAATGTGACAAAAATAATAAGCTTTTGTGACGTTAACCACTGGGAATGCTGATATTTCTTATTATTTCAAGAAATAATTTCTGTAAAACATATGGTTGTGAGAATAATTGTACTTGTATTGGAATAAAAAATTTGAAAATTATCAAATTATAAATGTGTTTATAGGAATGCATGATTGTTATTGTGTCTTACCCACTTGACTAGAGGTGCGCAAACCGGATTTTTCGGAAAACCGAACCGGTTTAAAAACCGGATCGGTTTTGGTCAACCCCGGTCAAAACCGGTTTTGACAAAACCGGTTCGGTTTTTAAACCGGTTTTACTCGTAATATCTAAAACCGGTCAAAACCGGTTTGAACCGGTTTAAAACCGGTTCGGATCGGATCGGTTTTACCGGATCGGATCGGATCGGTTTTACCGGATCGGATCGGATCGGTTTTTCGGATCGGATCGGATCGGTTTTTCGGATCGGATCGGTTTGAAAACCGGTTTAAAAACCGGTTTTTTGTCCGGTTTTGTAACCGGTTCGATCCCAACGGCTATATTTTCGAACGAAACGGCTAGTTCAACGGTAATATTCTAACGCCTCTATTTTTCGATAACAAAACCGGTTTAAAAACCGGTTAAAAAATCGGTTCGGACAAAACCGGTTACAAAACCGGTGAAAAAACCGGTCCGGACAAAACCGGTTACAAAACCGGTGAGAAAACCGGTTCTACAAAACCGGTTAAAAAACCGGTCCGATCGCTAAATACCCAAACCGGTTCGGAACCGCCGGTTTATGTCTGATCCGGTTTTTTTGACAAAAAAACCGGTTTGAAACCGGTTTTAAACCGGTTTTTAAACCGGTTCGGATAAAAATCCGGTTTTGTTGTGCACCTCTACACTTGACCCTGAGTTGGGCTTGTAATAATGGGCTCAAATATACCTTGTCAAAATTGCATGTGAACATTTGTTGACCGCCTAGTTGTTGATAAGGGCTCTCCAATTATCATGAGTTTGATTTCTCTTTTTGGTGAATATTTATCATAGTGAAGAGTTGGAAAGATAAAAGATCGTGTATAACATAGACAAATTTCGGCCACTCAACATGGGTGGAATTAGAAACTTCTATTAGTGGTAGCACCCTTATGGTGATAATAAAAAAACGGGGTTAAAGAGATTCGGGCTAAAGAAAAATGATTTAAAATGTTTGGACTAAACAATTTTTATTGAAAAAGGAAAATAAAGGAAAATGATTTGAAATGTTTGGACAAAAGAATTTTTGTTGTTAAAATACACAAATAAAAAGGAAAAAAGTTAAAATATATGGGCTAAGAATTAAAAAAACCTTGTAATATAGAGGCTTATAATGGAAAAAAAGTTGACTCAAAAAACTAAAACCAACAAGATTCGAACTCCTAACATCTTACATACATGCAAGAAGTGTTAGCCAGCTGCGCTAGCAGGTGTATATGTCTTGTTTCGCCTTTTCGTATATATATTAATGTATTCAAAATACTATAACAATAATAAATTCCCGAAAACTTACCATAACGAAATTTTTTCGAGTAGTAGCACGTGCCACCGTGTGCCATATAATAAATCCGCCCCTGCCACTCAATGAAACGTGCTACAACGGAAATACTATTTTAATTTTAAAAAAATTGCACGTCTCCACGAGCAAGAATCAACTTCTTTCGTTTTGACTTTGTAAATGCAACATGTTAATAATAAAACTAAATAAGTGTTCTTTTTAAGCGTACTCTTTTACTTTGACTTGTAATATGATAACTACCAAAATATGAATCATTTAGTAGGAAACTTCTGCACATGTATTTTCACTTATATACGAAGTATAACCTTATCTGCAAGTATATTGACTTTGAACAAGTAGAAACTAGGTTTCCTACTAAATGCTAGATCAGAAGTACGATTTAAAAAAAACGTAACTAAAGTTAATCTCTAATAAAGATTGCAAAGAAATGATACATACACATAAATGTATAGATCACTTTCCGACTTATGTCACAGTTTTAAAATATTGTATCCTATGTATATATATAACATTTTTTTCATCCGTTTGCAAAGTCACCTAAAAGGCAGTGCAAAGTACTTAGCATTATATATATATGTGACCATCATTATTAAATTTATAAAGTCGATATTTTTAATGTATGTCAACTAGACGAAGTCAGTTGTTCCACAACTCAAGTAATAATATGAGAAATTCTCATGAAGTTTTCAAAATGAACAAATTTGTGGAGGCAAAATTACAATTTAAATATAATAATAAATTATAATATCATATATGACAATTAAAAATAAATATATATCAGTAACAAATCATGAATATAAGTTTTCTTCAGCAACAATTTCAGAAATTAAACTTAATAATCTACACCTTTTTACTTAAACACAAACGGTTTCTTTTGTAGCCTATACTCCATTTTAGAGAACCTTTTTTTTGGAAAATTGCCGTATGGATTATATCTTCAACTATAAATTATTTACAGGATATAAAATTAAAAGATAAAACGTTTTCGATCATTAGAAGTTAGACAATAATCATCAAATCATATGCTTTTCCATAAGTTCGGTAAACTCAAACCTCATGATCACTATTTCCCCATATTTGTAAAGTTTACATACCAAAACATATATTGTGCTGTAAAAAATAGTTTTTATAGTATAAGGCCTTTATTTTATATACCGTTGTAAATAGTTTTTATAGTGTTACATTTTATTTAACCGATGTGACATTACATTAAAAATAAAGCAGCTAAATCCCATTAGCAATTACAATTTATATGATATGTTCTCACATCATCTTACATGCTTTATCTTTGCATATATTAATGTGGCCTTTGGTTTGTGAATGAGATTGGAAATATATATGGATTCAAAAGAAAAGGAGATGAATAAAAGTATGATAAGTTTTAAAAAGATGTTTATTTAATTAGTATTAATTATTTTAAAAATATATTTACTTTTACTATAAAGTTAAAATTAAGCAAGAAATGATTCTCCAATATATAAAATTAAATTTTTTAAAATTTTAAAATACCGTTGGTCGGCTAAAATAGCAATAATCTGTTCGTCATTGAGCCTACACTGGTAACCAAAGAAGAGAAACATAAATAATATAAAAAATGGAAACGTCCACATATATATGTCACCACCATAATCAATTAATCACTGTGTGTTGTTTTAATTAGTTGGTAATAAAATCTGTTTGGTAAGCTAAATTCCAGCTGCCTAAGTTAGCAATCCTTGTAATCAACTTTTTTCAATTTCTCAATTAACTCTCCTTAAATTAGGGTTTTGGCCTTTTGGAGCCTTATATTTCATGATTCTCAAGTATATTCATCGCAGATTGTGTAAGGTATTTCTTGTCTTCTTTTTATTAATTATAGAACATGTTGTAGTTATGTTGGTAATTAATTGTTTTAATAGATATTAATTGCGATATTCACATAAAGTAGTTGTTTTGTTGGTCAATTATATTGAGTCATTAGCATGGGTTCTTCAATTTGGCTCTTCGTTAGGGGGGTGATTATCGGGCCAAAACCGAACCGATAGAACCGATAACCGATAACGACGAATTTTTAAAACCGAAACCGAACCGATAACATGTTATCGGTTTCGGTTCGGTTTCGGTTCGGTTATTTTAGGCCAAATGTTCATACTTTTCCGAAAACCGAACCAAACCGATAGAATCGATAACGATGAATTTTCAAAACCGAAACCGAAACGATAACATGTTATCGGTTTCGGTTCGGTTATTTTAGGCCAAATGTTCATACTTTTCCGAAAACCGAACCGAACCGATAGAACCGATAACCGATAATGAGGAATTTTCAAAACCGAAACCGAACCGATAACATGTTATCGGTTTCGGTTCGGTTCGGTTATTTTAGGCCAAATGTTCATACTTTTCTGAAAACCGAACCGAACCGATAGAACCGATAACCGTTAACGATGAATTTTCAAAACCGAAACCGAACTGATAACATGTTATCGGTTTCGGTTTGGTTCGGTTTTCGGTTCGGTTTTTCGGTCCAAATGCTCACCCCTACTCTTCGGTTTGTTTTGTTCAGTTGAGTAACCAACAATCCTTCAGTTACCATGCACAGAACTACATGTTGGAGTTTAATTATTAACAAAACATCTAAATTTATTTGCTTATCAAATTCTTTTTGTGGGTCCCATTTATTTACTATAGAAGAAGCATACACAAGAATCACATGATCCCATTTACTCAAAAGTAGAAGCAAAACCAATTCTTCATTTATTGACACCATTTTTTGAATTTATTTTTGTTAATATATAGTGAAAAACGACACATTTTCATTATCTATATTACCATGGCTGCAAAATCTTGTTGAACCAATGAAAGCTATGAAGTGTTTCACCTTTTCTCACGGTGACAAAAATGACGAACCGAAAACCAAAAAGTCAACTTCGGTTCGGTCAACCATGTGCATTTCAAATAGTCAAGCGGGTCGAAAATCGGGCTCTGAATTCACATCAATGGATATCTCTGATGTCAGCACTGAGTCATCCGCACGGGTATCATTCACAAGTTTGACCCAAAACCCGAGTGGTAAAAGTAATAATAATCTTCGGGAATTTGAATTTATCGAGCTGAAAACCGTCACGAAAAACTTCAATCGGGCCCTAATGATTGGAGAAGGCGGGTTTGGAGGCGTGTATCGGGCTGCGATCCGAAAAACAGACGGTTCGGGTCAAAAGATTGATGTTGCAGTCAAACAACTTAGCAGAAGAGGATTACAGGTTTACTATTTCTTTTTTCTTTTTAATCTTTTGCTTTTCGAGAAGTCAAAGTCAAAGTTCTGTTTTGACTATTTTCTCAGGGCCACAAAGAATGGGTGACAGAGGTGAATGTTCTCGGGTTTGTTGACCATCCAAATTTGGTCAAACTTGTGGGATACAGCTCGATGGATGACGAAAGAGGAATTCAACGTCTTCTTGTGTATGAATATATGCCAAATAGAAGTGTCCAAGATCATTTATGTAACCGTTTTCAAACACCTCTTTCGTGGTCAACTAGGGTCAAAATTGCACGAGATGCTGCCCGAGGGTTAGCTTATCTCCATGAAGGAATGGAATTTCAGGTACTTGCAGTTGTCTCAAGGGTAAAGAGGTAATTTTTTACAAAAATGAAATGTTACTAATTTATGTTGCAGATAATCTTCCGAGATTTCAAATCTTCTAACATTTTATTGGACGAGAAATGGAACGCTAAGTTGTCAGATTTCGGGCTGGCCCGCCTCGGCCCGTCTGACAGGCTGGACCACGTGTCGACAGCTGTACGTTTATACCCTATATTTCGTTAGACATATAAAAAAGGGATAATTTCTTTTATATCCTTGTAAAACTCATCATTAGTTACTATATCCTTGTCAAATTCATAAATTATCTATATATCAAAGGTCATAAATCTTGCCTTCCTCTGCTGCCCCAGGAGAGTGAGTTTGTATGTCTGTTCCATATCCTTTTAAATCTTTAAAACTCTTTTTTATGTCCAAAAGCCTATTTTAATATACATTAAATCATTATAAAACTAATAATTATTAAATAAGTACGCAATATATATGTTGATTATGTATTACATGTTTATTTGCATGTGTTATTGATATTATCACGATTTAATAAATAATAAAATAGGTTTTTGAACATAAAAAACAGTTTTAAAGATTTCGAAGGATATGAAGGTAGATAATTTATGAATTTGAGAAAGATATAAAAACAAATTATGAGTTTTACAAGGATATAAAAGGAATTATCCCTATAAAATAAAAAAAATAAAAACAACCGAACCCGTTGTAACCAAAGTTTACCAATCTAAACAGGTAGTTGGAACAGTTGGATATGCAGCTCCAGAATATGTCCAAACAGGACACCTAACTTACAAAAGTGACGTGTGGAGTTTTGGGATCTTTTTATATGAACTTATAACGGGCCGAAGGCCCATGGACCGAAACAAGCCCAAAAAGGAGCAAAAGCTCTTGGATTGGGTCAGACCGCATCTTTCCAACAATGTTGGAAAATTCGAGAAGATTCTAGACCCTCGGCTTGCGGGAAATTACTCGGTTAAATCAGCACAAAAGCTGGCTGTTGTAGCTAACAAGTGTTTGCTTAGACAACCGAAAATGAGGCCGAAGATGAGTCAAGTTTTAGAGATGTTGAACGCGATTGTTGAAGATGCAAATGGTGAAAATATGGAAGAATCGTCTCCATGTTTATCGACCCCTAAAAATGATGTTTTTGAAAAAAAGGTTTTTGGAGAAAAAGAAAATAAATGGTTGGTTTGTTTAACATGGAGTCCTAAAGTTATGAGCACTACTTAGGGAAATTGTTTGTAATGTGTATAGTAAGTGAGTCTTCATATGATATTTTAATATTATATGTATATTATAAGTTTTTTTTTTACAATGTATGCAACACTTATTTTTCTATGTTCTGCAAAATCTGTTACAGTAGTTCTGATAACTAAATGCTAGCTTATTAAGTTAAAAAAGTGTTCATGTAACACAAAGAATGGAAAAAAATTAAAAAATAGTTGATTAAATCTATACGCGTGCCCGTATAATTAAAAGTTTATGTACATGGTTTTGTGTCATTTAACTCCCAAGCATCCACCATTTTTTCTTCTTCTTGGATTCCATAGATGGTAGCTCTGTAAAATTAAACACAGTAAAAAGTAAAAAAAAAAAGATACTTAAATGCAAATATACGGTAAAAAGCGATTTAATTTGGTTAAAGTATAGATTACCTCCTTCTGGATAAATCGAATTGTAGTGCACCTCAGCCCAAAAGCTCAAAAAGACGACTGCAGAAAATGATAAATTATGGATCTTTAATTGCATGATATTACACAAGTCAAAATAGTATTTTGACTATTTTCCAGAGACTTACTTCTTTTTGACTTTTGAGCAAATGGTAGAATCTCGATGTAACAAGTATCCTTAAACGACGTTAAGACAAATATCTTCACTCCAAACTGTAATTTAACAGAAAAACATGAGATTGATTGTTGAAAATTGAAATTAAAAATAAAGTTGACTGTGTGCGACTATGTGAGTGTTATATAACTACCGCATCAGCAGCAGCCTGCAATGTGACATCATCTGATGTTGCTTCATCAGCAGAAGGCATTTCTCCATTTACCTTAGGAACATGCTGCATTACATCATCAACAGATCAACTATAAATACAATTGATTAATATACCCTAATAATTATTAATTAAAAATAATAATTTAATGATTTATCCGATATTAAAGATACATTACACGTATGGGAAACATCTGATTTATCCTTTTTCCTACTTCACCATCAAGAACAGACTCATCTGCCATTTCAGGGGAACATGATTCATCCTCATCATCCACTGATCTTTCATCATTTTCACGTTCTTGTTCTTGATTACTCTCAACCTCTGCAATTTAACAAGATATAGATATCCCAAAACGGCTAAATAAACGCCAATTTCCATAAAATTACCGTGTCTTTTCGATGGGGAAACCCAATTTTGAGCAAGTATGGATTCTTTCTGATCCAATGATTCATGATTATCCTGCTCTGCAAGTCGAGCTAGTTCTTCTTGAAGAGCTCGTGCAAGCATCTCATCATTCTCAATATTGGATTGGTTTGAAATCTGATTATAATTTTGAACATTTGTATAATTTGAATCAAAATAACCTTCACTTACATACTCAGAACTAGATAAATCTTTGTCATAATGAGTAAAAACACCAGGTGGTCCACCATTAGTTACAGAACAAACTTCCATAAGATGATGAAGACCCCATCTAACAACATCAGGATCTTGTTCATAGGAATGCATCTTCATGTAAAAATTTAAGATTTAAACAATTTGCTGGTGCCTAAAAAGCTGAAACCGATACAATTAAGCTTCACCAATCAGCTAATTGAATCCTTCAGGTTGAATATGAATAGACATATGGATACCTGATGTGTACTCTTTGTTGTTATTATAAATCAATTGCAGAAAGAACTGTGAATTAATCGATCGATGCTATAAAAAATTGCCAAAAAACCCTACAAAATACAAAAGGTTCAATCGAGAAAACCTAATTTAATTGAAGAACACAAGAAGCGGAGCAAGTACACCTAACATTCACGTATAATTACGAAAATTGGACTCAGTTAACGCGTGTATTCATACGAATTCAGAAACGGATAACCTTATTATGAATAATTAGAAGTGGAAAATAATACCTTCAAACTATAATCGGCGACACCTTAAGGAGAAGATGAGGAGAGTGGTGTGAACGCGCCACCGTTGAACGATTTTTAATATAAACAAATTTGATTGTGAAGACAAAAAAAGGCGGCGGAGCCACGCTGCTCGCCTATCAAATCGGCGGCATTCCTGAAAATCTGTTACTTTTGTGGGACCCATTTTTCAGTAACGATGAGGAAAATTCTTAAACGGAGCCGTTACCGTTGATTATGTGGCGATAACGTTCACGTCACCTGGTGTTTGTTACCCTGGTTAGCCCAAAAGAAAAACTAGGCCCATTTTAAAGAGCTAAGGGCCTGTTTGATAACATTCGGATTCACTGGACTCGGTCCAAATTCGGACCCGGTCCGAATCAATCGTGTTTGATAACTTCCCAAGTCTTCCGATTCTAACTCAACCCGATTCTAACTCAATCCGATTCTAACTCAATCCGATCCGACTCAATCCGATTCCGACTCAATCCGACGAAATCAAACGGGGCCTTAGTCTAACTAGGTGGTTAGCCCAAAAATAAGTCGAATATTTGCATGAGTGTGTGTGTTCACACAAAGACACAAATGCATACATGCATACACACAAATATATGTAACCTTTTTGTATTTAAAAACATCTCAAAGGACAAATCAGATTACTTGCTAATATAATTATGTTCTTTCAAATATTAAGAGGTTGTTTTAACTTTTGATATAAAAATAGTTTCATGCATTTAATATAATTGATTAAAGTTTTCTACTTCCTCCGATTCAAAATAAGTGATACACTTTCCTTTTTGGGGTGTATCAAAATAAGTGATACACTTTGAAAAATTACCTTATTAAAAAATAGTGAGACCCACACCACTAACTATCTACTTTAACAAAATGAAATGACTATTTTACCCTTGCTTTTACTTTTAAACATCATTAACTCCACTTTATTCAAAAAGTGTGGGACCCATTCCCCACTAACCATCTAATTAATCAAATTTAATCATCATTATAAACTTTTGCTTTAAAAAACATGAAATACAAAGTGTATTGAATTGTAGGAAGTATTTGTTTACTTATTCTCAACTTTAATGACACATCACCAATGAGTACGTGGAGTCTTTGGCATTATCAATCCATGACAAACGGTCAACATATCTTTTCCCAACATCGTTATATATCATTCACCCATAATTCATTTTCATACCAACTCCGAGAGTAAAAAAATGTCTTCCACGTCAACTAAATCCAATATTAATAGGGCCAAAACAGTGATCTCCACCATCGGTTCCGTCGCTGCGGCGGCGATGGTACTCCAGAGTGTCTCCCGCAATTACTTGCCACCAGAATTCCGACAATACGTTTATCTCAGCTTCCGCAATTTCATCAACAAATTCTCCACACAGTTGACCATGATCATCTACGAATCCGAAGGTTTTACCGACAACGAAATCTACACCGCCACGCACCACTACCTCGCCGCCCGAATCTCCTCCGACGCATGAAGGTCACCAAAAACCCTAACGAAACACACATCGACGTTGCTATTGAAATCAATGAAGAGTTTGTAGATACTTATAACGGAGTCAAATTCACGTGGTCTTTGGTTTCAAAACAGAGGCCAACGAGAGAATATATCAGTCACGATGAAGCCGGAAGATCTTCACGCTCCGATCACTGGAGCTCACGTTTCACCGGAAGCATCAACATCTCGCACTGAACGAGTACATACTTAACGACGCTAAAACAAGAAAACAACAAGAAAAAACCGTGAAGCTATTTACTGTCGAGAAAAAGACGGGTTACACGATGACATGGACGCCGGTGAATCTTGACCATCCGGCGACGTTTGACACGGTGGCAATGGACAGTGGTATGAAAGAGAAGGTGATGAAAGATTTGGACAGGTTTTTGGGGAGGAGAGAGTATTACCGGAAAGTTGGAAAGGCTTGGAAGCGAGGGTATTTGTTGTACGGTCCTCCGGGAACCGGGAAATCGAGCTTGATTGCTGCTATGGCGAACTATTTGAATTTTGACATATATGACTTAGAGTTGACCGATATTAAGTCAAACTCGGAGTTGAGAAGGTTGTTGGTGGCTGTTAGGAATATTATTATTAATATTCATAGATGATTTGATTATGTCAAAACTATTAAACTACAAGGACCTAAGTCGGTATTATGAAGTTCAAGATTTGAAAAAGATTTAGGAGATAATCATTAATGTAAAAAGATATAGTATATCTTTAATAGTTTAAAAGATTTAGTATTATCTTTTCCTTGTAAGTCTTGGGTTTTCTAGTATATAAAGAAACCTAATGACATAGAATTAGATGTTCTCAGAACCCACGTTTTAACGTGTTCGTGTGTAAAACCTAAGCCTCAAGGTCGTATGATCCTGTTAACCAAAACCGTTCTACATATTTATATGTAGAATTGGGGCTTTTAGTAATCATTGTACATAGAAGATGATGATGAAACCTTGTTTAGCTATACAAATCTGTTTATCTAATTCCGCAATTTTATGTTTTGTATATGCTTATTCCAGATAAGAACTAACTATTCTTGAGCCTAAAGATCTATGTTTATGAAGAGTTATTCGATCTTCACAATTGGTATCAGAGCACGGTGGCTCAGATCTGGAATAAAACAAGGTTGTATCGACGATTACATAGAAAATCAAGAAGCCTACAATACATTGACCATATTTTCATCAGTCAAGCATAAGTCTACAAAGATAAGGGTACCAAACAATCAAAATCCGTCATCAATCGTCCCTGAATAATAGCGATTCAATTAGTTCAAACAGATGGTCAATACACAGCCAACGCAATCGTAGATACTCTTCGTAAGTCACCTGCGGCGCCATTCGCCATTATTGTACGAATCCCTAGCTGCCTGCTGCAACAACTGTTGCTGCTGCTGCAGAAATTGTTGTTGCTGAGCTTGTCTCGGATCGGTTTGTAACGACAACATAATTGATCGGCCGGAGAATTTCCTAAATCAGAGATCGTCGTTGCCGATTGGAATACTTTGGGTTTAAGGAAAAATCATGGAACACGAAGATGATAAGTATACCGTTTCATAAAAATTAGGGGATCAGGAACAAATGGTATGATTGATTATTTCTCTTTATCTTTCTTCTCCTTCTCACATTTAAGTTTGTCTGCCTCAGTTACAGAGCTGCTTGCTTGAAGTTGACCAGTTTTGTTTCCTTCACAAACGATTTCCCACATGGAATAATCTGTAATAAGCATGTATTGCTTAATACGATTCTTCCACATCCCAAAGTTATTGGGAGTGAGCATAGGGATTTTGTTGGCCTGAGTGCTTTCATTATTATCAGTCATGATTAATAATGTGTGTGTTTTAAAGATTAAAACTTTTTGTTGTTCTTAACAAATAGTAGATCTAGAACCAATATGCTCTGATACCACTTGTCAAGATCGAATAACTCTTCATAAACATAGATCTTTAGGCTCAAGAATAGTTAGTTCTTATCTGGAATAAGCATATACAAAACATAAAATTGCGGAATTAGATAAACAGATTTGTATAGCTAAACAAGGTTTCATCATCATCTTCTATGTACAATGATTACTAAAAGCCCCAATTCTACATATAAATATGTAGAACGGTTTTGGTTAACAGGATCATACGACCTTGAGGCTTAGGTTTTACACACGAACACGTTAAAACGTGGGTTCTGAGAACATCTAATTCTATGTCATTAGGTTTCTTTATATACTAGAAAACCCAAGACTTACAAGGAAAAGATAATACTAAATCTTTTAAACTATTAAAGATATACTATATCTTTTTACATTAATGATTATCTCCTAAATCTTTTTCAAATCTTGAACTTCATAATACCGACTTAGGTCCTTGTAGTTTAATAGTTTTGACATAATCAAATCATCTATGAATATTAATAATAATATTCCTAACAATAATGATATGACAAGTTAATAAACACCTTTAGATCTAAGAGCATCTTGTCAGGATACCATGCTCTTTCAAATCTCTGATACCACTTGTCAGGATCGATTAACTATAGACAAGTTAATAAACACCTTTAGATCTAATTGATGATAGAAGTTGCAGCGGATCAACACTATATCAATAATTAAGAACAATGAACTGTATGAACAATAAACAAGAATATTAAGAACACAGTTTCACAAAAAGCTTCAATGTATATTATTGATTAACAATACACACGTACGTTTACAATTCGTAAGGAACATACTTATAGTAGTCCTTGAAGCTAAACTATTTACCCTAGTTATTCTAGGATTTGATTTACATCGAATTATAAAAGATATACATTTAATTACATTCTATAACTATCTCTACGAAGATCTCGGACTTGATATCTTCCAAAAACGCGTATCAGTAGTAACTGCAATCACCAGTAGTAAATAAGTAACATCAGTAGTATACTTGGTGATCAGTAGTAAGTCCATAATCAACGTCAGTAGTAACTACAATGATCAGTAGTATCTTCAATCTTTTCATGATCAGTAGTAACTTAGTTATAGTGAACACCAGCATCAACTTCATCAGTAGTAAATGTTTCTGCCCCATCAGTACTAAATAAGATCAGTACTAACTGCAGCATCAGTAATAAGTTGATCTGTGTTTTGCTCCAACAATCTCCCCCTAAACTTATTGATCATCTTTTAATCAATCAAGTTTCTTTTGTTCCTCTTGTTCTTTTCTTCTTTTCTCAAGAGTTCTTTGATTCTGTTGAAGCCTTTGTTCAATAATGTATCTGCTGTTCCTCTTTGTAAAATAATTCAATTTATTTTGGAACATAACAGCATCATAGGGTTTCATCAAAGTGTTAATGAATATCTGATACATTGTCTTCTCAGAATGTGGATATTCTTTCTCATATAAGTACAATTCACACACTTTGCCTGATTTCTCAAAGAAGTACATATTTGCAGTAGGAATGACATTCCAAGCATATACATTACCTGGATTTGTAAATTGTTCTGGATAATTGTCTGGATAAAATGCAGCATCTATCATTCTAGTCAAATATCCAGCTCCAGATTCTTTCCATGATTTCTTTGTCATTCTTGGTTTCCCAATAATCAAAAGTTTGATTACATCACTTCTTGTACATGACCTGATTAAGGGTAACCATCCAGTGAATCTTTGTACTACTTTGTCTTCCCTTATGACTTCTATGACATTATTCTGCATCACTCTCCAGTTAAGAATTGAATTGTTCTGTAGAGGAGCAACGTGCATTTCAAGAACAGGTATAATTTGTTGTTTTGATTTCTTCTTGGAGCTTTGTTCTTGATCAACAGATTTTCTTTTTAGTGATTGGGGAGTTGAAGTATTACCAACAGTTGTAACACTACCAGCTTTGAGCAAATTTAAGCTGATTGGTACTAAGGTTTTGGCTTTGGCTTTCTTTGACTCTTCAGCTTCTTGTTCAGCCAAGTCTCTTTTCTTTGTAGTGCAGTATTTTTCAATTATGGTTATCATCTTCATTCTTCCAAAAGATTTTGCACTGTGACCTTTTGTCTTTAGAAAGTCTATCATAAGAGACTTTTGTTCAAATATATCATCAGGTAAATCATCTTTTGTTCTTTTGCATTCTGCTACAAGATCTTCTAAACAGTTTAGATGTTCCTCTTCTACTTTTCTAAGCCTTTTGAACTCTGCTTCTTGGGCTTCTATCTGAACATCTTTAATTTGAGCAGGTATTTGAACAGTAGTTGTACTTTGAACTTTCTTTTTCTTTTCTTCTAAAGCTTGATACATATCTACTTTCTCCAAAAATTTTCTGTGTTTAATTCTCCATCTGTATTGCTTTTCTGCTCTTACATGATTGATCTTGTTTACCATGTGATGACCAAGAGCTCTGTTTGGGTAATCTTCATCATATATCTCTTTACCCTTTCCAATGTGTGCTGGAGGTGGAGGTGGAATATATTTCATGTCTGGCACTCCACTTATTATAACTGAAGGAGAAAATGTTCTAAGTTCATTTTGTTGAAGAATTTTTGGATGTGGAGGAAGTGAGCATTCATCAACCTCAAACCAATTCACATTATCATCAATGTCAGGTATGATAAGTGGTTGATCAGGTGTTGGTGGTTTGGTAATGATGACATGTCTCTCTCTTTCAATAAGCTCTGGAAAATGTAGTTCTTCCTCTTCAGTAGTAACTAGAGCAGTTACTACTGGTGTTACTTCATGAGTTACTACTGATAGGGCATCAGTAGTATTTGCTGCTATTAATTCCTTTTCTTTATTTACTACTGCTATAATATCAGTAGTAGAGGTTACTACTGGTATTTTTCCTTTTCAACTTGTTTTTCCATTGTAGCAGTAGTAATAGGCTCTTCTTCTGTCACCATCATCTCTGGGCCTTCATCAACATTTGTTTCTTTTAGATTTAAAAGGGAGGATGCTGCTGCTGCTATAGATTCATCAATCATTGTCTGTATATTGTCCTTCTCCCCCTTAGTGAGCTCAACTGGTGGAGCCTCACTATCAACAATCTTTTTCTTCAATTGTCTGATGATTTTGGCTTGTTGATAAAGCCTGTGCTCATATAATCTCATCCTTCTGTTGATGGTGTTGACATGCCTTTTCATTGCAGCCATGGTTTTCCCTTGGTTAGTTAAGTAGATATGGCAATTTTGTACAGTGGATTCCAAGGAATCCACTTTATCCGTCAATTGGGTGATTTTAATACTGCCCTCACTCCATCTAGCAAGATCATCGGGCTCACTAACAGGTACATTGGTTTTAAGGTTTTCCTTCCTTTCCATCAATTCCACAGATCTGCCCTCATCACTGCTTGGTGATTCATTGGGTCTTTTAGACATTCTCTTCTTCCTAGAAGAAGCAGAGATGCCCCCCCTTGTGGTTTCTTGGCACCGGGGTCCTTTGAGTAACTCCTCAAAAGAGTCATCACTCAAAGTTGCCGAGGTTTGGGTCCTAAAGATGTTTTCACTGTCCTGTGCACCCACCTTTGGGGCATCAGTAGTGAAAGCCCTCCCCTCATGTCCTCTCTCCTCCTTGGAGGACAACTCTTTGAGCCTGGGGTGTGACTCGATTTGTCCCCTGGTGTCCTTTGAAGAAAGTTTCTTTCTTTTATAAATTGTGGAAATGTTTTTGGTTTTGTCTGGTAGGTCTTCCACAGAGTGAAGAGTAGCACTCTGCAGATTTATATCAAGTTCCTGGGACACATTCAGGACTTCTGTTTGGGTTGGTGATTGAGTGGCTATTTGGATTGGTGTTTGGGCTGTATTTGGGGGTGATGGAGTGGGTTGAGGTTCAACTTGGGTTGTAGCAATGGTTGAACCCTCTCCAATATTGGGTTGATCTTTGATCATGTTAGGAAACAGAGGGGTTTCCTTGCCCGAAAATTTAAATTGTTTTCTCATGTTTGAGAAAACTTTCTTGTTCAACTCAGGTAATAGAAAAATGTTTTTAGGAGTTGACAAGTTTTGCAATTCACAGTTTATGATATGTTGTAGAAATCTGGGATACATTAAAAATTTAGAAGAACTAAGATTTCCCAACATACCATCAAATATCATGTTTGAAAAATTAAATACTTGGTCTGTGCATAAACAGACAACAGCAGATGCTATTGCCTTATTAAACTCATTCCAAGTACTTCTTTTAGGAGAAATACAATGCTGAATGGTATGTATTAAAAATTTCCATTGTGGGGAGAGAAGACCCTTTTGAAAAGTAACTATATTCAGTCTTCCCTCATATCCCATTTTATTCAAAATTTCAGCAATGTATTCCTTAGGAAGAGTGGACATACCTGAATCATCGTGTAGTTGTAGATGGTGTCTGATTGATTGTTCTGTTACTGTAATGTGCTTTCCATCTACTTTAGATTTTATCATTGATGATGTTGTTCCTTCTGTTCGCTCAGCATTGGTCCAGAAATCCACCAAGTGCTGTTGATATGATTTTGGTTTTACAGTTAAGGCAAACTGTATATATGAATTTCTCAAAAATTTTACGATCGGACGGAAATCTTTTGTTCCGTCGGGATTCTTTAAGAATGCAACCATATTGTGAAATTCTGAGTATTTGAGATCGGTTTGCACATCGAGAGCTTGTAAGGTTGCCATTGTTGTTGAGTTTTTGCAAGAATTTTGTTAAAGATGAAGGGTTTTTGATCGTAATCTAGGGTTTATCGAGAGGTGTTTAGAGAATCGAAGTGAAGATAATGCTAAATTAATCGTCTGCCGCCTTTTATATCTTTCGATTAAACCTGCAAAACTACGAAAATATCCTTCGAATCATAACATAACGGTTATTTTCATGGGGGTTAGTTTGGTAATTGTGTTTATGAAAGACCAGTAGTGAATAAGATATCAGTAGTAAAACGTCAGTAGTATCTACTAACATCAGTAGTGACTAAGGATTTTGACATCAGTAGTAACAATTGACACACAAGACCAGTAGTATATGAGAATACCAGTAGTACTGATTTACCAGTAGTATTTGTGTAAACCTAAAATACACCAGTAGTAATGAATTACCAGTAGTATTTTGTGCATACACTTTCACACCAGTAGTACAGCAATACCAGTAGTAAAACACTTAAGAACATAATATTTTACAACACTAACTTTACACATGATTTTAAGTGAGATTTTAAGTTATTAAAATCATTCCAATACTGCTAACCAAGAAGTTGAATCTTCCTACATCAAATGCTTTTGTAAAAAGATCTGCTAATTGATCATCAGTATGGATTTTAACTACTTTGATTAATTTCTTTTCATTACAATCTCTTATAAAGTGAAATCTTATTTCAATGTGTTTAGTTTTTGAATGTTTTACTGGATTATTCACAATACTAATAGCACTTTGATTATCAATAAAAATAGGAGTTTTAAGGATAGAGATACCAAAGTCTAGAAGTTGATTTTGAATCCATAGTACTTGAGCACAGCAAGCAGATGCAGCTACATATTCTGCTTCAGCAGTAGATGTTGATACATTTGTTTGCTTCTTACATTGCCATGACACCAGTCTTGATCCAAAGAATTGACATCCACCAGTAGTGGATTTTCTATCTTGACATTCACCTCCATAGTCACTATCTGTATAGGCTATTAGTTCAAAGGGTGAGTCATGTGTATACCATAGACCTAGTGATGGTTTGCCTTTCAAGTATCTGAATATTCTTTTAACAGCCTGCAAGTGTAGTTCTTTGGGTCTTGCTTGATATCTTGCACACACACAAACACTATACATAATGTCAGGTCTTGATGCAGTTAAGTACATCAAAGAGCCTATCATTGATCTATATAAGTGTTCATCTACATCCTCCCCCTCAACATCAGGATGTAGGTGTTTGTGTGTTTCCATTGGAGTACTAGCACTTTTGCTGTCTTTCAAGTCAAACTTTTCCAAGATATCTTTGACATATTTTGATTGATTTATCAAAATACCATCAGTTCTTTGACTGACTTGGAGTCCAAGGAAGAAGTTCATTGGACCCATAGAGCTCATTTTGAATTTAATCTGCATCAACTCTTCAAATTCTTTGCACAATGTATCATTGGTTGAGCCAAAAATGATATCATCTACATAGATTTGTACCAGTAGTATATCATTCTTGACTTTCTTTGTAAATAATGTTTTATCAATGGCTCCTCTTTTAAAGTTGTTCTTCAATAAGTATGATGATAATGTGTCATACCATGCTCTTGGTGCCTGATGTAGTCCATACAGAGCTTTATCCAATTTAAACACATAATCACCATGTTTTGGATCTTCAAAACCTGGAGGTTGGCAAACATATACCTCTTCTTCAATTTTCCCATAAAGGAAAGCACTCTTAACATCCATTTGATAGACTTTGAATTTCTTGAATGAAGCATATGCTAGAAATATCCTTATGGCTTCAATTCTAGCAACAGGAGCATATACTTCATCATAGTCTATTCCTTCTTCTTGAGTGTATCCTTGGGCTACAAGCCTGGCTTTATTCTTGATCACTATACCTCTTTCATCTTTCTTGTTTCTGAATATCCATCTTGTTCCAATGGCTCTTTTTCCTTTGGGTAGAGGTACAAGTGTCCAAACAGCTTGTAATTTAAATTGAAGGAGTTCTTCTTGCATTGCCTCAATCCAGTTTGAGTCCTTCATTGCTTGTTGGATCTTCTTTGGTTCTTCCTGAGACAAAAAGCATTCATACATACATTCATTAGCAATTAAACTAATGTTACACATATTTGCAGTTAAGCTTTTATTTAATTTGCTTCTTGTTTGAAGTGGTGAGTTAACATCACTTAGAACAAGGTCTAATGGATGGTTCTTCTGAGTCCTTGTAGTTGTAGCTTTATCAACCACTAGTTGATTTCCAAGATTGGACTCATTTGTCTCAGGCAGTTGTTCATCTTGTGATTCTTCATTGTCATGGATGTTTGGTTCATCATCATCTTGGTCAGAGTTACTACTGCTGTTGTCTTCGTTGAGATCAGTAGTATTGTTGTTGTTACTGGCATCAGTAGTATCTTGAGAATCTAGGTTATTGTTGGGACCAGTAGTATTTTCAGTACTATTACTGGTACCAGTAGTATTGGAATTACTACTGACCTCATTCTCAGAGTTACTACTGCTTTCAATATTTGAGTTATTACTGACATCAGTATTAACTATGGGAGCAGTATCAACTATTATGTATCTCATCTTTTCTTGACCAGAATAACCAGATGATGTTCCTTCATTTTGATTAAGACAATTTGAATTACCTGCATTGAAATTTATATTAGAATTAAAGGATTTGGTTAGATTGTCTATGTCAAATAGCCAATCTGGACCATTTCCTTGTTCATTAGGTACATTTTCATTAAAGGATACATTGATGCTTTCTTCAATTATCCTTAGTCTTTTGTTGAATACTCTGTATGATTTGCTTTGAGTAGAGTATCCCACAAAGATTCCATCATCAGCTTTGCAGTCAAACTTACCAATTTGTTCTCTTGTAATTAAAATAGTACAAGGACAACCAAATGATTTTAAGAAACTTATAGAAGGTTTTCTTTTATTGAAAAGTTCATATGGTGTTTTAAAATGTGGCTTCACTATTAATACTCTGTTTTGAACATAACAAGCAGTATTAACAGCTTCAGCCCAAAAAGTGATTGGTAATTTTGAATCTGCTAGCATTGATCTTGCTGCTTCAATGATGGTTCTATTTCTTCTTTCAGCTACACCATTTTGTTGTGGAGTTCTAGGTGAGCTGTATTGCCTGTCAATACCTTTAAGATCACAAAAGTTAATTAGGTTAGCATTTTTAAATTCTGTGCCATTATCACATCTTATGGCTTTCACTTTTTGATCAGATGTGTTTTCCAGTTTGACAATTAAGTTCTTTATGAGTTCACTTGTTTCATCCTTTGTCCTGAGAAAGAAAATTCATGTATATCTGGAAAAGTCATCAGTAATAACAAGACAATATTGTTTCTTTCCAATACTCATTACATTAGTAGGTCCAAAAAGGTCCATATGTAAGAGCTGTAAAGGAACAGAAATAGAGTTCACAGATTTGGACTTATGAGAAGTCTTGTGTTGTTTACCTTTTAGGCATGCAACACAGTGATGATCACACATGAATTGTTTTTGAGGTAGTCCAATGACCAGATTTCTTTTTACTAAATTATTCATGTTTTTAAAATTTGTGTGACACATCCTTCTATGCCAAAGTTCTGATTCAGTGGTGTTTGCCTTGGATATAAAACAGTTGACCTCATTTGTAGAAATGAGTTCTCCCCCTATATCCAGGCAATACACATTGTTTCTCATTGGAGTTCTTAAAACAACATATTTTTCATCTAAAATAAAATCAGGAGAAAGAATGATGCACTCAATGTCTGTGAACAGAATCTTGTTCTTTTTGTCACAAACTTGAGACACACTGACAAGATTGTATTTTAGTTCAGCTACATAAAATACATCATCAAAGGTAATTTTTCCATTAGTAACAGTACCTTTACCTGTAATCTTACCTCCCTGGGGATTCTCACCAAATGCCACATATCCTCCATCAAATGACTTGAAATCTTTAAGAATTTGCAGATTTCCAGTCATGTGCCTTGAGCATCCACTATCAATATGCCATGTTCTTCCTTCTTCTGGGATCTGAATGCTCTGCACAAATGAGTAAAGGATTAGTTAAGTTTGGGAACCCAAGCTTTATTTGTCTTGGGTTCATCCTTTGAGAAATAAGCTTTTGGGGATTTAATTTTAAAGACTTTTGGTACCCATATTTGTTTATTACTGGTACTTTGTTTTACTACTGCCCTTTTGGAGTTGTTACTGGTGTGTGAAGTTCCTACTGATCTTGGTTTATACCCATGATTTTTAGCTTTTGAGTACTTTACTACTGATGGACCAGTAGTATTTGGGTACTTACCATGTTTAGAATGACCAGTAGTATCTTTAAAATTACCACCAGTAGTGTTTTTAAAATTTGTTTTGGGAGCAGTAGTATTTTTGAAATTAGGGTTTTTACCAGTAGTATTCTTGTACTGGTACCATACAGCATTATAATTAGGGTTAACACCAGTAGTAAATTTGTTTGAGTTTCTACTGGTGTTGGAAAATTTAAAATATTGTTTATTTTGATTAGATTTTCCATTGTTCTTGAAGTAATTGCTGTTCTTTGGGCTGCCAACTCTTCTGTTTTGCACAAATCTTGGTGCACTTCTTCCAAATCTTGGAGTTTCAGCAATTGGAGTTTTTATTGTATTTACTACTGAAGGACCAGTAGTATCTTTTAACCTTTGAGTTTTTGCATTTTCTTTAAAAGCTTTAAATTCCTTTAACTCCTTGCAATTTATTGGATTGAAGTGACAATCCTTTGCTAAATGGTTCACTTTATTGCAAATAACACATTTTAATTTATTTTCTTGAGCCTTTATTGTTTTTCTTTGTTCTAAGAGTTGGTTTCTATTTCTTTGGTTTCCTCTTTTTAGAATTTTGGGTATATTTTCTGCATTATATTTAGGAGAATCATTTGGACTTTGAGCTGTGTGAAAACTTGTATCAATTGATTTTGGTGATTCAGTTTGAGATATTGTAAATTCAATTGATTGCTCATCATCTGAAGAATCATTTGATTCAGATGTTTCATTATTAGATTCAGTTTGATTTGCAGTTTTTAATTCATTAATGATTCTTTCTGAACTGTTTTTAAGTGGAGGAATGAATTTGTGTGGAGGTGGTACAGCATGATATCCCACCCCATGAACAACTTTTTCTGTAGTTTGATTATTAGTTAATTCATCTAGAATTTTAGTGCTTCTTTCAAACTTTTTAATTGTTAATTTATTTTGTTCAATTTCAAGCTGACATTCTTCTAATTTACTTGTTAGTTCTTTGTTTTTTGTTTCATAGAACTCTTTCTCATCCACAGCTTGAAGCAATTCTTCCTTGATCCGTTGATCAATCATCTTGTACACCTTTATTTGATGTTCTTGATCAGCAATCACACTATCAAACTCATGATTTCTTCTGATTGCTTTTGCTAGATCTTCATTTAATTTAGTGTTTTCTTTTTCTAGATTTTTAATAATTTTAGCACATTCAGGAACAAATGGTATGATTGATTATTTCTCTTTATCGATTTGTGGGGATCTTTTGCGTAGAATCGAAGAAGAAGAAGAGAGAGACAGCCACGAAAGTTTATGTTCGTTGATTTTGTACCTCTCAAATTAGTACTGGTTCGTTATCACCTTATCAACGTTTATGGATTCTACTACTGATCAGTAGGAATTCAATTTTTACTACTGGTTCATAGAAAGAAGCATAATTTACTACTGATCTCCTCTATTGATACTGATCAGTAGTATGTCCCGATTACTACTGATCCAATGCTCAAGATTACTACTGGTCTCGGTTATTACTGCTCGAACAACTATACTACTGATCAGTAGTATATCTGGTTACTACTGATCCGATGCTCATTCGCTGTTTACTACTGATCCATATTAAATACTACTGATCAGTAGTAAATGAAGAAAACACTACCGATCAGTAATAAAAAACGAAATTTTTTCAAGGATCAGTAATATGCATGTTACTACTGCTGCGTTGACAGATAAATTATTAATCAGTACTGACCGAAAAAAAAAAAAAAAAAAATTTAAATTTTTTTTACTGATTTCTTCCATACAACTGATACATCATATTTTGGAAAGCATGACACACACCATGTTCGTTCCATACCACGGTTTATTGATTGTATCTGATAATAATGTGAAACGAATCACATTATTCACACACACAGGTTGAAGGCATGATAAAGATAAAGGAAAGTTTTATTTGTTACATATTTGATCTTTATCAATTGATTACAGAAGATAATTGATTATATTTTATTTGAAGATGAAGTGGAAAGTCTTACTACATAAGATGTTATGTATTGTTGTAACTGCAATTCAACAGAATCTTAACGAAAAGATCTGTTGAAGGCCAAGATGTCCTTCATACAAGATTATGATGTTGCTGATTACTATATTTAGACGGAATGTGATGCTTAGTTTGAGTTTCTACTTCAACTTCAAATAGAAGATAGTTGGTTCTCAATGTAATTGATATAGCCTTGAAGAACACAAGAATGATAGCACACTTTTAGGGGAAGAAAAAGTGTTGATCATTCAAGGGGAAGTTCAAGTTTCTTGGATTGATTTGATTATGTCAAAAAGGGGAAGAGACTTGAAGATTCCTAGCTAATTCTATAAGTTTTGTCAAATCAAATAGGGGAAGATTGTTAGGAATATTATTATTAATATTCATAGATGATTTGATTATGTCAAAACTATTAAACTACAAGGCCCTAAGTCGGTATTATGAAGTTCAAGATTTGAAAAAGATTTAGGAGATAATCATTAATGTAAAAAGATATAGTATATCTTTAATAGTTTAAAAAATTTAGTATTATCTTTTCCTTGTAAGTCTTGGGTTTTCTAGTATATAAAGAAACCTAATGACATAGAATTAGATGTTCTCAGAACCCACATTTTAACGTGTTCGTGTGTAAAACCTAAGCCTCAAGGTCGTATGATCCTGTTAACCAAAACCGTTCTACATATTTATATGTAGAATTGGGGCTTTTAGTAATCATTGTACATAGAAGATGATGATGAAACCTTGTTTAGCTATACAAATCTGTTTATCTAATTCCGCAATTTTATGTTTTGTATATGCTTATTCCAGATAAGAACTAACTATTCTTGAGCCTAAAGATCTATGTTTATGAAGAGTTATTCGATCTTCACAATAAGACTTGAAGATTCCTAGCTAATTCTATAAGTTTTGTCAAATCAAATAGGGGAAGATTGTTAGGAATATTATTATTAATATTCATAGATGATTTGATTATGTCAAAACCCCCAAATAGTAGACAAAGATTACTCGACCGTAACGAAGGTCATAGCACAAGGAAGTCGGTATTATGAAGTTCAAGATTTGAAAAAGATTTAGGAGATAATCATTAATGTAAAAAGATATAGTATATCTTTAATAGTTTAAAAGATTTAGTATTATCTTTTCCTTGTAAGTCTTGGGTTTTCTAGTATATAAAGAAACCTAATGACATAGAATTAGATGTTCTCAGAACCCACGTTTTAACGTGTTCGTGTGTAAAACCTAAGCCTCAAGGTCGTATGATCCTGTTAACCAAAACCGTTCTACATATTTATATGTAGAATTGGGGCTTTTAGTAATCATTGTACATAGAAGATGATGATGAAACCTTGTTTAGCTATACAAATCTGTTTATCTAATTCCGCAATTTTATGTTTTGTATATGCTTATTCCAGATAAGAACTAACTATTCTTGAGCCTAAAGATCTATGTTTATGAAGAGTTATTCGATCTTCACAATTAGACTTGAAGATTCCTAGCTAATTCTATAAGTTTTGTCAAATCAAATAGGGGAAGATTGTTAGGAATATTATTATTAATATTCATAGATGATTTGATTATGTCAAAACTATTAAACTACAAGGACCTAAGTCGGTATTATGAAGTTCAAGATTTGAAAAAGATTTAGGAGATAATCATTAATGTAAAAAGATATAGTATATCTTTAATAGTTTAAAAGATTTAGTATTATCTTTTCCTTGTAAGTCTTGGGTTTTCTAGTATATAAAGAAACCTAATGACATAGAATTAGATGTTCTCAGAACCCACGTTTTAACGTGTTCGTGTGTAAAACCTAAGCCTCAAGGTCGTATGATCCTGTTAACCAAAACAATTCTACATATAAATATGTAGAACGGTTTTGGTTAACAGGATCATACGACCTTGAGGCTTAGGTTTTACACACGAACACGTTAAAACGTGGGTTCTGAGAACATCTAATTCTATGTCATTAGGTTTCTTTATATACTAGAAAACCCAAGACTTACAAGGAAAAGATAATACTAAATCTTTTAAACTATTAAAGATATAATATATCTTTTTACATTAATGATTATCTCCTAAATCTTTTTCAAATCTTGAACTTCATAATACCGACTTAGGTCCTTGTAGTTTAATAGTTTTGACATAATCAAATCATCTATGAATATTAATAATAATATTCCTAACAGTGGCTACTGCGAATCGATCGATACTAGTGGTGGAAGACATTGATTGCTCGATAGAGTTGCATGATCGTGTTGATGTGGAAGAAGCGAAAGCTCTAGCTCAGAAAAATAAAGGGCGAGGTTTTGAGGATGAAAAAAAGGTTAGTAGTTCGTGTTTGAACAAATATCACAAAATAAAAGTATTGTAACTTTACTGTTATTTTTATGTTAATTATTAAACCGAAGTAAATTCATAACATCATACATATAAAAGTCATAAGATTAGTTCTTACTGAGTCAACAACCTTGAACCGATTAGGCGCTGTTTGATAGGAACAAAATGATTAAGTGCTGAATGATTCAACGGTCTGAATGATTAAAAGGTTTTGTATAAAACTTGTTTTGAATGTGAGAAACTTTTTTATAAGAATTCTGACTGCTTAATGATTCAGCATATTTTCTAAGGAAGAATGATTCAGCAACTTTTTGCTGTCCCATTCAGCATATACTTCATTCAGAGGCGCTAAACAAACGCACTGAATGCTGAATGATTAAGCATTCTGGACGGACAAATGGGTAGGGCCAAATACTCTTTGCTCGGCTTTTCCAAGATTGTGGTTGCTTGACAATAACAAACAATGTTTGGTGTCCGACCGAATCCAAAACAACTCCCTTAATTGAGATTGGAGACGGCAAATTCGTGGTGGGAGAGAGGAGGAGCAAGTCCAAGAAATTGCTCGGGTTTTGGAACATGTTGTGTTGTCACATACGCCGGATAAGTGGAAGTGGGGGATCGGAATATCGGGGGAATATGAGGTAAAGACTACACGACGGTGGCTAGACAGTTTGATGCTCCCGTCGTCTGTGGTTCAAACCCGATGGTGCTCGTCAGTACCTCGGAAAGTTAATATTTTGTTTTGGAAGGTATGCCTTAATCGGATTCCCATGAAAGTTAACTTATCGATGAAAGGTATACAATTTGATGATTTTAAATGTGTTATGTGTGGGGATGAAATCGATGATACGGATCATATTTTCTGGAAGTGTGATGTTGCAAAATCTGTTTGGCGAGCTATTGGGAATTGGTTACAAGTAATTGACACTAATGTCGATGATTTGGATGAGTTCTTATATAACTTGGACTCGAGCTCAATTAGTGCGAAAGCGAAATTGATAGTAGAGGCGGTGGCGCTTACGGTCATTTGGATTCTTTGGCGTCATAGGAACGTGATTACTTTTAATAATGGTGATGCCCGGAGAAGTCTTATTGTTGACTCAATTAAAGAAGTAGCGTACCTTTGGATTTGTAATCGTCGTGTTAAGTTTAAAGTTAGCTGGCCGGAATGGCTTATTATTCCTTGTAATTAATTTTGAATTTTGTGTTTTTCTAGCTTTTTGCTAGCTCTTTTTATTGAAAGCTGTTTCCAAAAAAAAGTTCCTACTATTTGTGCCTAATTATGTACCTACTCATTTGCTCATTATAAATGTCAAAATCAAGGGATGATAAAAGCGTGTAGATTTATGGGTAGGAAGAAAATGTAGGAAGAAATATCATTTCTCAATGTATTGCATTGTGTTTGTGAAACATTTAAAAATATTGTTTTTGTTTATGATAACATAAGCTGCTAACTGTCAATGCAGTGATGTCGCTGTTTTATTAACAACATAAATAGTTAATATGTACTTCTATGATTAACAATGTACTGTCTTACCTATATGCTTTACCACTGTCTCTATTTCAATGCATGTAACAATGATCAAATACTGATCATTGTTAATTATTTCTAAGCTTCTCTAACAACATAACCTGTTTATGTTAATTTGTTTAATAAATATTATTTATTTTTACTTTTTACAGAACCTTATAAATTCTAAATTAATTAATCATAAATTTTAACAGGTCAAAAATAAAAAAACAAAAAAAAGTAAATTTAGAATGAAATTTTCAAATGTATTACAGACCTATCCGGTTTCTTTGTTTTATTTTTTTTTTTGAACACCAAAAAAGGAAAATCCCGAAAGGAGCTTCGGCATTGCCATCACCCCCCCTGAGACTTCCCACTCCAATAAAAAGTTTAGTAAAACACTAAACGAATTATAACAACGGGTTCTTTAACCAATCAACCCAAGAAATCTTACATTTTCGATTTCTATGAGTTAACCAATTAAATGAATGTAAAATAATAAGATCTACAATATCTCCTTTTCTAATACTACTAGGATCAAACAACATCCAGTTTCTAAACCTCCATATCATCCAACAGGTCGTCATCCCTATCGTCTTCAGCTTCATTTCAACAATCGTCGATGTGGAGAACCCGGACACAAAAACCCACCAATCACCAATCGATCTTCCCTCAAATCTGCGAACATCACACCACTTCGCAATAGCACACCAAACCTGCCCCGCTACACTACAACCGAAAAAGAGATGTTCCACCGTTTCCATGCACATTTGACATACCGGACAAACGATTGACTGAATCTCCATACCTCTTCGGGATAGATTTTGTCTAGTTGGAAGGCGATCCAAAGTAAGACGCCAAGTAAATATGTTAACTTTTAAGGGGACAAATTTGCACCAGATGGAGTTAAAATCACTTCCCGGATGTAGGGACTTATCTACCAAACGTCTAGCACTTGCAACCGAGAAACCCGATTGTGGATCGGGTATCCAACATAATTTATCATAACCACCTTCAATATTCACACGATCAAGCAAAGTCAGTAAAGATGCAAACTGATTCTCTTCGATACCACTCCGGAATTGTCGTCTCCAATACCAACTCCAACCCCCTCCATTCCACTTATCTTTAATCAAGACCTCATTATATAAATCTAATCGAAATAAACGATTAAATCTATCCTTCAACGACTGATTTTCTATCCAAACATCGGACCAAAACTTGATTTTATCCCCACCACGAAGCTCATATCTAATGGCGTTCTGATTGATAATATGGTTTTCATGCAGAAACTTGGTTGCCTCAACAATCCGCGACCAATGACCCTTCAAAAGCCGGTTATCATTGCGACCAGAAAATCCACCATCTTCTCCATACAAAGCTTTAATAAAACAGCACCATAACGCATTTGGTTCGTTAAACAGTCTCCACCGCCACTTAAGTAAAAGAGCCAAGTTTAACGCTTTTAAACTTGCAATTCCAGCCCTCCACAATCCTTTTCTGCAATAATATTGTTCCAAGAAACCCAATTAAGTTTGTTTTCATTATCATTACAACCCCAAAAAAACCGAGCACGCATTCTCTCCATCTTCTTAAGAACATTTTCTGGAACCTTAAAAAGAGACATCCAATAAATACCGACACTCCCGAGAACCGATTTAATAAGCGTACAACGACCCCCAATAGAAAGCATTTTAGCTTTCCAACTTGATAACCTTTTCCTAAACGCGTCAATAATCCGAGACCAACTACTTATACGGGTCAAATTTCCGCCAGTTAACATACCTAGATAAATACACGGTAAAGTAGCCGCAACACATCCCGTTCTACACGCCATCTGAACAATTTCATCATTCTTCACCCCCACACCATATAAATTAGACTTTTGAATATTAATCTTCAGCCCAGACTCGTAATAAAAATCATTCAAAATCTGAATAATACCATTCATATCATCCACACTCCACTCCGTCACCACAATCACATCATCGGCATACAAAAAATGAGAAATATGTAGATTAGACCCGATACCTATCCCTTTTATACGGTTATCTTCCACCGTTTTTTCAATAGAAATATGCAACCCTTCCATAGTGATGATGAATAAAAAAGGAGATAACGGGTCACCTTGTCGCACCCCCTAAACATATTAAATTCCTCCGTCGGGCTACCATTTACCAAAACCGACAAAGTAGCTGAAGAAAGACATGCCTTTACCCACGTTCTCCATTTTATACCAAAACCCATTCTTGACATAATAAAATCGAGATAATCCCAACTCAACGAATCATATGCCTTCTCAAAATCGACTTTAAAAAGCAATAGTTTATTCTTCTTCTTCTTATAATATTCAATAATATTCAATTTTCTTATAAACTTCAGAACTCCACGCACATAAAGGCAAACCATCTACTTCTAACCACACCATACGTTCATCGATTACAAAGTTACTCATAACATGACGCCTTTCCACAAACAAATGAGACAGATCCAAATTTTTAAACTTCATACATGCTTTTTGAGACTTAAAACCCACCCACACCCACAACCCTCCAATATGATGAATTTCCACATCCTCAAATCCTTCACTCTCCATATGCATATATAAGTTTACCAACAGGGCAACCTCTCGAACCTTTGCAAGGACAATACAATTTGCATCGTCAAGTTTAATCAAATCTTTTTCTTGCAGAGATATTTTCTTCAATTCAACTACTTCCTTTTCCAACGAATTACCCCCACCCCCCCACCTTCCATACTCTTATGCACATTATTTCCACCAGCCACAACTGAATCATAAGACGATCCAACTCCCACTGCTTTACTTTTGGGATCTAATATGTTATGTACCTTATTATGAGAGGGTACACGGTTACCTTGATGCTCACCAACAGAAACTTTTGGACGGTTAAATCTTGCCACAGAAACAAAAACGTGAAAGGATCCCATCCATTCTTGAGAAAGTTTTCTGGCAAAACCTATGTCATCATCAATCCCCAAGAAACGAATAAAGCCAAATCTCTTCCCAGCTTTCGATACCTTCCTTGGTATAAAAACGTCAGCCACCCTTCCATGCAATTTACACCATTCCCATAATGCGTTTTCAGTCAACGAATACGGGAAATTGGTAATAAAAAACGACGTTGCAACCTTCTCTACCACCTTCTGATACGGGTTTTGGATATGTTTACCTCGATTCACCGTCGCATTGTCAGTTCTTCTTCCTGTCTTCCACATCCAACCATCGGAATTCATCCGATTACTGAAAGTCATCTTGAAAAACACCACACGAAACACACTGCCCTCTTTGTTTTATTATTTCATATTTATATTATTTTGATTTAATTTAAACCATTCCTAAATCATCTACTCAAATAACGAAAATTTGTGTTATAATTTGTTGGGATGCTATACTATTTAGACATCTATTATGTTTATGTTTTGATAATAAAAAAATTAAAGTCAATCTATTTATGTTTTTTAAATATTAAAGGGATCTGCACATATGAAATAATTCATTTGATTAATAACTTTTTATTTATGAATTTTTACTTGATTTCTTGACTTTGATGTCAACATAGAGTTAAAAATAAAAAAGTCAACTATATGTTATGCAGCGATAATAGTTTTCAACATATACCAACTTATAGTAAAATTTCAAAAAGCCAAATTGTTCTGCACGGATAGTATTATTTCACTTTTGATACTAACACAGTCAAAAAGTCTATTTGTTGACTTTTATAGTCAACATAACACTAAACCAAGCATTGTACCCTAAACTAAACAATAACACTAAGCACTAATAATCAACAAATTGATTACAGGCTTTTAATAATTTTTTTTGATTTTTTTAAATTTTTTATGAATTAATAGGGTTAAATTTTTTTTATTGAGTCTTGACTTTTTTATTATTGACTTAAACTGGATTATAATTACTTTCACTAAAATTACGATAATCCGTGATTTTTCACGGGTTATAACCTAGTAAACTATAAATTTGCCCCAAATCATGCATGTTTTAAAAATCAAAATCCAACATATTTACATATACTTCAGGTTCTATACATACACACCATCATGCATGACACTACCAAGTGCATGGATTTTGGGCATCATTAGTCCATCTCAAACAACCAACGGTCGAAGATGTCAACCATTTATTTTAAAAGCATTCCATATCTATTAAATTTTGACAAATCTCTACTATATTATAAAGAGTTTACCCTTTCTATAATTAGCAAGGCTGAAAATTCAGCCAACAACACTTTCCATTTTAAAACTCAAGACTGTTTAAAAATTAAGGGCAATGATCAAGTTTCGAACACGGGACCAACATATACGTGCACAAATGTGATAACCAGTTGCACTACAATCTTCAACGTTTAGCTTTTCCTAATATTCAAATATAACCAAACGGATTCAGTTTCCCGTTGCCCTAATCATACCACCTCCTCGATTCCATGAAACCTCATCAATTCCCTAGCATCGGTTCCTTCACACCTCATTGTCTCTGGAAAAACAAACTCCTCGATTCCCTACCATCGGTTCCCTCAAACATCATTGTCTCTGCAAAAACCCCCTTGATACCTTCAACCATGAAACCTACCTTTAACGCATCCTACAAATACATGATAAACTCGTCAAACTGGATCTTGTACAGGTTTCTTCTTGTTGTGCGTTGCGTCGTTCAAAACTTCAAACGCAAGACCTTGTTATTTGGCTCTGAAATTACATCTCTTGTTGGCGTTACTCTTCACAATCCTTCCAATTCTCTGCTGCAAAAGAGGTAAGCATTCGATCGATTATTTGATTTTACATATTTCGACAAAATTAAGCTTAGACTCCGTAGTTCTTTAATTAGGGTTATGTTAATTGACTCTGTAAAATAAGAAAGCGATCAATATTTAATTAGGGTTCTTATTATTGGAATTTGACTGTTGGATTGAAATTATATGCATTCACAATTGTTGTTGTTATATTTAGTTACGTCTTTGTTTATGCGTGAATTCATTGAAAATCAACTGGAGATGTAATTATTGTTATTTGTCTTATTTTCAGTTCGAATTAGTTTATTAAATCGTTGCTAATAATTCCAGAATCAATTAAATAGATTGAAGTTTTATAAATGAAGATGTATGTTTGAAAACCCCTTAAAATAAAGTAACACATATCGAATCAAGGCATTAAGTTTTAGTGAAATTTGTTATTGGTTAAAGCTCCGTGAATGTTTTAGTGAAATCTGGTCAAACTGAGTCTTACATAAGTTTATCTAATTCACACATTAATAATACATGATGTAGTGATTGTACAGTAAAAAACTAATAATATCATATTGGTTTTGATAGTTACTCCAAAGATTGTTTCTGATTTCTGAAATATTTGTTGCAAATTTGCGTCTCTTTTGGAAGGCCATGATTCACATATTCAAGTGATTCAAAAAATCAAAATTGCAGACACTATAACAAACGTACATTCAGATTTTACAGCTTCAGATGCGGTAAATTGAATGGTATTTTTTATTTTTATGTTATTAAGTTTACCCCCTTGATTTCTTTTAGGTGGCTATGATTGAAGCATACTTTCGAGCAAACAACATGTTTGTCGCTTATAATGAGGTTAATTTCCTTAGTATTTCCATTATGGTTCCGCAAATTCTTACCTTTTTCTCTTATATTATTCACTTTATTTTGATGGTGTTGTGAAATCAGATTCAACAAGAGAGTTTACTCATCTTATCTACAATAGTCTTAAGTGAGGTTGAAACGTATACCTCTGGCCCAAAACGGTATATTATTTTGCAATATATTGTATTATACTCTTTCAAGGTTGTTACTATTTTTCTTCTTTTCTGAAATTTGTATTTAAATCCGTAACTCGTAACAGAGTACATGACTGTGTTCCCATAAAAGAAACTAAGACGAGTGGCACTCGTGACTTGACAACAAAGTTGGATTGAAAGTGAGAAAAGCTTTCTTACTTCAAGGTTTTGCTGTACCAAAGGATACACATGAAAATGGTCTGGAATGACTATTATATTAATAATTATAGTTATTATATTTCTATGGGAGCACATTTTTTGTTTTTTGTAAACATTTATTAAATTTTAGTTTTTTGATGTTTTTGTTGCTAATAATTTTGAGGTTGATGCTCATTGTCTTCACGAAAATGGACACATGTCGCGAGCCCCCCAAAATGCCCCATTTTTGCTTTTGCAGCTGATTCTTTGGTTAGAAAACGTTTAAATCTGCGATGTGACTAATACCATTTGGTTTAGACTTCCCAAACGACATGGAAACCAACTTATATAAAAAGTTGCGCTACTCAAGGTCCTATGTATGATCAATTTTGGTGATCTTGTTATTGTTGCATCTGACATGTTGCAGTCGATTCAAGTGATGAATGTGCCACAAGAAACAACATTTTTTTTTCACTTGGTCGTTTGATGCCAACAGCCTCAAATATTTTATTCAGTGAATTTTATAATTTGGTTTGATTATTGAATTAGTATCTTCTTTTGGCTGAAAATTTGTTGTTTTTAGTTGCACCTTTAATAAAGATGAGAATGAAATTTTAAATTAAATGATCTTAGGTCATGCATGATTTCTCTTTATAAAATTTATACACCATGCAAACTATTGGAACATGTGTTCCTTATTTGGACTTCAACTATATTTATCTCTCTTTTGAACATTAAAATATTAAAATTATCACGCACCATTCCTATCCGCCACCAGCCAATGTCACTATAGCCACCACCACCTACTAATAGGGTGCCGCACAATATTCTTGCATGGTATCCGCCGCCGCATTGCGCGGTTACCAGCTAGTCAACATAATATCTAAATATGTAAGCGACACTTTTTCAGTCTACTTTTAATTTTAACACATGTGTGTCAAATCATCATTTTTATTAAATACAAAATTTAATATATTAATATTAATAAAATAAAATAATTACAAACTTAAAAAAAATAAAACATGAAAAAAACAGTTTTCATTTTTTTTTTTGGTATCATTATACATGTCAATTATGATGTCATCTGATTTTTGGAACCTGTCCAGCCGATCAAACCAGATGAATTGTCAAACCTGTAGGGCAAATGGTTCATTATTCGATCAAGTTTCTAAAACCACATTAAGAGCTTTAGGTGTCGTCTCACCAAACCACACATCATCCGCGACGCCAAATGCAACGTCGTCACCAAAGGAATAACGCCTGCTAAAAGAGTTCTACTTATGTTTATAAATTATGATTGGTTTAAGGTATTTTTTGTGAAATATATTAATGTTAATTATGGAAATATTAAACAAAAGAAGATAATTATAAACTGTGTGTTACAACCATGTTCAATAATAAAATATATCTCTATGGCTTTAGCTTTAAAGTTTAAACCATACATTGTGCTCTAGGCGTCTAGCTAATGGGATTATAAGTCAAATAGTCAACGTCAATCTAATTTTTTCAACATTAAATGGAAATGATTGATCTTCATTTTCTTACCAACGCCAAACACATTTCCAAAATGTCTTCGTCGCCAACTGAATCCAAAATCGCAATGGCCAAAACAGTGATATCTACCATTGGCTCCGTCGCCGCGGCGGCAATGGTAGTCCGGAGCGTCTCTCGTGATTATTTGCCACCTGAATTCTGACAATACGTTTATCTCAGTTTCCGCAATATCATCAACAAATCCTCCACACATTATTCAAGAAAAGTGAGACCCATCATCCACTAACTATGTACTTTAATCTATTGTAACATCTACTTTAATCTATTTTAACATCTACTTTAATCTTTTACCTCAAAAAACGTGTAACCCAATTTATGTCACTTATTTTAATACGGAGGAAGTAACAACGTACTTTGTTTGGTCAGATTAAAAATATATGAATGATATTTACATGAATTTAGAATCGTCATCATCAAAAACTAACATGTAACAAACTATAAATTTTGCAAAAAAATGTATAAATTTCTCTACAGATTAGAGATCATCGATCATTCACATTCTTTTTTACAAAATAAAAACTAGGCTTTTGCAAACTGGACCTCTATACTGGTTGGATTCTCAGTTTCAATTTTCATGCAAAACCGGTTCCTGCTCCGGTCCAAAAACAAAAAAGGTGGAAAAAAGTCAACAACCCCCGAAAAACCCCGGTTCACGGTCCGTTCCAATCGGGCTGGAATCTTTTTCTCAGTTCAGTCCAACCGGTCTGGTTTTTTGACCATACACATGCCTAATAACTAACCATATGTATAACTATCAAAATTAATACCCCATCTACAACCCTCTCTATATCATTTGATCAAAAATTTAGACCTCTTTTTCACATAGAGATCAAACTAGCTAGCCGAGTTTATTCCAACACCATATTACATTAGCCGCACTTGTAACGTGTCGTTATTAGTTCTTTATCGAAAGCAAGGACATCTCAAGAACTAAAAGTCGATGATGCAATGTGCCTTTCTGAAAATATATAATTAAATTAATTAATAATTTCGTTAGATCAAAATTAATGCAAATAAGAACATGTTTTTGTAAGAATATATACCTCCTGAAGTGATGAGTTTTTCGACACGAGAAACAATATGTTTACCAAATGTGTATCGTTTAAGAGTAGCTAAGTGGACTTTTATTCGCGACAGTATGAGATCGCGACTCTCGTCATCACAAGTTTCTAGAACCTTCTGCACCACGTAATTCCCAAAAGGGTCTTTCATCATTTCCTGAATTTTAACCCAAAAAACATTTTACCAAATGATATAAACAAGTTACAAAAAAAAAAAAAAAAGTTTCTTACTTGTAACGGCTCGTTTTCATCGGTAGAACCAAGCATCTCTTTCACGAGAAGTTGTCGTTCCTCTGGGCTGCCATAAGTCAAACATTTTTCAACAACATTTGAAGCAAATTTCTGCTGACTCATCTTTACTATTTGTCCTGTAAGCTTGCTGATTACAGCAGATCGCTCGTGCGGTTTACCACGTTGCAGTACATGCTAATCAAACAAAAAAGACAAAATCATTTAGGGGTATTTAAGTCATTTGACAGTTTGAAAAGTTGTAATTAGTCTTTACCTGAATAACATAGTTACCATATTGGTCTTGTGCTAGAGTACAAACTGAATTCATGATTTCGTCCATTACAACTTGTGTATTTGGATCATCACAGTGCTCCAAAACCCTCTGTCGATATTAAATATGATTAAAATTACTAATATAAGCAGAAAAGTAACTAAATATTGAAGTTTTTGTTACCTGTATGACCCGACAACCGTAAGGATGTGAGGAAAGAGAAACAACTTGCCCGAAAAAAGATGAAATTATAAACTGGATTCGGTCGTGAGGTATACATTCGATACATTTTTGGATAACGTGATTACCATTTTGATCACGAACACATTTCATCACTGAACCATCAAGCTCATGAACCATTTTCTTCTGTAGATCAACATCAACCACCTCCAATGCCTGAGTAGTTAGATCATGTCATGATTGGATCTTTGTTACAAAATAGTCACGGGTATTGACCAAAACCCAAAAAATGTAATCAAGATACTATCTTTATTACAAAATAATCATGGGAATTGACCAAAACCCGAAAAATGTTATCAAGATACTATCTTTATTACAAAAATGATCATGGGAATTGACCAAAACCCGAAAAATGTTATCAAGATACGATCTTTATCACAAAATAATGACCAAAACCCAAATTTTTTTATCAAGATAGGATCATGGGTAATGACCAAAACCCGAAAAATGTTACCAAGATATGATTTTTATTACAAAATAATCATGGCAATTGACCAAAACCCGAAAAATGTTATCAAGATATGATCTTTATTACAAAATAATGGGTAATGATCAAAACCCAAAACATGTTATCAAGATAGGATCTTTATTACCAAATAATCATGGGTAATAAAGATTGGATCTTTATTACAACATCATCACGGGTAACCGATAGAACCCCAAAAAATGTAATCAAGATAGAATCTTTACTGAATGAGCTAAAATGATCACCTTCTGAATGACTCTGCAACCATACATTTGAAGACTAAGAGGCAGAACATGGCCCATAAGTTGATCAGCTAACTCCTTTCTCTGACTTGCAGTACCATGCTCAAGAAACTGCACATTTATGCATAAATTGTTGTGTTTAATATACTTCAAAAGCAGTTAGAAATATCAAATTACCTTCTGTATAACATAATTCCCGAACACATCAGTCATCAAACTACGAGCATGAGGTATAACCTCGGGAAATATCAAATTCTTTTCTTCAATAGTCGCTGTTTCGAGCTTCTGCTGAATAAATCGACTTCCATATTGATCCGTACTACAACATTAAATGAAAAAAATAAAAAATAAATGAACAATGATAAATCTGTATTATAAAAACACATATTCCCTAATCATACCTAAATTCAATGACATGACCAACAACATCAGATAGCTCAATAGATTTGGCCTTATTGTTCTTGAGTTCATCTAACAACCATGAAACTTGTCTTTTATCTACACCAATTTCATTAACACCACCAACTGAATTTCTAAAAGCATGAGCAAATTGCATGTTTCGTTCTTGATTTCCCTGATAAGGAATACCACGAGCATAGGTATGATTCCCATTCCCGTATATATGGTTTAAATCGCCCGATCTACCAAAAAGTGGTGACCCGTATTGTTGATTCTGTTGAGCAAGTAATGCCTCGAGATAAATCTTGTGAAGAACTTGCATATCTTCATGCCTATGTAAATTTTGTGACACAACATAATTGTTTTGTACTTGAGGATGGTTAACTTGTTGAGGATCCATGACAGGTGGCGGGTAGTTAGATTGTCTCGGTAGTTGTCCTTTTGCAGCTGTGTTTATAGTTGAAGCTGAATATACAAGAGGTGGAAAAATGTGTGGGTCAGTAGGGCTGGGTAACAAATCAAAACGGGTCAAAACGGGTCGGTTACCTGAAGCAAGGTGATTATTTGGAGCAGAATATCTAGCAGGCATCTGACCAGCCAAATCCGTACCTTCTAATTTTGAAAAGTCAAACATATTTCGGTTAGAATTTAAATCAGCAAAAGAAACCGCCCTCCTGTGAAAATTCACTGGCCCGATATTATCTTTTATCGAGTTATCAGCAAACCGATGGTGAAAACTTAATCTCTGATCATTAACAGAATCAGGATAATTAGGAAGCCGGCTTTTTGAAAGACTTAAGGTTGATAAAGAAGATGCCACGTCAGCAGGGCGAACCACAGGTGGAAGGCCAGGATTAGGTGCTCTCATGACCATTTGAGGCTCGGGTGTTTTACTCTTTGGTAGACACGGGCCCACGACGGGTGAATGTGAATTAGAGATAATTGCATTTTGGCTTGCGGGCCGAGAAATTTTATTGGATGAAGATGTAGGTTGTTCAAGTCCTTCCTGCAAAAAATAAATTAAAACAAAAATTAAGACAACTGGAATTAGATTTTGCAACAACTCATTGAAAGCAGTGTCTATACCTCTGGATAGAGGCATGACTGACTGTCTAGGGATTAGTAAAAAGGTGTTTTAGCTTTTTAAAAAACACAATAAGTTGTACACAGTTATAATTTATCAATATATTAATTCACCTGAAGAATATCTGCAAAACTTTTTCGTCTGTAACCCATTCCAGGAGACGATAAACCAATCAAACCATCGGGTTTACTAACCCATTCATTAGATTCTTTCCGAGCATTCCGCATTTCCACAAATTCAGATTCCGGATCTTTTTGTATACCTAACCCGGGTTGCATTAAAAAAAAGGAAGAACTACTACCACTACCAGTATTAGTATCAGTACCAGTACCACCAGCATTTTTCTTCCACCAATCTCTTGTTCCTTCAGAGGATGGCCCACCGCCCTGAAATCTTTGGGCGGCCCGCCAGTCCTCTTTTGACAACAAAGGTGGTGGAAGTCTCGGGTTAAAATTCCCGTGAGCATAATAATATGATAAATACATAGGGTGAGACCTAAGTTCTTCTTCGGTTAATACATCATTTGCACTAATACTATTTCTATTATCAATTTGCAATTCATGATCATTGTTTCTATACAAACTTCCAACTGCACTTAACGATCCTTCAACGGTTGGTGGAGCACTACCGCTTCTATGCATGTTTACACCTCTTTCTTGATCCCTAATTTCCCGTTGACTAAGTATTAATTCAATCTCACTTTCTAAGCTACCATCTGAATTCCCTGTTAATGGTTTCATGATCATGTATATATATATATATATACACCTTCTTTAATCCCTAACCAAAAACCCTAATATTCCAATTGCAAAAGGATGCGTAATTGTAAACGATAGATCGAATCGAACTTACGGTTGTGTTAGAGTAGAACGTTGAATCAGCTTCGAGAATTCTCACGTGAATGATATGTTGGTTTGAATAATGATAATGATGTGAAAAAGGCGAAGGAGGTGGAGATTTTTCGAAAATTAGTTACGGAATGAATTCAAGGGATTACTGAATTTTAATTCGATTGGGGTGAATCATGATTCAAGCTTTTAGAATTTATTATACGTGCATGGAAACCTAATATGGGCTTCCTTTTATTTTCACAAATAATAGATTGGTAAGCGGTAATATATATATATAAGGAAAAGTGAGTGTGTGACTGTCACATACCTAAGCTTAGGTGTGGAACCATCTAAAATTACATAATTTAGGTTAAAAAAAACTTATAATTCACTACATAAACTCATTAGTATATCACTATATCAAATCCCATCTAAAACTCATCAATTATCTTAAATATTAATTATGCTTTTGTGGAATTGGTGAGTCAAGTTACATATTCTTGAAATGTTGTTTATATTGAACACATCTCATATTCTTGAAATAGTGTTGAGTTGGTATTTTTGTATTATCTAAGTGTTCTAATATGGTGGGAAATTGACAAGATATTGTAAAAATAACCGTTTTGAATATTTTTTTAGCCACAATTATGTAGTTATAGGTGGATCCACACCTAACTTTAGGTACATGACAGTGACACACTCATTATCCCCTATATATATTAAAAATTACGATTGTAAGTTGTAACGTTATTACACTATTGGGCTGTTTGGTTATAAGGGCCTAGTAATTGGGCAGATGCAAAATGTTTGGTACTTTAGCATATCTAAAATGTTTGATAAAACTATCTTAATCAGTGATTAAAAATTAAAATACACATATAATGAGAAGTTCGAATCATACCCTATCGCTCATCCGAAATATAAAATATATATCTATATTTTGTTATCATACATATCAATATTAAATTACTATAATATATAACCGTGATATTAAAATGATAAATTATTATTATTAAATAAACAACCATTGATTTTATCATTTATGAAGTGTCTAAGAGTTTTCATACGTAGTTGTCTTTCTTTAAGCAATAACGTAGAAATTTAGAAGGATTAAATTCATTAAAAAGTACACACTAAAAGGAACAACTCTTTATGGTGATACATTACCATTAAAGACGATAGACAAAATTCCACACTAAACAATCCCAAACATATATCAAGATATAATAAAACCAGCAAAAATGTCTAATCTATTTGTATGCTCACAGAAACAATCAAGCTTAAAATAAAAATACCAAAATATGATCAAAACAATTGCCGAAAGATTTCTGATAACGACGTATATGTTCCAATAGCCGACGACACAAGTCCAACCACAATGATCAATACACACAATGTTCCCTAACAAACAAACCAAAAAACAATATTTCAGAAATGAACAAATATTAGACCTTATATTAATTAATTAATTTTATAGGTATATATATATATATATATATAATACCTGAAAGCGAGTAATCTTTCCCCTTAGGATGCTCAAGAAGCAAGCACACGGAAGTATCAACGTCTGTAATAACAACAATCACATTATTTTTTATTAAACTCTGATTTTTATTGTTGTGTTACAAGATTAAGATCAAGAATAAGAATGTACCACAAGCATGGTGAGTAAGGATCCGATGAGTGACATCACAAGACCTGCAAAAAAAATATAAAAAAAAACAATCTTTACTTTATAAGAAGAAACTAAAATGTATATAAATTCGTGTAATAAGAGATTAAATTACCGAAAAATGGTATGGAAAGTGCTACAGCCAAAGTAGAGAACACTAAACCCGTTCTAATGAGGATGGAATAAACGTGAGATTTCATATGATCAGATGGTATTAATTCCTCAAGACTCATAGCAACGGGCGATATGGTCAAAGCATATTTGGTAAACGGGTTGACTACCTGCAAAGTAAATAAATAATGACATAATTAAGCAAAAGTTTTGGAAATTTAATTGTATCATGATTATGTTTAATTTATAATTAAACATACTGTAGTCCACACAGCAATATTGGAGGCAAGCAAATTTGTTGGCAGATTAAGTGTAAACTGAGATTCTGTTGATTCACCAAACATCATGTATCCCATAACAGCAACTGCAGCGTATAAAACACCGCATATTCCAAAGCTGCATACAAAATAAACCGTAAAAAATATTTAAAAAAATAATATTAATTATTTTAACTTAAGTATATGTTATGTTGTTAACTTTACCTAGTTAAAAGGACCATAGGAAATTGACTTCTTTTTGCCATTGATGTATAAATATTAGGAAATACTGCATGTCCTGAGTAACAATAACCGTATAGCCCAATAGCCACAGGAAAAGATGATAAATTTAACGTTTTTGTGGTTTCGATTTGAAAACCGACATTATCAACTAATCCAACCCAAAACAAGCAAATGGCCACTAGAACCGATGCAATAACGCCGCCAGCTGGATAAAAAAGAAATAAAAACGTTAAATATTTAAGAATGTTTACGAGTTGTTAAGATTATATAAAAGTTACCAGAGATGTAACTGAGAACACTCATGTTACGAAGGTAAACTGTAGGAAGCACAGCGATTGTGATCCCGATTGCAAATAAATAATGTGAATTTAGTATTAATCCTCCCAGATTTAAATGTGCATTTGGAAACAGAGAAGATAGATTATCGCTCTCTAATATTATATATTCAACGCAACATGCCTGCCACAAAAAAAAAAAAAAAGTTAATTATAATTATAACAATCACTAGCAGAAAAATAGATTTATAATAAACTTACATATAACTCCACGTATAGAATTATCTGCATTAAAACATAAACCAAGCAAAAAGGATAAATCAGTCATTAACCATATATAAATACGTATATGTACAGGGTCCGATTCAGCGCAGAACCGTTTAAAAGTGCAGAACCGCAGAACCATCCTAACATCCAATGTTTTCTATGTTATACATAAGGTGTACATTTTCGTACACGCTGTAACTCATTTATACATTCAATGTTTCCAATTTTTTATAAAAAGTTGGAAACATTGGATGTTAGGATGGTTACAGCGTGTATGAAAATGTACACCTTATGTATAACATTGAAAACATTGGATGTTAGGATGGTTCTGCGGTTCTGCACCTTTAAACGGTTTTGCGCTGAATCGGGCACTGTACACGTATATGTATATGTATATTTGTATGTATATGTATACTTACAGAAATGATGAGACGACCAGTGGTACCAAACGCAGCCTGACCAATATCTGGATAAGTTTCGAGGCCTGGTTGGCTATCCAAACAGGCCCGAAGGAGGATACCCGTGTAAAAAGAAAGAACACCAAATAAAAACAATAAAAATAAACCAACCCAACCGCCTTCTTTAGCTGCATAAGGCGTTGAAAGAAGTCCTACTCCACAAAGAACATTTATACCTACACAAAAACATTATCATAGGATCATGTTTGGTATTTATGTACAATGTCACATAAATGGTCATTACAATTAGGGCTGTCAAATCGTGCTATCGTTTCGTGTTGCTGGATAACATGACACGACTGGACACGAATTCGTTTAACACGAAAACGACATGACACGAAGTCGTGTTTTATTTTACTAACACGAACACGACAGGATTAAACAAACGATAAACACGACAACACAAAATAAATAACAAATTTCTCACTTATTACATCTTAAAAGCACGACAAACACGACAAACACGGCAAACAAGATAAACACGACAAAATCATAACTATCGTGTCAATTTCGTGTTAATCTCTGAACACGAACACGACACGACTTCGTGTTTGTTTTACACAACACGAACACGAATTCAAATTTCAGTTTCGTCCCAATTTCGTTTCGTTTCGTGTATTTTTGTCGTGTCGTGTCAAATTTTGACACCCCTAATTACAATGTCACATGACCATTACTAATTCTAGAAAAAGGACCACATGCAAACAGGGACCAACCTAGCCATGGTTAGATGTGGTGTTGGGGACCATAAGATTAAATACTTAGGATATAAAATATATAAATTAGAAAACTATGATTTGTTAATGTAACATACCGTTGACCACGGATTGACCGTATGAACTCTGTCTAGAAAGAGGCAGTTCATGTGAGGCCTTTGAAGCTTTTTGCACATGTGGCAGTTTCTTAGCGGATGATCCTCTGCGTGGAGGAAGGAGAGAATGAGAGCTGCGTCTTTCTTGTGGCGGTTGATTGTCGGTTGCTGGTGGCAAAAACGGTTTGCTCAAAGTTGGGAGGATTTCAGGAGTGTGTCTTCTTGTTAATGAAGATGAAAGAAATGAACTGCCTAATCGTGATAAATTAGGTGTCCCTAAAAAGTTTAAACTTGGTGATGGTACACTGCTATAAAGATCAATCGATTGCCTGAAACATCATATAAAGAAAACTGTTAGAATTTTGAAATTTTTTTTTTTGAAATTATACAAATTTGATTACGCGGCGACGGGTACCCGTAACTAAATTGTAGAGTTTTTGTTTTGGCAATAGTCAAGACGTTACCTTTAATAAGTGTTGAATAAGATGGGTGGTAAGACTTCTAGAATACATATTAAATTGTATCCGAAATAAAACAGGGGACAATTTCGACGTTTTACAGTGTCATGTTGTCTGTTTATTTGGGATTAAACAAAGTGTCATTTAGATCAATTGGTTAACATACAATCAGTACTCACAAAAGGTCTTGTGTGTTCGAATCGTGTAAGCAACCCTTTTTAATTTTTGTGGTGTTTAAGATGTTACTAAAAGTAGAAATAAGTTTAAATTTAAGTAATTCTGTATTTAGTAGTCCTAAACACATTATAAAGGAGTAAAATACCTGTAACTTTGAGGCCAAGAAGGGTTTAAGGAGCTAGGTTTTTCCTGAGGTTGAGGGTTTTCATCGGAATAATTTGAAAATTCTGATTCGTTACCGTCGTCTTCACCTCTAATGGAATCCTTGTCTTCATCTTCATCACTCTCAATGAAAAAAGCTTGGTCTGAAACTGAATTCTTCATTTTTGTTTTTTGGTTGCCTTCTTTCAGATCTCTGAAACTTTAAACATAAAAAGGTTGATCATGTGTTAATTGAAGCTTAAAATTAGTAAATTAGATCAATTTTATGTAAAGTGAAGTAATATGCAGATTTATACCATATTGGATGAAGCTCTAAATTAGTAAATTGATGAAATCACGAGAGTAGACGTATACATGGCAACATGCATTATAAGTTAATGACTTAATTCATACGCTAAAATTCTTTTAGTACGCAAATTTATCGGAAATCCTAAATTGAAGGATTGACTCCTCAAAATTAGGATCAAAATTGAAGCTTACATAATTCTATTTAGGAAAAAAAATTACAGAATCAGAATAAATTGGTACGAATTTATGAACAAGAGCAGAACGAGTTCAAAATTACAATGGTAACAAAGACGAAACCGTCGATTACGACTATAATTTCCTAATTTCCTAATTTCCACGCGATTTCGTGATTAAACCCTAACATCTTGGAATTCATGTGTGTACATCGATATGGAAAACAAACAGGTATAGATATTTTATTACCTTATATGAGCTAATGAATTATGGCTGAGCTGGTGACGAAATTAGCAAAAATCGTTTCTGAATCAATAATATTCGCAAGTTGTGCACCGATAGAATCAACTGAAGAACGTGAATCTAGAATCTAGAGAGAGGAAAAGAGAGCCGTTGTTGTTTACTGGTTGAAGTGGAAAAACAGAGTCTTAAGTCAGGGAAAAGAGATCAAAACAGAGTGCTCTGTTTCTTCTGTTCGTGTTCTAATGATGATTCTCTGCTCTGATTATGGTGTGCCATTTATAATGGCACTGCCATTGTTGCACCTCAAATCACTTTCTCTCTCACACACACAGATACAGAGGTGTGTGTTTTCGGTTTGTAGCTGACGGAGAAGAAGACAAGATGCGTACTTTCATGTGATTGGAGGAGACTGTTTTGTTTTGATTATATATTTTGACTCGTAAAAGAGTGGCCACGTTACAATTTATTATTTTATAATTAAAAAGAAATAAGAAGAATATAGAGGCTGCTCGAATTGCGGAACGGCAAAGCTTAAAAGTTAAAACTTAAAAATCAGTATTTTTTTGGATATACATTATTTAGATTTTTTGAATTGTGTATTGATCTAATCATCTCGTGATAACTATAACAACATTTAAATTGATTTCTAAAGTTTATAATTTATAAGTTAGAAACTTAGAATAAGTAATTAGAGCATCGGGTGTAATGCGTTATATGACTCATCAAACAACATAAATGACACCAAATTTATACCGAGGGTGGTGCCAATGTTAACATCACTTTGGATATAATACTAGAGAGTCATATTTTAACATAAGTGTTAAACTCATGTTAAAAGGCTAAAAAGCTTTTAATATGAGTTTAATATACTCACCATGCCTTGTGTTTTTACCCGATGTGGAAGTTTGAAAACGGTCATGATTTTGATTAGGTTGTTTACACTACAAACAAATTTCAGTAATCCTAGAGATCGTGTTAGTAAAACAGAATTATCCCTTTGAGAAATTATTGTGTATTGATGTGAATCAAAACCAAAATATTATTCGGAATATATTTTTATTTGTTTTATTTAGCTGTGTATTAAGAGAAAAACCGAATTAATATATCGAATGGACAACCAAATTGTATTTACTTTTTAAGGAAGTTTATACAATTTGGTTCCATCTTCTAATATCCAAAACCGATTGTTTCAAGCTACTGTAATTGATTCGGTTTGTGGGCTCCGATCACTAGATTATGAGAAACATGAAATGAGTTGCTTAAAAACATAATTTTTCAAAGGCGAATATTACTTTTTAGTTAATCTCATAAATTTGTTAATTTCATTATTAGAAATTGCTAGGTAGTAACTATCATGCACTTGCATACACATACACGCAATTTGGAATAAGAAACATTAACACCACATCCACTTGCATATTTTTACATTCGATTTCCGGATATCCTTTTATTGGCATGCAATTGATGAATAACGGATTTTTAGCATCTGAAATTTCGGGTATTCGGATTTTTTAACTATATATTATATCTGAAATGTCTAATTATTAAAAAAAATCGGATATTTTCTGAAACATATGAAATATATATATCTTTCGGATATATGATATCGGGAATTTTGAAAGTTGCTATCATAATCCGAATTCAAAATTCTAGGTATATGAAATTTTGAATATATGGGCACGGATATATGGGCACGGATATATTTAAACAAAGAGAAATGATATTTCTTCCTAACTTTTTTCTACTCATATGTCTATCTACTTCTAAATATGACATATGTAATCTACTATTTCTCTATACTCGTATCATCTGTTAATTTGATCATAATAAGTGTTAATTTTAACACTTATTATGATCAAATTGATAAACATATACATAGGAAGAAAAAATAGGAAACGATATCATTACTTTTAAACAAATATTAAAATAACTATTTTTGTAACAAGATCAATAAAGTAACATGCTTGCTCCTTTAATTTCATAGTCTTTTATATTATTGTCGATCCCAACAAAACAATCCATCAATTTCGAAAACACTTATACATAGTAATAAAATAAAAAAACATGCGTAAGATGTAGTACTTTTTGTTATTATCACACATGGACAAAACTCAAAAGTGTAAAATAGTAAATTAGTAATAATACTAGACACAACTTGCATGCCAAATTGCCAATAAAAGGAACAAAATATGATCATATAAACATATGCTTTTTGGATCCCTTTACACAACATTCGGGCATGATGGTTAAAATGTTTTCAAAGGACACTTAAAAAGAAGAGCCCACAATTTCCTACATGACCCGAAATTCGATACGAACCTCACATGAAAATAAACAAATTTAAGTTGACACTAAATGAGCCTAAATTAATAACAAGTTAACTCATTTAACATGTTTATAAATTAGGTCATGTTCGGGTTGGCTTTTATATATTTGGGTCGTCTGCCAACCCTTTAGTCTTATAAAGTTTATTTGTTTATTTTTCTAAAGGATGTAAATGCTATAAAATCCCCTAAACTTCGCCTAAAATATCTTTGAATCTATGCTTGACATTCCTTACGGTTACCATTGTATTTAGGTCCATTTTTAACTAGTTTCTGATCCGTCGACCTGCATCTGATTGGCTAACTCATTTGACCACAAACTTGTTAAATTATATGGGCCAGATGAGTTGGATCTGGGTTTCCATGGTCTAAATATATCCAAGTTACGGTTAATTTTTTTGACCCGAAGTTCTAAACCAGTCAAGTTTGAGCTGACTGGTTCGAACCCGATAACCCAACCCAAAATGAAGTCTTTGATCAATTTGACAACTCTTCGTTTAGAGTAAAAAACTATCAACCTAAAGAAGACAAACATTATGTCTTCATGATATGGAAATGTTTACCAAGTCACCAACCATTGGATGTGTGACATGTTGATCCAATGGTCACATATGCCTGTCATCATGTTTCTTCACATGAATACGTTGTCAAGTTGAAAACAATAATGTAAATTGAGAGAGACAGAGGATGTGAAATATCACATTCTTGAAAATTGCTTTGTCAGTATCGATTCTCCGCTTCACATGCTTATGATTTGCTACATAATTATCATTTTCGTGATGATAATACTTATTGAAAGTACATATTTTATGGGTTAAATATTACTAAATTATGTGGAAAATGGGCAATTTCTTAGAAGAAGAAAGTATAATATCTGTGAGGCAAATAAGATATAACTGATTTTATTAGTACAGAGAAAATTTGTATTTATCTTTAATCGATTGATAACAATTTTGTTAAATAATATATTTAATTCATATTATCAATAAAAAGAGACACGTCGCGTCAGAAAATTAATATATCAATATGAGAGAGACAATAAGAATACGTGAAAGATAAAGTTGTTCATTATAATTGTTTGGGTTTTGTTAATGACATGTTGCCATTAACATGTATAAAAAACTTGTACATTGATTAAAAAAGTAATATTTTTAAAATTTAGAGGCTGTCTTTGGTTATTTTACCTTCTTAATGATAGTCATTATCATTTTCCTAATTATTTTCATATTTTCTATGATCTTCATAACAATGTGGATTCTCCGCATCACATGGCATCGTGTCATACATTCTGTTTTCCCGTTAACTTAAAAGATTTGTATCATTTATTTTTTTATAAAATATAATACCTTTTAATTATACTACGTATATACTTCCTCCGATTTAAAATAAGTGATACACTTTCCATATTTAGGTTTATCAAAATAAGTTATACACTTTGAAAACTTACCTTATTTGGTAAAAAGTAGTGGGAACCCACTAACTATCTACTTTAATAAAGTGAAATGACATCTTTACCCTTATTTTTACTTTTACTTTTAAACATCATTAGTATCACTTTACTTAAAATTTGTGGGACTCATCCCCACTAACCATCCAATTAAACTAATTTAATTATCATTATCATATTTTGTCTCAAAAATCGTGAAACCAACAATGTATCACTTATTTTAAATCGGAGGAAGTAGAATTTAGACATGCAATGAGCTCCTTTTGTAAACAAAATTACCCGTTGTAAATATAGAGCCACAAGGCATATTATATGCCCATCACTGTCAAATGCTTTTATGATCCATGCTATCGGTCCTTCGGTTGGGGCGTGAGTTCTTCTTTGAACTAACATCATTAGCACAGTAGTGTTGGTTGGGGTGTCGGTTAAAAGATTTTGTTTTCAAGAAGTCTAAAGCGGCGAGATTATATGTGTTTTTGTGAATAATGACTTTTTTTTTTGTTTATTTGTATTTATGTATAAATAAGTGAATGAGTATTATTCGCATGAATGTCATTTAGCTTTTAGTTGAAATGTCAGTTTACATAGTATTAATTTAACAAAAACTAAAATATAGTATCAACTGATATAGGGGTGAGCATTTGGACCGAAAAAACCGAACCGAACCGAAAACCGACCGAAACCGAACCGAACCAAGCTCACCCCTAAACTTATCGGTTCGGTTTCGATTTTAAAAATTCATCATTTTCGGTTTTGGTTTTATCGATTTCGGTTCGGTTCGATTTTTGGATCGAGCTCACCCCTAAACTTTTATCACAAAACAGTCTAACTACGTTAGTTTAAACTAGCAGGGTACCCGCGCAATGCGGCGGCGGGTACCCAGAAACTATATTTCATGTCGAGCAAGTGTTGTTCGTTTACGCTGTTTTTCCAACAATAATTTACGCGGTTTCTGGTATAGTCAATTGTTGCTGGAAATAAATAATTTAACGGAAATGTGGATTTTCGTAAAATTTGATGATTTACAGCGTCGTATATTTGATGTTACTGTCATAAATGCTTCGAATAACAGCATAATATAGTAAGTGTTGGTGGTTTGAAATAAAGTGTAATGTATAGCAAGTGGTTAACACATAGTGATAACTTAGGAGAGGTCTTGTGTTCGAATCTTGTAAGCCACACTTTATTTATTTTTTAAGTTAAAGAACTAACTAACAAAAGTGGAAAGCTCCTTAAAATTAAGCTTAAGGAGCTCCTTAAACTTACTAAATGAGGTAGGCCTAAATGCATTAGTAAGTAGTAAGATTACATGTGTAAGACATTAATATTGGGTTATGGGTTCGTTGCTAGTATTAAAGGCGTATTATGTTTTTAACTTTATACTGTTAATTGAACCAAATTTTCTAACATATAACTCAGGCACACATGTGATTCATCAAAAACAAATTTTCTTTAATTAATGTAGTTTAATAATAATTAACTTTAATTTTTTTAGGGTTTTTTTAAGGTATACCCTACGGGTATACGATAACGTATACTCCGTATTTAATAAGTTGATAATTTATTAAATATGTATAGATTGACATTAATACACTTAAATTAACTTACCATTTTAAAAGATGCATTAAATTTAATTTTCAGTTTAAATGGAAATTATAGGTTCATTAAATTCATGTTATCGTAGACTTATTAAAAAACCCCATTTTTTCATTTATATTAAATGCACTCTTGTTAAAAATGAGAAATAAAATTTTTTAGAATTTAATACAATAACAAAATAAACATGTAACATTTCATATCATATACCCTTACCACTCATATTAACAAAATTCTTTGAATATTATCTAAAAAGTGGTGTCTTTCGTCACACAACATTCTTGTTACATGATGTTGGATTGTCAACTTTAAAGCGAGTAGCAGGTTTAAGGTTTATCACAACTATATATATATTTAAGTTTCAACAAATCAGCAGCCCGGCCAATAAAATTACTTATTTATAATTTTATAATTGCCTATGATATATTATTGCACAACTAAATTAAAATCTACATATTATTCAAATAAAAAGTAAAGAAAGTAGTCCATATCCATTAAATTGGTAAATATATAATAATAATCAAATGAATCACAACTTGCAAGTTGCAATATTAATGAAAAGAACAAATTAAATGGTCCAGACAACATGTGGGTTCCCGTTAATATAACTGAGAAATAATATTAATTTGATTTGAGAGAGATGAATATCCGATTATAAGACTGTAGATAATAATAAAAAAACATGCATGTAGACAAAATATTGCTTAAATTAATTTAGTAATAACACATAAAGAAAATATATTTGAAACGAGGGCTTATATGTTTGTGTTTTGCAACGTGAAAGAATCCAGAACTCAAGGAGTGGAGAATGATAAAGGTAATTAAAAGTGTCATTTGATTTCTTATAGTAATATTGTTGTTGATTACCTGTTAGTTGGTTATAAAATATTTTCAAACAAACTGGGGATAATGAGATTTCATTACTCACATGTATTACACACATAACACATATACATACATAGCCTACATATATATACATACACATATAAACATACGTAGACACATACTCGTATAAAGAATACTAAAAGATGTTAGTTAATTATTTGAACCAAACAATGTTAATGTGTTAAATACTAAAGAATGCTCCTTGCTCCTTAGTATTTCCTTTGCTTTTCCCTTTCTCATCCGCCGTTTGAACCCATCGTTCTTAATTTAAATATTTGGCGTCTCATATTACATTTGAGACATAGTATTGATGACTATAATTTGTACTTATTCATCTCAAGATAATATGTGTAATCCACTAATTCCCTTTATTCATATGATCCCTTGATTTAGGCATATGCAAATTGGACAAAGAACTGCCCGGAATTGTAGAATTGGACCTAACCAAAATACATTGGTTCGGTTCTCGGTTCCGACCGGTTCGGTTCAGTCCAAAACTGAGAAAAAACTGAAAAAGTTAAAAAAAATTACTATGGTTCTCGGTTTGGTTCTAGCCGGTTCAAGGTCCGATTCGGTTCCTAGCATCATCGGTTCGGTTCCAAGCATCATTGGTTCATTTTTTTTATATTATATAAATCCCAAGCATATCCAATGCCAATCCTATGGATCGATATACAGCTCATCCAGTGGTCAATATTGTTTCTTAATCATATAGATGGCGCATACAATATATGATTCGCCATATCAAGATGTTGAAGAGTTGGAACAAAAAACCCGTAGAAGGGGAATAATTAATTTTACTTAAAAAATAGTACGAAAATTATAATATATTGATGTAAATAACGGACACATGGATTTGATATATCGAAAATGGGTAGCAATTCTTCTGTTAAAAGTACAATTAATTTCATATTTACTTAAAATTCTAAATTACATAAAATTACTAATAGTCGCAAAAAGATTTATGAATAAAAGTCACAAGTGACAATTGTATAAGACGAACTGAATTGGGACAATAAATGTCTAATCTCCACATTGTTTTACACTGTTTTTGTCTAGGTTCATTTTTGTTTTGTATATTTTTCAAATTCGGACTTTCGACAAGTTTGTTTATCATTTCCGAAGACATATTAATGTAGATGCACTTCGTTACCTTATTCATTATATTTTAATCACTAAAACTCAGTTTATATAACAGATCAAATGAACAACAAAGGATAAAAGAGGAAAAAACTAGTATATAAATGATATTTAGATCTACAAATTAAATTTACAAATGGACACATCTAATTATTAAATATATAAAATGTCATTGTATCGTTAGATATGTTCATTTGTAGCTTCAGTATTAATTCAAGTAAATGTTGTTGTTAGTTGTTACTTACTAGGAACCTAAACACTTTTAATTATTTATTTTACAAGAGCATAGTACTAAAAACGGTATGTTTGGCAGAATTTTTTTAATGCTTGTAAGGAGTTTTAAGAATTTTTTGTTAGTTTAAAATACTTAGCTACCTTTAACTTTAATTTTATGAACAAAAAACTCCCTCATATATACAAGCTACTTGAGGTAATCTAGAGCTTCTAAAAAGCAAAATTACCACAATATCCTCATATAATACATTCCCACCAAATATAACTCTTTTACACTTTCGGTTACTTTGCCAAAGACTTTTTTACAAATAAAAGATTTGGTTTTCTAATCTAAATTAAATTTTAGCTACCAACTAATTCTGCCAAACATAACATGAATAAATAAAAAAAAAGACATATCATAAACGTTAATAAAATACCATTAAGTTTTTTTTTTTGTAAACAACTTCTTTTACAAATAGATAATAATTTATACACCACAATTTGTTGTGATACACCACCAATCCATATTTTATGAGTTTATCATGTCATGCTTAAAACCGTCTAAAGCACAAGGAATTTATGTAAAACCAAAAACGATAGTATACAAATCACCACCTTTACAAAGTCTTGAATTTTGATACATTTAATAATGTACAAATTACAATGATGATACCTTTAACAAAAACACAAATTATAATAATTCTAAAATTCTCTTTCAATATATATGATTTTCAATACTGTATTATGGGCACCAAACAAAGTTCATGACGAAACAACCGAGTGAAATTGGAGAAGATATTTATCTTGCCTCACCACAACTCGCACATTCGAGGATGAAAGTGATCTGGACTTTGGAGTGGGAAGTGGGCCCGATATTCAACAATCTTACGTCTATATTAATTGACCATCATACTAATTTGGGGCCCAGGAATATACGTTCTTATCCCAAACCCCGAATCATATCATATATTCAAAGTTATCTTTTTACAAATATCTTAACGTAAAAAGTATTAATTGTGCAAATTTTAACATGCATTTTCTTAAGTAATAGATATATCATATAATCTAAATATTATATTGCATCTTAAAATATTCTCATATTAATCTGATTAATACAACTGTCCAAATTAAAGGATGAAATTATGAAAGTGAATTAGTAAATTTCACATGTAATGAGATGAAGTTGGAAGATTTAGAATGTAATAATACAATTTTTCTATAATTTAGTATGATGTATACATTTTCTTTAGGGGGAGGGGATGGGGGGGGGGGGGGGGCGTATATACCGAATACATAAATGCAATAAATTATATGCATGTGAAAATTATGGGCATTGGATTATTTTTATTATTTCTAAAATTAATAATTTAAAAGAAGAAAATAAACTTGAGGGGTCCGTGACCGCAAAGAACAAACACTTCATGATGTATATCACAATCTCACATGGAAATACAGCAAAAATAATTTAAACTATTAACAGACCCGAAAAGAATAAAATAGTCGTATTTACATAATTAATTTATGTGGAATGTAACATATAAAAATGTGTTTTATAGAAAACTTTCTTAATATACTTTTATTATAACGTAATTTAGATATAAAATTTATTTAAATACTCCTTAGTCCTTACATAGCAGGTTAAGTATTTATTATATTAAATATGAATGTTACTAAATATTAAAATACAGAAAAATGTTGCACAATTATAAATTTAACTCTAATTTCACGTCATTTAATTTGTTCATTTATGAAAATCGCCACTAATTGTATCTTGATGTTCGTATATGAACAAACCAAATCAAAGGAATTAAATGTTAATTTTGATTTTTTTTTTATTATTTTCTTATATGAATATCCATTAATTAATATTTCCATATAAATGGATTTAGTTGCATGTGATTTAACAGGTAATTTTATAGTTCTGGTATAAATCCAACTTATATACACATCTAAAATGTCACATGTCCATAATGAAAGTTTAACCTACATATTAATCGCAACCCCTTTGTTGTAGAGTTATTGGATCTTGTTGAACCAAAAACTCTATGATAACCATCTACTACTTATTGGTTACATATAAAAAATACCATAATACCATTCAAGGTCATGCATATGTACGTAACATCTAATAAACTATAATATTGATTGTTACTGACACTTTTACAAGGAAAAAATGAAGAAAACTTGTATAAAGATATTTATATTAAAAGAATTAATTACGTTAACTATATTTTATTATATGCGTGACCAATCAAATTAAAACAGCAAACCATTCTAGTCCAATAAATTAATGTTTTATCATCTCTTTTTTCAAACCTGAATGATTTCAAAATGCTATTGCAAGCCATGTGTGCATCACAAATTCGTAGAATGGTGTTTCACTAACTCATGCACTAAGAACTAAAGGCATGAGATAACACACACTTCATACTCTTAAAATTTCTAATTTAAAAAAAAAAAAAATCATCCATAAATTACATTTTCTTTTACCAATATATGCATTAAATGTATTTTCAATTACTTAGAAAATTATAAGATTATCAAATGTGTCTTATGTCATGCCTTTTAGACATGAGGACAAACACACCCTTCAATTATTATAAGATTATTAAATGTTTCTAGCTTATAACATGAGTTAAACAAATCATTCATATAATTATCAACTGATGTAATAAGTGTTACAAAGGTAGTGCAATAAGTGTTACAAAAGTAATGCAAGTAGGAATAAATCAACATCACAGCTAACGGCAATAAAGTAACAGTAATATAACGTAGTTAACGACTTAACGTCATATATAAATGCTCATTGATCACCGATTCATTGTATTAGCATTGTTATTAAAAAATTGTCTCAACCTAGATGTCGAATGTTTTATAAAAGTCAAGATGCAATGGTTTTTTAAATTAAGAAAAAGAAAAAAAAAATAGCTTCAAAGATGAGAAATCCATGTAAATCACAGATAATAAAATAAAATCACGGGTGTGGTTATAAGAGAAAATATTATTTGTTTTTAAAAAAATTGAAAGATATTTAGTAAAATAATTGAAATTATTTTAATTAAATAAAAGATAAAAAAACAGATGAATAAAGTAAAATCTTTTATAAGAGAAAACATAAAAAAAATAACTTAATTAAAACTAAAAACAAACAAAAAAACATTCATCAAATAATTAGATTTAGTAAAACAGTTCCACAAATTTGGTTCAAGGGGGATATTATACCCAAAATTTTGTATAACAAAACAGAACATAATATAACAGAAATTCATTTATACACTATAACTTTTAGTTTATACACTATATAGTACAAATTCTATAATTAATTCAATAATTATTGTGAACGCAATTTAAAGTAGGGTGTAAAATACCCCAAAACATAAAAGGACATTATAATAGTTTTGGGCTAGTGAAAACCCATAAATCAATAATAAAGTCATCACAGACCGGTAGAGTTTGGGCTAGTGAAAGCCCACATCTTTAGATCTTCTCATGCCAAATAGTTTTCGGCAAAACAGATTTCAATCATTTTATCAAATTTTTAACATACAATGCAACTTGTAACCCAATAATAAGAGATCAACGTGAATTTGGTCCAAAATAACATTTATAACATGCTTCTTGTCTTCAAACATGGCAAGGTTTCGGGATTGCGATAGTTACCAAAGTGTAGTTTTGCAGACGACATCGATTCTTTTTTTTTCGATTACATTTACACATGTCACTAAATATTCATATATATTGATATTTTTTCCTGCTTAGAATACACGTGTCACCTAATTACATTTTTCTTGTATTGCTTTTTTTTGTTGCATATATTTAAAGATGATAAATAACAATTTATGGCTGTATATTGGCCTAGCAAGTGTAGAATGTAACTGTAACACATAGGTACGTAGTACATATGTATTGAGACAATGTTGAGTGATGACAGGAAGGCATTATTGTTGTGGACTTGTGGCCCTAAAAAACGAGTACATTGCAAAAAAAGCCACTGAGAATTTGGTTTCTTTTGGCAAAGATTATGAAAATCTTGAGTAGGCCACCAATTATAAATTACTACAACAAAATATTAAAAGAAGAAGAAAAAACGAAACCAGGTAAATTGTAATATTATAATGAAGGGTTTGTCTAATTCATCCTTTAAGAGCATGGGATAAGGTATATTAAACGAGCTTCAAATTTCCTTAATAATTAAAAATACATTTATTAATGCATCTCATATATTGGTTAAAAATTGAGTTTATTGATGGCTAATAATACAATTTTAGGAAAATAGTAACTCGTTTAATGTGTCATATCTCACGTCTTAGGGCATGAGTTAGACAAACTCTATTTTAAATTATCAGAATCTTTGGAAAATTATAGCAATATATACAGTAAAAGTTAATTATGCAAGATTGGAAACATTATATTTAGGTTATTGTATTTGTCATTAGATATAATTTATGTACCACAACTTTTAATTCGTATACAACATTATGCAAGCTAGTTTTATAATAAATTATGCAATTATACTAATTAAGTAATAAGTGTGGTGATTGAAGCAAAATTTATTGTACATAAACCACCTCCTATTTGTTATCAGGTTTTCATATTTAGATAATTAAAGCCGAAAACACTAATTCATGTTTAAAATAACATAAACACTAGTATATACTGGCAGTGATCGAGTAATTAAGAAGAACAATATCAATAACAGACATGAAATTATTTTAGAAAAATTTTGAAAATATAACTGGAAAAACTAACAATATATACTGAAACTTTTTTATTTTATTTAGAGACAACTGTATACACACAAATTGATGCAATTGTGTGTGTAAAAGCAGGGGCGTCTCCGACATTTTGAAGGCCCCGTGCGAAAACACGAAAATGGGCCCCCTAAATACAAGATTTTTATAAAAAATTGTACTTTCTAAATCTTATTCTATTAAATTATTAAGTTGACTTAAATTTTAAGATTTATATATAAGATGTATAAAAAAATTGGGTCCCTATAAAATATAAGTCATGTGCGGCTGCACCTACTTCACCTCCTCAAAGACACCCCTATGTAAAAGGCAAAACACGTGGTAGAAAACGTGTTAATCTAAGTTGTAGAAACATCATCTTAACGTTACGATATATCACTAGACTAAAATCCCTTTGATTTATGAAGCATATGCGCAATTGGTACATCAATGAACTTTACTTTTTTACATGAAAAAAATACTCGTAATTAAAAGAGATTAAAAATATAATTAGAAGCTGGTTGGAGATTGAAACAAGCAGCTATCACCATCATTTAGTACGACGGGAGTCAATAATTTGAACAAAAGAACACCACAACCACATCTTCTTTCTTCCAATCAAATTCAACTGATTTAATAAATAATTAAACAAATAACAACGAATGTATATATATTTGTGTACGTGTTATGTACTTACATAAAGTTATATCAAGATCGATGTAACATCTGTATGTATATATATTATGTGTATATCAATGTACACATTTGTATCATAGATTTCGCATGGATTTCTCACGAAGTTCCCACGGGGTTATGTATGTATATATATAAAGACTAATCAAAAAATTAAAAAAGGCTTGAAATTAAATTTCTTACAGCTGCAGATCCTGTAATTTGTAGTTCAGAAGCATTTTTTTAAATAAATCGTTTGGTGTCAAAAGAATTAAAAGAAAAAAAAAGATGTTGTTTACGTGCTATGAAGAGTGTGTTTATAATCTGTAACAAAATTTAGCGATGAATGCTTAAAATATCACTGAATTACATTGAGCTAATTACAAGAGTTGACTAGTGAACTACATAATTAATAATTAATAAAAGATAAAATCTGTAATGAGAACAAAAATAAGACTTTTATTCATTCAAGACGATATGAAAAATTACATCACTTTTAATCTAATGGAAATTAATTAATAATCAAGATTACCTTTCTTGAAAGATGAATATGTAGATATTTAAGCAGTCATTTCTTGAAAGATTGAAGATTGATATGTAGATATTTAAGCAGTCAATTGATTTCAGATGCAGCATCATCAGGATTCTCATTATCAAACAAACCATATACTCCGTATATAGTTGAACAATATGTGAATCTTGAAGATGCAGCATCAGTAAGCAATGACATAATTACATATTTGGAAGTGAAAGAAACCATGGGTTTTCATGATTCAAATGTGTAACTAATTAACCACATAAGAAAGAGAAAAATAAGTGCTGATTTTGTCATCTTGTGATTGGGTTAGAGCGAGATAAACCTTAGTTTCGTGGGGTCTGATGGAGAAGGAAGGATGGAACACATAAAAGATTATGGTTCGAGAAATAGTTTTATAGTGCAGAAGTGTTTGGACTTTGGAGGATGTGGGCCATGAAATAATTGCATGAAAAATCAACCTAACTATAAAATATAGAGAAAAAGATATAAATGAATATATGTACTTTGTACATTATATATAAAAGAAAGAAATGAGAAAAAGAAAAATAAGAAAAACAAAGAAAATGAGATTTAAAAAAAAAACTAAATATGAAAGGGACTTAAACTCTAAGTTATATGTTTCAAGTTATTATACGTTACTTTAACCCACTAGGCTAAGATGCAATTAAAATTTATAACCTTGTGAGGTGGTTTCAATACTTTTAAATTTGGGTTGCTTTAAGATTAGGGAACAACTTCTTCCAAACTAACAATAAAAGTACTTGTAAATTGTTAGTCGTTGTGTATAGACTTGTACTTTATTCATCGATTTCTGTACATTATTCTAGGTTTGTCCATTTTAATTTTAGAAAAGAATCTAAAACCGTGGTAAAGTTAAGCATTATTTAATCATTCAAGAGAAATAATATGTTTCTTGATCAAGATAAGTATCAAATTTAAGTAATTATATGATGAAATAAAATTAATAAATTTAACATATGAGTAACAATATAAAATAGTCACAAATAATTACATCAATATTATTTCTCATAATTTAATCACACCTAATCTACTGTCAACAATTCAACATCCTTAAAGAGAATCAATTATTTTGTCTTCTTTGTTTGATTTTTAGATATATTATTTGATTAATTAAGGTTGCCATCTTTAATTATTTAGTTTGTTATTCATGTTATTTATTAGAGATATACTATAATAACAAAAATAATAATATGATTTATAAAATTTGAAATAATATCATTATTGGATTACTTAATCCGTCCCATATTACATATTGATATTTTTTTCGGTTGTTCAACTGAAATTAGATATCAATCATTTTTGTTATCTTAAAAGTGACTATTTAAAAGTATGTAGTATCTTACAAGGGTAAATTAATTACTTACTTATACAGAAATAATATTTACATATCATTGGAAGTTTGGAACTGTATGTTTTTTGAATATTTTTTGGGGAGTTAATTACACGGATGGTCCTTTAACTTTGTAGCAAATTTCACCATTGGTCCTTTAGTTTTAAAAATTACATTGATGGTCCTTATTTTTTAAAGGTTTTTCACCGGTAGTCCTTTAGGAAAACGGACATCCATTTTGCCCGTTAAGTGATATCACGGGATAACCACGTGGGGGTATTTTGGTCATTATTCTTTTGCCTTCTGGATTTCCCCCTTTTAAAGGTTTCTTCTTCAAGCAAAGATGATACATCTGATTTTGCTCCCAACGAACAAAATTCTTTGATCTATTTTGCTTTTCTTGAAATCAATTGACAAAAATAACATCTTTAATTGATCTGAATCTCTACCCTGATCCTCCTCCTGACACCATAACTTCTACTGCTGAAACCTTAATCACCCCCCAAAATTTAACCTAATTCGGAACCACTCGATGAACCAATTGATGCCCCATCACAAATCCCCCTAACTTCTAATAATTTCCCTAACCTTAATTCTACTTTGACTCTCATTCCACAACCTACTGAATCACTAATCCTACATCCTGAAGTGGACGAAAACAATGTCTATTCAGAATTCAACAGGATATCCGGCATTTGCGCAGAAAATGGAGAAATACGATGACATTCAAGTTACAGACCCTGACGCACAAGCAATCGTGCCGGTTACCGACGAAAACCAACTTTCTACCGACGCTTCGTCTCGCCGGAATTATCCACCGCGGTCCTCGGAATTAGTTAGGGTTACGAACCTTGCAATCGAGGACGAGCGGTACTTTCGAGATGTCATAAGGAAAACGAGGATGATTTGTGATTCACTTAGGGTTTTAGTCGTGATGGAAGACGATAAACGCAGGTCTTCTGAAATTGAACGCAGTTCCCGTGCTCGTGGCGATCTGAAAGCTGCTTCAGTTATGAAAGAAGGAGGTCTTTGGTTGAATCGTGATAAACAGATCGGTTGGTGCAATTCCTAGAGTTCATGTTGGTGACGTCTTTGCTTGAAGAAGAAACAATTAAAAGGGGGAAATCCTGAAGGCAAAAGATTACTGACCAAAATACCCCCACGTGATTATCACGTGATAATACTTAACGGGCAAAATGGATGTCCGTTTTCCTAAAGGACTACCGGTGAAAAACATTTCAAAAATAAGGACTATCAGTGTAATTTTTATTACTAAAGGACCAATGGTGAAATTTGCTATAAAGTTAAAGGACCATCCGTGTAATTAACTCATTTTTTGGGATTGGCTATTTGCACACCATTTTCTACTATTTGGACACCCCAAAAGTTTAATAACTTGTAATTAGTTTCCATCATACTTCACCGCTAACCATCACATTTACCAACTCACTCGCATCGGAATCAGCCGAACACCGCCGCCGCTTACTCTGCCATCACCAACATACTCCGCCGCTCATTCCGCCATCACCAACATACTTCGCCGCTCATTCCGGCTCCACCAACTAACTCAGCCACCACCATCGGATTTTTCGCTCACCACCACCACCGTCGACCACTGGTTTTAAGTGTAAAAAAACGTGAATAATCATATTAATTAATTTTTTGTAATCTTAGTTTTCAAGTTTTGACTTTAGTAGGGATGTTTATTTGGTATACAGGGGTGTCCAAATAGTAGAACCCTATTTTATTTACGCAACACACACTCGTAATCACTATAAACACTAAATACTACTGAACTATAAGTTTTTAATTTGTTTTTCTAATGAACATTTACTTTAAAAGACAAGTCAATATTAGCACCTCAACGCGACAAATTAAAGCACCACGTGTCATATGCTTGATACCGTTCATCAATTAAAGTACGATATTATATGCTATAGTCTTTAACATATTATCTGTCATAGCCTTTAAATTATTGATAATTATGTGATACAGTATAAGAAATTAAGAATGCATGTTATATTACATGAATTGTCAAGTAATTAACTTCAAACAAAAGTACCACGTGTCGTAAATAGTCCGAACAAACCAAAGTAGTTACATAATGAAAATACTGATTATATTTATTTTTGGTAAAAGATGGATAGATTTTAAAATTATGTTCATGTCAATGGAGCTCTTTTAAAGTTGAGATCATCTCGATTAAATAATCGAAACTTCTGCATTTGGCATGATTCGGTTAGTAGTATAAAATATTGATTAAATTAATATTTTCAAACTTTATTTTTGAGCTCTACTTGATTGAAAAATAAAACTTTTATTATTAAATAGCACATATATAAATGTTGAAAATTTAAAATAACACATATTTGATTAAGCTCGTGAGTTTTATGATCCGAGAATTTTCATAATCGAGCTGGACTTAACTTAAATCAAGTTGATTTAAGTATATTCCTAATCGATCCCGAGTAGCTCGCTAGTTACTACGGCTCACTTACATCCCTAATTTTAAGAGAATATTATAAGTTAAAGTGATTAAAATAAATAGAGAATGCTCAATTTGAAATATTTAGATTGTTATTTAAAGAAAAATCTGAATCCGGTTTTTTATTGGTTCGATCGGTGTTTTACCAGTTCTTGACCGAGTTTGATCAGTTTGATAACAGGCTTTGCAACCGGTGTTTAAAATGCAATTCTAGATTCAAAATTGTGTAACTAAAGGGTCTTTGGCCTAACGGTATGGTGTCTGCCTCTCTACTTTGAGGTCAGAAATTCGAGTCCCGTCATGAACGTAGATGGTAACCAGGAGTAGATTAGATTTGCCGTTTAAAAAAAAAGGATTCAAAATTGTGTAAAGATAAAAACATTGTGGGCTCTGATGTAATAATCATATGTGAAAGGGGTGGCAACCGACAAAAAATGAGTGAAGTGGGACCCACAGATTTGTTGTCCACGTTACAGCCTCTCATTCGTTACCATATCCACGTGGCATAACGCCGGGTCAAAATATGCAAAAATGCCGACCCGGCTGCTCCATTTGCTCGACCATTATTCTCTTATGGAGAGTAAATCAATAAAATAAACATGGGTGACATGGGAATAGAGTATTGCTGATTATGGTCTTAATTACTATACCAAAAGAAGCTAATAAAAGATTATGAGCCACGAAAATACTCATAATATTAAGCATTTCACAATTCATAAAGAAAACAAATAAAATAATAATTGTCGAAAGTAGCAACCCTTATTAAAAAAAAGTAATTAAGTTTTGAACGATAATAATATTGTATAGATTGCTACTAAATTTTCCTATTTCATTTCACTACGAACTATACTATTTTTTTTGTTCATAATCTTAATTTTGATTTGAACACTTTTATTGATCAATTCTATCAGTCACAAAGTCTGTAAAACATATAACCAGTTTTAATAAATAAGAAATGATATTTAAACCTATCATTTGGTCCAACTCATAATCTTACTCACTTAATTATAAGATGACATGTGTACTCCACTAATTCTCTCTCTTAATACGATATCTTGATTTTGACACATGTCTTTATCTATACTACTATTAAAGCATTTAGGCCTACTAATATTAGAAGGTCTTAAAATTTTTTTAAGGCAGACCTTCTAATAATAGTAGGCCTAAATGCTTTAGAAGACAAAAAATAATAAAAACGCAGCTTAGAGGAATCAAACCCGTGGCCATTTGAGACTTAGGTGTGTGTGTTAACCACTTCAACTACTTGATTACTTTGATTTATTCCACATACTAATATATATAAGTTTTAACGTCACCAGAACTCAACCATCATTTCTTTATTTAAACAGCCCATATTTACTTCCACAAAAAAGACTAATTTCGGATCTGATCCTACCATTACTAATGTCGGCACCTACCATCACTACGCACCACCACTCATCACAATCGCTATTGCCACCACCACCACAGGTACTGTCGTCACTTCGAAATATAGTTACGTGTATCCACCGCCGCATTGCGCGGGTACCCTGCTAGTCTAGTAAATAAGACTAAATACCATTACTCTTAATAAATATCTAACCGTTTATGGAAATTAGCTTACACATTGGTGCCTTAAAATTTTCTGAAACATATAAATAAAAGGGTTTTTCTATTATGTGCCCCTATGGCACATGATAGAGGCATTTAATAATCTTAAACTTTCCTATTAAATTACCAAATGCATTTAATACATCAAAATAAAATAAAAAATTTAGGCATCATTGATGTTTATTCCTTCATTTTTGGAATTATTGAGTTCATTTAAATGCCTCTATTATGTGCCCTAGAAGCATATGTTAGAAAAACCCTAAATAAAAAGGAAATGAAAACATAAAAACATTTAAATCATATACATTATGACTTATGAGCAAATCTCTACTTAAAAACTAGCTATAAATGGAAATACTTTTTAGAAAAGAAAAAAGAGCCAAACACCCAAATTCTTTGTCTAGTTTTCCCACGAAAACACTTCCTTTGACTTTCTCTCTTCTTACTTAAAAACCAACCAACCAACCCTCAAATTACCCAATAATTATTATCACGATTTCACAATTATTTGCTCCCAAAAAATGGTATCCACCATATCGACTCCATTCGAGATTCGAATATAAACCCTCAGTAAATTCAAACCCAGTTCGTGTTCTTCACAAATCGAATAAAAACCCTCATCTGTAAACTTCATTCGTGTGTGATTTTGGTTGCCAATAATGGCCGATCAAGAAAAGGGAGATTTGGTGAGTCAACTCGTTGACTTGGTCAGAGAAATTTCAGGGTTACCTGAGTGCAGAAACACCATAAGGAAGATGTATGGAAATTTGATGAGAAGAGTGAAGCTTTTGAGCCCTTTATTTGAAGAACTTAAAGATAACGAACAAAAACTCGATGTCGGTGATCTTAAAGGGTTACAATCTTTGGGAATTGCTTTGAATTTAGCTTTGGAAATACTCAAATCAGTCAATAATGGCAGTAATATTTTTCAGGTAATTTTTTTGGTCCATTTTTGTTTTGAATTGTGGGTTTTGTAATTCAGCATGATCAGATTATTGGGTGTTAATCAAAATTTGTTCTTTTTTATTAGTTGAATATTACATATTTACCTAATTTATGTTGCTTATGGCTTATTATATGGTGAATTCATATCAAGTGACTAATGTGACAACACCACTAGATTATGTTGCTGTGATTAATATCATAATATTAGTTCATTTAGATATATGAAATTCGTATAGCCATTCTTGATTCGGTTCACCAATTAGGACTATCTTAGTGCATTTATGGTCAAGATTCACGGTTTACTGCCCGTTTGATTTGTATCTGACTCAGTCCAAGTTTGGACTTGGTCTGAGTCAGGATGTTTGATTTCCTCAATTTCTTCAAACTAGGTCTGCATATCAAAATCGGTCCAAATGAAAAAAACTAACTCAGTCAGAAGTTTTGATAAATAACTGAATTAGCAACTTACTCAGTCAGGACTAACTCAGTAACTATCAAACAACCCCTTATTATACATTTTTTGTTATTATAATGGCGTATAAACTAGATTATAATTCCGTATCACAGGCACTACAATTCGAGAAAACCGCAAGCAAATTTCATGAAGTAACAACACAAATTGAAGAAGCATTGAGCCAGATTCATTATGAAAGACTAGATTTATCTGAGGAAGTTCACGAACAGGTCGGTTTCTTTATTTCAATTACATTGATTAAAATTAAATCATTAAAGTTTATATTTTATTTTTTCCTTCAGATTGAACTAGTACACGCACAATTTAAAAGAGCAAAAGCGCGAATGGATTCACCTGATTTGCAGCTTCAGAGAGATTTAGGTCTGGTGATGAACGGAAACGAGCTTGATCTTGAAACAGTAAAAAGATTATCTGAAAAATTGTATCTTACAACAGTTAATGATCTGAAAAAGGAATCACTTGCAATTCATGATATGGTTATATCAACTGGCGGGATTCTTGAAGAACGGTTGGAGATGATGTCATCTGTTCTTAAGAAAATAAAAGATTATGTAATGTTGGGACATCCTGAGGTTGATATGGGCGAGAGTGAAAAGAGTGTAATTAGACATCGATCGCCTGTTATTCCTGATGATTTTCGGTGCCCGATTTCCCTTGAATTGATGAAAGATCCCGTGATTGTGTCTACGGGCCAGGTAATGATTAATACGGGTCGTAACGGGTCGGATTGGCCCGCAAATACTTTGAGATGTGTTCAAGGTAGTCCTTAATTTTTATGTAATCCCAAGTGACACATCTCAACCATTGATCAATAATAATCAATGGTCACGATTAATCACATATTTTATGCATGGAGGGGTATTTGGTCATTTAACACTTACATAAATTTTTTAAAATTTTATTTATTAATTTTTTTTCCGTTCAAAAACACATCATGTGATAATCACATGTGATTGTACAAACATATCGCATGTGATCAAGTATACAATCACATGTGATTATACAAAAACATCACATTAATCACATGTGATTATCGAATCATATTGTTTTTCTAACAAAATAAAATAAAAATAATAATGATTTTTTAAAATAAATAAATAGATTAAAATCTGGGTTAAAATTTACGTGTCAAATTACCAAAATACTCCTCCTAAAATATGTGATTAATCTTGGCCATTAATTATAATGATCCTTTGTCCAGACTCGAGATTTGTCCCTTAGGACTACGAGAAAATTAAGGACTACCTTGAACAATTACCTAAATACTTTTTTATTCATTTTTTAGAAATAATAACATTTATTTTTTGCGATTTTGCAGACATATGAACGATCCTCGATACAAAAATGGCTCGATGCGGGACACAAAACATGTCCAAAAACTCAACAAACATTACTACACACAGCACTGACTCCAAACTATGTCTTAAAAAGTCTAATCGCATTATGGTGCGATAGTCACGGTATCGAGCTACCAAAATCCAACAAACCGGGTCGACCCGGTTCAGAATGTGACCGAACCGTAATCGGTTCATTACTCCAAAAACTCGTGATCGGTGACTCAGACGAACAAAGATCAGCTGCTGGCGAGCTAAGATTATTAGCAAAAAGAAACGCCGATAACCGAGTTTGCATAGCCGAAGCGGGTGCAATCCCACTTTTGGTTGAATTATTATCATCACGAGATGGAAGAACTCAAGAACACGCGGTTACTGCAATTTTGAATTTATCGATTAATGAAGTAAATAAAGGGATTATTGTAAGTGTCGGTGCGATTCCCGAAATTGTGGATGTTTTGAAAAACGGGAGTACGGAAGCTCGGGAAAATGCGGCGGCTACACTTTTTAGTTTATCGGTTGTTGATGAAAATAAGGTTGCGATCGGTGCAGCCGGCGCGATCCCGCCGTTAATCGATTTACTCGAAAACGGGACCCCACGAGGGAAGAAAGATGCTGCAACCGCTATTTTTAATCTTTGTATTTACCAAGGGAATAAAGTTCGGGCAGTTCGGGCAGGGATTGTGGGACCATTGATGAGGTTGTTGAAAGATGCTAGTGGCGGGATGATGGATGAAGGTTTGGCGATTTTGGCGATACTTGCGAGTCATAGTGAAGGGAAGGTGGCGATTGCTGAGGCTGACCCGATGGGTGTGTTGGTGGAGGTGATACGGGTCGGGTCGGCCCGTAACCAGGAGAACGGGTCGGCGGTTTTGTGGTCGTTGTGTGCGGGTGATGTTCGGTGTTTGAAGATTATGAAGGAGCTTGGAGCCGAAGAGGTTTTGAAGGAGTTGTCTGAAAATGGGACGGATAGAGCTAGGAGAAAGGCGGGAAGCGTGTTGGAACTTTTGCAACGGATTGAATCGGTTGAAACGGTTATTGGTTGCTGATGTATTATGTATTTGTGTGTACAAAAGTAAATGATAGATTTAAATGTCATCGTATAACTTATTCTTGGAAATATAACTTAGTCTTTCTACCACGGGTAGAGATATAACTGTCTATGACTGTCTGGATATTATCTTTCTCATATGACTTATTTAAAGGGATTGTGTATTGTTAATATAAGACATGATTCTATATTTCTATTGATGTATCATGTGCTATTGAAGTTGTATGCTTTTTTATGTTCCTTGTAGCATAAATGTGATGTTGATTTAATGATTTGTGATTGCTTCTTCTTTGAATTTACGTTACTTGTCGAAGCTAAAAAACAAATGAATCCATTCTATTGCGTTCATTTGATCCGGCTTTGCTCTAATGAAGTGTGCAAATTTACATTGAATTTAGTACTTAAAATAAATGATTTATAGAAATATGATCACGGTAACTCTCACAAACTAGACCTTATTGTGAATTTTGAGTAAAAACACAAGTTGAGCTTAAAGAAAATGTAAAAAAAACGCCATCCGTGGGACTCGAACCCACGACCACGTGGTTAAAAGCCACGCGCTCTACCAACTGAGCTAGAACGGCTGGTTATCTCCTATTTCCTTATCAACGTATTTGACGTAAACGAATACGAAAATTCACAACAAAATCATATCTCTATTTAATGACTATATGAAGAGTTGGGTAGATGCTATGTAAGCATCATGTGGTTCTTTTTAAGTGTTCTTCAATAAGGAAAAAAAAAACAACAATTCTCGATTATTCTGTTATCTATCCAGGATAAAAGAAATTTACAGCAACCAAAACCACGGTTTTTTACTGTATGATCACTTAATGTTGCTACAAGTGGGCTGATTATTGTGACAAATGATTGTACGATACAGTTACACTTATGTTCATGCATGTTGTATAGATTCATAGATTTAAGTTATCAATCATTGCAACCCGACAATGGCCGAGTAGATGTAAGAATTGCTTTCAATATTTGTAACAAAAGAAAGTTGTTTGTTATCTCAAAAGGATCAAACAATTGACAATTATTTTTACAAGGAAATACATACTACTTACGACCACGAGGCCTTATACCATAAGCACAAGAAAGAATACAAAATTTATACCGCGACAAAGGGGATTTTTGGGGTTTTGTATATAGGTTTTAAAATTAAATCAAACAAATGGTAGCATGCACAACCATTTACCAAAGATCCACAATTCTGATTAAATAGGTAAAATATCAGCCATTCTAGCTTTAGCATCATCTGGAACTTCACGAGCAGGTACTTGGACCTTTAAAAGGTTATAATACCTAAAACACAGTAATTTATCAATTTATGTAAAATCAAAACACGGTCAAACATATAAGTCAACCACGATAGTGAAAAAAAAAGGGTAATTGTTTTTATATCCTTGTAAAACTCATAAATTATTTCTATATCCTTCTCAAATTCATAAATTTTCTCTATATCCTTTTAAATATTATAATTGGCCCCATATCCTTCTAAATCTTTGAAACTCTCTTTCATGTCCAAAAACTTATTTTAATATTTATTAAATCATTAAGATATCAATGATTATTAGATAAGTATGCAATATATTTGTTGATTATGTATTAGAAATCATGTTTATGTGCGTGTATTATTGATATTATTACGATTTAATAAATAATAAAATAGGTTCTTGGATTTAAAAAAGAGTTTTAATTGTTTGGAAGGATATGAAGGTAATTATAAAGTTTAGAAGGATATAAAGATAATTTATGAATTTGAGAAGGATATAAAAACAATTTATGAATTTTACAAGGATATAAAAGAAATTATCCCAAAAAAAAGGACATACTCTATGGGAGTGAATAAGCGGTCATGCTCAGTAATAAACGCAAACAACGCCTGCAAGAACACGTATTTAATTTCCAAAAAATAATGTGGAGAAAATGTGAATTTGAATAAAAAAATAATTTACCTCAACTGGCATGTTCAGCAGTTCGTAGTATGTTCTGACATGATCTAACCTCGTTTGCACAGATTCATTATCAATCGAGGGGATTGCAGACAAAGCCTATTATTACATCAATAATTAATTATTAAATAATTATTTATTTTATTTATTTTTTCTTTAATTTGATAGATAATAAAGAAAGAAATCACAAACCTGTTCTAATGCAATTGTGTTCCTACATATCTGTTGAACCCCGAAAAGGTTGATACGTTTCATCTCCCCCAAAGCCTGAAAAATAGTATGAAATATCTTTTTATTTATTTATTTATTTAACATTTAATATTGTGAGGAAAAAGATGTAGAAACCAAACCTTGATGGATGCATGTGATGCAACAGCACAGATTCCACCAAATACATAGTTTCGTTTGTTTGGAGCAATGAAAGGAGCAATTACTTCATCTCTACGAGTTATCTATAACATCAAAACATATATTAAAATACAAGATTAAATTATCAAAGAAAAAGTCAAAATACATTTTAGTACCCCCGAACTTGTCTGACTAGGTCTTCTACTACCCTGAACTTGACAAAATGGTCGATTTAGTATCCTGACTCATTATTTCGACAATTTTGTCAAGTTCAGGGTACAATGCTGCACATTTAATAGTTCAGGGACTAAAACGTAATTTTGGGAAATTAGAAAGAAACAAGAGTGACACCTGGGTGATTAAAGATATGATATAATCATCGGGTTCCTCAGCATCTTGGTCCTCCAAGTATTCCCTTGTTGCCATTACCTGCATATCGAAAACTGTTTCTAACTGCATTTCTACACGCAAAACCTTAAGGCAATCAACTGCCAGCTTCCTGTAATCCTCAGCAAAAGAGGCCAGATCCTTAGTGCCGCTGTTTTGTTTATGACGAGGATGTTTTGGTTTAACATCGATTTCTGTCGTTTCGTCACTTTCAGATGCTTTTGCTGATGCATTTCCAAACCTAAAAAATAAAAAAAAAATCAAATTTCATGAGTATATCTATCACTTAAATAAGAACTTAAGAAGTCAACTTGCCTTTCTATAGACTCAGCAATGTACTCCAATGAATCACTAAGGGATGCCAACAGTATAAGTTTGTTGTTATCACGAATCAAAGACTCCTATTATACACATTTAACCGTTAAAAACATGAATTATTGGAATTTATTAAAAATTAAAAAACTCACCTGTTTTATTGGCCTTAATCTCATTAATAATTCACTAATTTCCAGCTCAACACCGTCAGTTTCATCATCAGGAATATGATTATCTGAATTTGTGTGAGCAAGTGAAGTTGGTAAACAGGCACTTGCTGGATCACGTTTCATCAGTTTCTCGATATCGTGTCTTCCGATAAGCATATAACTTTGCTTCTCAAGAACTGCCTGATATATAAAATATAATATTTTAAATTCATAATTATCAATTTTCATCATAGAACGGAAATGAAAAACATGAAATTGAAGAATTTCACATGCCTCAGTGTATGATGCACGGCATCTTTCATATGTTCGTTCAAGAAAGGTCTGCACATACTTCACAAGATCACCAGCAAACTTTGGCATTCCTTGGGCCCACCCAAGCACCTACAATAATAATATCATGCAAATTAAATAAAACTACCACAAAAAAAAAAAAATTAAAAAAAAAAAAAACAAGGAAAGCATGCCTCTTTAGCCAGAAAGTCAATGGTCAAAAGTCCTTGTAAAACGGGCCGGCCCTTAGAAACTGCTTCAGAGTAAGCAGCAGCAGTATTTGCTCGTGGGCGAAATGCTGCGGGACCTACATAAGTAAAATGAATTCATTCAATTTCAAAAAACTTATAGCAACTAATTAATATAAGTATTTAAGTTACTTGAAATTGCTTGTTGAACGCCTTTTCTGTAGTCAACAAACATAGTTGGCAGGAAGTGATCTTTTACAAAGTTTTCAAGAAACGCCAGTAATCCATCATTCCCTAGTTGAGAATACTTTTGAGGCAGCATTGCAGCAATTTTGTCTGTAAACTGCATAACCAAGAAGGTCAAAAAGTCAAACTAATAATTTTTTTTTTTTTTTTTTTTTGAGCTGAAGGGGTCAAAGTCAAACCTGTAAAACAGGCCGGTATACAGATGCTGCTAAGTATATGCCCTGTTCTGGTAGTAGAGAAGCTGAACCATAACCTTCTTGAACATGTTGACTTTTTCTATTCCTTCCTTGACGAATCAAATCAGCACCTGACATGAGTTAAATTAACCATACATGAGTTAGATTCAGGAAGACTGAACAAAAGTCAAAACCATAAGATAAAATTACTCATGTACCCTGGAGAGCAACTGTAGCATCAGTGAAACGAAAGGCAAATGTAAGGCCATCTTCTGGCTTGTCCCTGCAAACAAATATTAATATTTTCGATTAATTTCTTTTTAATAAAATTATTAAATGTTTTTGTGATCATTACTTCTTATCTTTTGAAGGAGCTTTGTTTGCAAGTCTAGCTGTTTGTACAGCAGCATCAGCAGATGCAGCTTCAGGAGTTGCTCTCAAAATCTCACATATAAGTTGTTGGCATTCACTCTATGGTAGTTACATTTCATCAGAAACTTCAAATTCATATTAATAAAGAAGTTGAGTACAGCTGTCAGTTAAATAACTACCTGCATAACTGTCATGGAAAACCCAATAGTATAGCCTCCTGTAGCTTTAGATGCTTCAGAATCAGGGTTCCAAGATATCTCAGCCATGGATTTTGGTGTGTTCATCTGAGCTTGTTGAGCACATTTTGATTCAAGAAGCTCTCCAACAACCACATGATTATCTGAAAAAAAAAATATTAATAAATCACAAATCATGATTACATATAAATTATAGAGTAAATTACAAAAATTGTCCCTGTGGTCTTTTGAATTCTATGATTTTATTCTTTTACTTTTAATTTCGTTTTTTTGTCCTTTTAGTTTTTAATTTCATGATTTTGTCCCTATGGTCTTCAAATTTCATATTTTTTCGTCCATTTTGACCTAAAATGACCATAATACCCTTATTTTATTTATTTATTTTTAAATTTCCTTTCTTCTCTCTCTTTGTACTCTCTGAATATTCTAACAACAACTTAAGGACAAAATAAATAAATAAAATAATAACAAGGGTATTATGGTCATTTTAGGTCAAAATGGATTAAAAAAATGAAATTTTGAAGACCATAGGGACAAAAATTACGAAATTATAAAGTAAAAGGACAAAAAAAAACGAAATTAAAAGTGTAAGGCAAAATCGTAAAATTCAAAAGACCATAGGGACAATTTCTGTAATTTACTCTAAATTATATATAGAAAGGTTAGTTATAGTTATAGTTTATAGTTATACTAACCGAATATTCTAACAACAACATCTAGAATAGAATCAAGCAATTCTTTTGCTGCAGATTGTGCAGCTCCCATGGGAGCCATTACAGGTGAAACAGGGCTAACTGCCAATAATGTTCCAGGTGATGATGTATGTTTTTCTTTTGTCAAATGGTAGTTTTGCAAGTGTCCATTTACATATTGTAGACCAGATCGAGCAGCATGGCCCGCATTAGCCCTAGTGGAATTTATATATTCTGCTTGAGCTTTAATCCTTGATGTGATGATTTCGTGAATTGTTGGTCTCAATCTTTGGCTATAAATGAAACGTTAAAATGATTATATAACTGTACCGATTTAAAAGAAAAACAAAAAATAAATAAATATATAAATACCAGATTATAGCACCAGCAGCTGCAACTTTGCCAAGCATGCAAAGGCACTCAACCATAGTTTGCAAATACTTGACATGAATTGGAGATTCGCTTTTTCTCATTGTTTCCTACAATTAATTGAAAAACAAAATATTTTTTATTTTAATTTAATAGGTGAGATTATAATAGTAAGCAAAATACATACAACAAATTCATCAGGAGTGGATTCCAAAAGCCATGATGGAAGACGAGGAGCATTCTTGGTATCTTTTCCGTTATTATCATCATGAACATCATCATCATCATGGCCATCGTATGAGGAACTGCACCAATTAAACAAATCATAAGTTGTAAAAAAAACTACAAATTTTTTTTTTAATAATAATAAATAAATAACTGATTTTTTATCTTACCCATCAACAGAACTAGCAAATCCAGTGTCACCTTTTGATGATCTGGTTCTTCGGGAGAGAGATTGGGAATTATTTGAATATGCAGCAACGGTTGTGGTTGGAATAGCATCATCTTTCTCTAACATGCTAGGAGTAGCTGAGCTGCACTAAAAAAATTATCAGTTCCAATTTTACCCTTAATGAGATAATATATCAACTGACTTGAAAACTTGCAAGATTTAATAACAAGGGTAAAGTGGTAAATTAGTCAATTCAGAATGTGGACAATTCTTTTGGGTCAAAAATAGGCAATGCACACCGAGAGTAAGTAATAGTAATTAGTAACGATTAAAAACAAAAATTAGTCAATACTCAAGACCAAAGGCCAATAATTAAGCAAATTATCATTGAAAAAGGTGATAATCCAGAAAAAAGAATAAAACAGAATTACCTATATTCACCAGTATTATAAAGATGAGCATGCAAAGCTTCCAACACTTTGTAAAACAGAACTCCTCTCAATTTCGTGAGCTCAGATCGGACATCTTGAAGAGCACCAACCTGCCCAAAACAATGGAAAAGTCAATTTATAAAGTTAAATTTAGTTAATTATTACAAAATGGGGAAGAGAAAAAAAAAAAAAAAAAAACTAAACCGTTTGAAGTCCCTCTCTTTCAAGCATTCTAGCTGATTGAACATGTACTTGAACTGCTGCATATAACTGATTTTCATCAACAAGCTTGTTAATACGATCTGGAACCTAAACATAAGAACAATTGCAACACAAAATCTTCAGTCTCCATCAATTGCAGAAAATCAGAATGTGAACACAAACCTGAGCAATGTTCTCAATTTGATCTAACAAGGAGATTATGTGCCTCAAAGTCATGGATCGATACCAAAGCTGATGCAACTGTTTGTTACGAGCACTAATAACTTTTTTTGCATTACCTAAATCAACTTTAAGTTTCCCAATGCTTTGTGTAGACTCGCTAAATAACCTCAATATCGTTGAATAATTCTGAATTGCTCTGTTGAATCCACTATGATAAGTTTGAACAACTTCATCCACAACTTCCTCAACAATGTCACTTTGATCTTTCAATGTTTGGATTTCACTATCTCGGTCTTTTGAGGTCAAGATATGAACAACATGAGGTAACGAATCAAACCGAGATACCGTCCAGAGTTCATTTACATTCTCAAGATCATCTCTTAAATACTGAAATTCAAACAAACCATACATTGAATATACAGTTATACACTTACCTATTAAGTGCTCAAAAATATAAATACAGTTATAATGATCTCTAACAACCTTATATAACCAACTCTAGCTGAAAATGTATACAATCATGGTGTGTAGAGTATATTTACTATATCACCATCATTACACGCTAGACTATCATACTTAAAAAAGTTCTGATCCTGGAGTTCTACGAGACTAAAAGCCCTATAAGCTACATGACAAATGACAACAAGAGATGAATAATTGTCGCAATGATTAATTAGAAGTCACCTCTTTATCTTGAGGAACAGGTAATCCATCAAAGAGTCCCATAGCTCAAGGGAACTAAACAGACAAATCGAATTCGAAATTAAGCCTCGGCCACAATTCAAAATTCTGCAAGTAAACAGGAGATCAATTGCATATGAATTGCAATCCCGCTTGTGCGGAAAAATCCGTAGACGAACGGCGAAGATGAAATATTAACGATTGCTTACCGGAAAACAATAGATTGACGGTGGTGATCGGAGATCTGGCCGGAGGAGAGAGGAGAGCTTGGTGGGAGCTCCCAGCAAATGGAGGAAAGATCAAAAGGGGGCACTGACAATCTGGTAACTATATGTTATTAACCATGGTTGAGTTTTCGATCTGATGACCACATAACCTGTCTCCATAACCTTCTATCAAAGTGTCTAGCGAGAGGGTTAGGGGTAAAAAGGTCATTCCACATATAATTGAATCGGAATCCAATTCCCTTCCATGCCAACCAAACAAAGTATGGAATTAGATTCCAATTCCTGACGGATTCCAATTCCTTCCCAAAATTTCAATTCCATCAAAAACATTCTACGAACCAAACAGCACATAATACTTCGTACATGCTTTTATGCATTTGGTAAGAAATGTTAAATATCAATATCATTTTTGTATTTAAATAATATTTTTTTTATTTCTTTATATTTAGCATGGATATATTTAGGAGAAATGATATTTCTATCTATCTTCAAATTCATATTCTTACTCATTTCTAAACTTGATAGGACATAAGTAGACATAAATGATAGAAAATAATACTATTTCTATGTAATTAGTATAACACATAAAATTCAATTAATATTAACATATGCCCATAATGTGAAAAATCACTTTATGAATAAGATGGTTATGTAAGAAACAATGTTACATTAATAAAAAGTTGTTACCTACCCGTATTAGATGTTGTAGCAAAATAATAACGCTCAAATGTCCATTTATTTGGTGTTTTTCGTAACAAAAATTTGTTGCATTCAACACACTTGGACTTCTCAAAATTTATACAAAAATGGCTCTTTTATATATAAGACAAACTTTAATTTTTACACAACGAATTCGACATTGGAGGATTGAAATCTCTTTGATGAACTTGTTTTGGAGTTCGGCTTATAAGATTGTCTCGTATTTCCGCATTTATTTTAGTAATCTATGTCTATGTAGAAATTAATAATCTTGAAAAGCTTTTTATTCACAATTATTAGCAATAATCAAAATGTAAAAAAATCCAATGCATAATGCAAGGTTTGCTTAAATTTGGTTTGAGCAATCAAGAATTGAGATGGCCAATCTGAAATGGAGCATGCAACTAATTGGGTAGATAACTAGTTGAAAATGAATCGGTTAGTACTCCAACTAAAAATAAAAGAATCTTGAATATAAAATCCTTATGAGATAAAGAATTTGGTTTTTCTTACATCGAGTTTGAAAGCCTCCAATTCACATATAACTGACAATTATTGTGCGATTTTTGTAAGTATTGTTTTCATTGTATGTACATAAATATTCTTGTTGGTCTACTCATTGATAATGCAACAAATGAAACGAACCTAACACCAAATATAGAAACTTGATTCGACATTTATAAAACATTGATACCCAACAAAAGCATTTAACCTGGTCAAGTAAAGCACATAAATGACCAAGTAAACAAGACCACATATTTATTTACAAAAAGTTAGACACACAACACACAATCCAGCTGGCTGATGATGTCACATTACATGGAGGAAACAACGGATTCAGGCTCAGCTGCAGTTCCAGAAAGCGATCCTCTAGTCCACCTATTCAACATGCTTAAAGCTGCCTTTGGTTGATCCATAGGAACCATATGCCCAGCGTCATGAACCTTAAACACACCATAAAAGTAACCAATGTCAACTTTGACTTCCAAAAGTCAAAATCCAATTTGGAAGTTTGACTATTTTGGTCAAACGGGAAAGAAGAATACCTTGAGAAAACTGAGTGGGCCATGGGTTTTCAACATACCAGCTTCAGAACCATCAACTTCAAAAGGAACATCACTTGAAGCAACAAAATCTTTCTGACCACTCCATTCCATTGCATGAACCCATCTTGAATTACCTATTTACCCGAATAAAAAATTATTAATTTTTAATTTTAACACAAATAAAAAAAAAAATTAACTAACCGAGCCAGTTGCAAATAAGATCATATTCACCAGCATAAACAAGCAACTTAATCCCATCTTCTAGAAGATGAGGAATACCAGCTTCAAGATTTCTCATCCAATCCATAATCATGGCTTGATAAACAACAGGACTGCATGAAACAAAATCAATATCTCCAACACCAAGTGCATCTTTAACTGGTTTCTTGCTAAGAAGATTCTCCATTTTTGAAAAATCATAGCAAAGACTACCCTCACACTCTTTTCTAATGTCATAATGCTGCAAACATTACAATTAAATTAAACATTTAAATTTTTTGACTATAATGAAATTAAGATTTGTTTACATTGATGTTGCCAGCAATGGATTTGATTGAGCTGAAAATGGTGTTGCAAGCCAAATATGCAGCCATACAAGCTGTTGTTCCATCAGTTCCTATAAAGTTAATAATATTAGATATGTTTTATGCTTATGATGTTGGAGAATATGAAATAGAGATTACCACAAAGTTTAATAGCTGTTTCACACACTGGAAGTTTCTTGTTAATGTTTTTATAATCAGATTCCTCAATTATTCCCATGTCTAGTGCATAATCAGTGTATGCTTTGTATTGAATTAGAGGATCAGTGAGTCCATTTCCAATGGAAAATCCCTGTTTAACAACTTATAATCTAAGTACATAAACTAAAATTATAAAATTAAGAAAAAAGAAAATAAACCTTGAGGTTTATGTGGATTCCTTCTTTAGCTTTGTTTCCTTGGTGGACTCGAGCAGCAAAAGCGGGAATGTAATGGCCAGCATACGATTCTCCGGTTATGAAAAAGTCATTCTTTACATATTCAGGATGTTCTTTAAAGAAGGCCTGAATTGTACGATTAAGTTATTTAATCTAATGGATTTTCACATGAAAATGATGGAAATAAAGTGAACAAACCTGTAAGAAGTCATATAGATCATCACTGACACCTTGTTCGTTGTGGCGAATGTCTCGTTTGTCAGAGGTGTAACTGAATCCAGTTCCAGTTGGTTGGTCAACAAACAATAGGTTGGATGCCTGAATATCAACAAAATATCAGTATTGAATTCATATCAGGAAAAATTGAAGAAGATCATTAGTACCTGATCCCATCCGTACTCATTCCATGAGAGAGAAGAGTTATTTTCAATTTTGAAAGGACCATTTTCATAGAAGAGTGCAAGCTCACTGCTACACCCTGGTCCTCCAGTCAACCAGATAACAACAGGATCTGTTTTGTGACCTCGTGATTCGAAGAAAAAGTAAAACATCCTACAAAATCCAGGTAGGCTTCTTAAACGCTATGAAGAAATCATAAACAGATGAAAATAAAGTGCTTGTGTGAAGAAATTACAGTCAGTCACACTAGCAATTGAACTAGCCAAACATCAACTGAACTCAAAAGTATTCAATTAGATGCATAATTAGAATTCATGAGAGTTATGCAGCCTATAATTGAAGGTTTGGAGAGTGTACCGAGCAGCATGAGAGTGTTCGATCTGATAATAACCAGCATGATGACCTAAATCGTCAACAGATACTCCATTTGGAACTGCAAAATTGGGAAATTTGAACCGCTTCTCAACTAGCTTATTCTCCCCGATGCTCGATGATTGTAAAACAGCATCATCATCCACGATGTTGATCGATCGTTCTGGGAACAAATTGAAGTCCCTGATCATTTTCTTCGCGTCAGTTGATGGAAAACTAGGGTTTTCCAAACTGAGAGTTGTGGTTGAAGCGAATGGTGCGAGAAGAAGACAAATAAGGGCGAGAAAGAACATCAAATTCTCCATTGTTGAGGTGAGATATGAAGAATCTGAGAGAGATAATGAGGATTATAAATAGAGTGAAGCAGGGGATGATGTAATTGAAACGGAAATGAGTGAAGAAGAAGGTAAAGCAAAGCTTGTTGCTTGTGGGAACGAAACGGTGACGTTTGCTTTTCTTCATAAGAAACTGCTTTTGCTTTATTAGGCGGGAACCGTATTGCTTGGAGTGTGCCACTCCTTTCTTCACCCAACAAACCTTTTTCTTTTCACTTTTTAAGTATATATAAATTTAAGGGTTTTGGTAATGACGGCTCTTAGGGCTGTCACTATCATGCATAAAAAGCTTGTACATTGATTAAAAATGTAATATTTTTAAAATTCAGGGAGTTATCTTTTGTTATTTTGTCTTCTTAATGACAGCCCTAAGTGTTGTCATTAGCATTTTCCTAAATTTAATTTAATTTAATATAATTTAATTTAGTTTGATCGTAATAGTATAAATATTGAAATGGTTCACATTTTATCTGTTAAAATCCCTTTTTTGTCCTATTTCGTGTTGGTGCCTTTTTTTTCTCTGTTCCATGTTAGATGACTAGATTGAAGACAAAGATCCCACTAATATAAACTTTTGAAGGAAATGTAAATTGTAACATGTAAATTTAATTTTTCAAAAGTCCGTAACTTAGAATAACTCTTCTAACGACATGTAAGACCACTGATAAATGATAAATTAATAGGTGAAAATATTTACTATAACATGTAACTAAAACTGTAATTCATATTTGTTATTTCTCGATCTCAATTAAAGTTTCGTTTAATATTAATCACCTTTATATCTGTATTTTTTTTCTGCAATCTATAAACAACTTTTTGATGTTTATGACAACAATGTTAAAACGTGTTGATGTTTATGACAATAAGGTTAAAACGTGTTGATGTTTATACCCCCAATCAACGGAAAAGTTGGAAAACCGCATCCATACAATTGTATTCGAACTTCTAATTTAGTGTAGCGTTGTATAGTACATAAATAACCATTTCTTTTTTTCTAAAATTCTTCGTTTTAAACATTTCTAATAAGGTTTAATGTATCCTTTTAAACTCATCACCAAACACGACACATAACATAACCAACTGACTACCAGTCTACCACCATTTCTTTGGTGCGTACTTCAAAGATACCTTTCTCATTTTATATTTGGTTATTATTAATGTATGAGACCAATAAACACAAACCGACCTTAGCTCAGTTGGTAGAGCGGAGGACTGTAGTGTTATAATAGCTATCCTTAGGTCGCTGGTTCGAATCCGGCAGGTCGGATTTTTATTTTTATTTTATTTTAGAGTAAATTACAGTTTTTGTCCCTGTTGTTTTCCCGATTCTGCGTTTTTATCCCTGTACTTTTTTTTTCTGTTTTTTTGTCCCTGAGGTATGCAAAATTCCGTTTTTTTGTCCTTCCGTCCAACTCTGTTAAAATTAAGCCGTTAAGTTGTCTCACATGCCAAACATGTGAGGGTATTTTAGTCCTTTCCCCAAATTATTTGTATCTTGTGCATTAAAAATTGTACTTTTACTTTCTTCACCATCTTCATCAAGAACCCTACCCCCATCATCTAATAATCTGTAACAGGTTTCCAAATTCACAAATCAAAATTTGATTCACAAGCATCACGAATTCTTTACACTTGTTTTAATTCAAAAATCAAGATCAGTAAATACGTATGTCGAATTTTTGAGGGGGGGGGGGGTGAGATATACCTCATCAGGAGTATCAATCAGTTTGGAATCCATGTTACTATCTTCAATACGAGCAGAACCACGAACCCAATCACTGGAATCGCGTTTTTCCGGCTCCCGTACCAAACTCGCCGCCGTAGCAGAGAACGCTAAAGCTTCAATCTCCAAAACTCGAGTAGAAACTGAAATTGGTTTGGGAGACATACTCCCGTCAACAAGACGATCACCCTCCATACCCGTATCACCCACACCGTCACCAGAATCCGGCGAAACAACAACCTGCGGCGCCGGAACCCTATCCCGTTCAGAATCACCCTTAGAAACTTGACTGGAACTCGGAATCGACTTGGGGATTTTGTAGATCTCATCATCCCGAGTCTTTTCCGCCCTACCACGACCACCAGTTCGGCCGGAATCCGGTGAATCACCGCCCTGCAGCTCCGACGACGAACCTGTCAGTCTCGCAGATCTCCGATTCCGATCAGGTGGCTTATCTGGGGTATGATCGGCCACGCTCATCCTCTTCCCCACTGAATTCCGACCAACCTCCCAAAATATTACTCCAATCTGTGGGTGTTCTTCAAAGAATGGAAAAGATGAAGGTGATGAATGTTTGAAGATGATATGAACACTGTGATGTTTTTTTTTTAAATTAAAAGTAAAAATGAATGTACAAACTTTAAAGCACATGGTACAATTGTTTTTATTAAAAAGACAGAGATACCCTCATGTGCTTGGCACATGATGTAAGTTAACGGCTAAAATCAAACGGAAAGTGGACGGAAGGACAAAAAAACGGAAATTTGCATACCTCAGGGATAAAAAAACAGAAAAAAAAACCACAGGGACAAAAACGCTGAAACGGGCAAACCACAGGGACAAAAACCGTAATTTACTCTTTATTTTATTTTCCTTTTTCTATCTTTTTTTTCCCTTTAAGATCTACTGAATTCGTTATTCTGACTCCAACGACCACTATCTATGGATTCTGAACCTGCTTCTTCATCTTCAAGCTTCAACTGGAACCATGATGTGTTTATAAGCTACAGAGTTGAAGATACACACAAAAATTTCACAGATCATCTCTACGTAGCTTTGGTCCGTGCTGGAATTCGGACCTTCAGGTATGATCGTCAACTTCCGATTGGGGATAATTTATTGTTAGGGTTGCGAAAAGCAATTCGGGAATCTAGGGTTTCAATTGTTGTTTTCTCCAAAAATTATGCTTCTTCCGAGTGGTGTCTTGACGAATTGGTGAAGATTGTTGAATGCAAGGAGAATTTGGGGCACTTGATAATTCCTGTATATTATAACGTTGATTCAGTTGATGTAAGGAAACAATTGGGGGATTTTGCTGATGCTTTTGCACAGTATGATGATTGTTATGCTAATGATATTGCAAAGGTGGAACAATGGCGATTTGCTTTGAGAGAAGCTACAGAGTTATCCAGATGGGATCTGCAACATTTCGTGAATGGGTATTTTTGTAATTTATATTTTTCGCTTATCAATTGGATTAATAGACAGTTTTAAGTAATATATGTTAGGAAAATATAATCGTAATAATATATACAAATTCAGAAATCATTCGATTACAACAATTTTGATTGAGGCCTGCGAATTGCAGTGTCCTAAAACAGAATTTCGCCCGAATTGGTACGACTGTTTTGAGGATACAACAATCAATTCAAGTTTTAGAAACAAGAATCTAACGAATCTGAAAATTAGCCTTTTTGATGGAATTTGATTCGGTATTTATACTGATTGAAGGGGTGCGAATAACCAACGCAACTCTTCAATTTCGTCATACCTGTTCGGCTATAACTGTCAACAGAAAACCGCTAGAAACATTGTATCTGGTCATAAACGACAAAAAGAAAAATCGGGTTAGGGCTTAAAAATTAAATCCGAATTTCAATTAGAGCCCCAAAGCCCAAGGCCATCTTTTGACCATTTAATATATATATATATATATATATATATATATATATATAAATAAATTATATATTATATTTATATAGCCCAAACAAGCCTAAACCCACCACAAAGCCCAAGTCAATGATTTATTAGTTATGGGTGAGAAATACTTTATAAATGTACAAATGTTTCATTATTTGAGCAATGTGGGATGGCATCATTTCCATGTTCCAACAATATATTTGATTCTAGATATGTTTATAGCAACTGTTGATATAACTTAATTATGAAACTATTTTTAAAACATTGCAGGCATGAAGCAATGTTCATTCAAGAAATTGTTAGGCATGTTCTTGAAAAGGTAAAGATTACAAAACTACATGTCGCCAAACACCCAGTTGGATTAGAATCTCATGTTAAAAAGCTAACTTCATTGCTAAAAATTGGTTCAGATGATGTGAAATTTGTCGGTATTTACGGTATGGGTGGTGTAGGTAAATCGACAATTTCAAAATCTTTCTATAATTCAGGTTTTCACTTATTCGAAGGTAGTTGCTTTCTAGCAAACGTTAGAGAAGTTTATCAGCAACCAAATGGATTAGTTCGTTTACAAGAACAACTTGTTTCTCAAACACTAAAAGGAAAGAAAATCAAGATCGCAAATGATCATATAGGAATCACTTACATAAAAGAAAAACTTTGCTACAAAAGGGTTCTCATTGTTATTGATGACGTGGACGAACTATGCCAGCTGGAAGCATTAGCTGGACAGCGAAACTGGTTCGGTTTAGGAAGTAGAATAATTATAACAACAAGAAATAAGCATTTGCTCATTCAAGCTAAAGTGGATGAAAAATATATGGTCAAGAAGATGAATCACAACAAATCTTTAAGGCTATTTAGTTGGCATGCGTTTAAAAAACCTTTTCCGTTAATTAATTACAAGAAAATTTCGAATGAAATAGTAAGTTATGTTAACGGGATTCCGTTAGCTCTTGAGGTTTTAGGCGCTTCTTTGTTCGGGCAAACCAGAAAAGAAATTTGGAAAAGCACATTGGAAAAACTGAAAAAAATTCCTCCAAACAAGATTTTAGAAAAACTTAGGATAAGCTTTGAATCACTCGACGATGATAGTATAAAAAATATTTTCTTAGATATTGCGTGTTTCTTTATCGGTATGGATAAAGATTATGCTATTGATATATTCAATGGTTGTGGTTTTTTTCCTGGAGTTGGTATTAGTATCTTGGTTGATAGATGTTTGTTAAGAATCAGCTCGAATAATAAGCTTAAAATGCACGATTTAGTACGAGATATGGGAAGAAAAATTGTCAGTGAAAGTTTCCCTTTTGAACCTGAAAAACGTACCCGAATTTGGTTTCAGAAAGACGTACTCAACGTGCTAAGAAAAAACAAGGCAAGACTTTTTTTCCTTTTTTATTTATTTGTTACCGATTTGAGATAAAAAAGAATGTGTCAATATGTAATTCTCATAAAAAGTTTATAAACTTTTGTAGGGCTCACAAGCAATTGAAGGTCTTGTTTTAGATCTGTTAAAACCGGTGCATATAAACACCAAAAATTTGAAATAATGCATAAGTTACGGTTACTTCAAATCAACAGCGTACATTTAGATGGAAATTTTAAAGGCTTATTTGAAGAATTAAGATGGCTTTGTTGGCATTATTGTCAGTTGGACAGTTTGCCTGAAGAATTTCATCCAGGAAAACTTGTTTTCCTTGATATGCAACACAACAATTTTAGTACACTCTGGCACGGAACTAAGGTACAAAATCTTGATTATATGCCAATTTTTAATTTTTAATTTTTTTTTTTTTCCATTTTTCTTGATTTTGATTTCTACAGTTTCTTGGGAACTTGAAGATTCTAAACATTGGTGAATCTGAATCCCTAACAACAACCCCTGATTTCACTGGTGTTCCAAATCTGGAAAAACTGTCACTTGAATCTTGTCAAAAATTGTCAAATATCGACACAACGATTGGATTTCTGGATAAATTAACCAGTCTTAATCTGGGAAGATGCAACAACCTCAAAAATCTCCCAAACAGTATTTGCAATCTCAAATCACTTCAAACTTTATCTCTTAATCTATCCTCAAATCTGGAGCAATTGCCTGATAAACTGGGAGATATGGAACAGTTGAGAGATATTAATCTTTATGCAACCGGAATAACAGAGTTACCCGATTCCGTTGAATCATTACAGAATCTAAATTCACTGAATCTAGGAGAATGCAAGAATCTTAAAAGTCTTCCAAATAGTATTTGCAATGTGAGATCACTTGAATATCTGTACATGAACGGTTGCTCTAATCTGCTTAATTTACCTGAAAAAGTTGGTAATTTAAAATGTTTAAAAGTGCTCACTGCTATTGAAACTGCAGTTGAACGATTACCCGAATCAATCGGGCTATTAACCGAATTAACGGGCCTACATTTGGATCGATGCAAGAATCTTCAAAGTCTTCCAGTCAATGTACTTAATCTGATTTCACTTAAAATTCTCAATCTTGGTGGCTGCTTAAGAGTCAAACTAGCTGAATCTGGTCAAATGTGGGACCGATTACCGAATCTTACCAGCTTAAATCTGAGAAACTGCAATTTATCCGAACAAGATATTCCTCCTAATTTTGGGGTGTTTTTGTTTCTAGAATATTTGAATTTAGAAGGAAATAATTTTTACAGTCTACCGTTGAGTCTCGGTCAATTGTACAATTTGTTATCCCTTAATTTAGGTGGATGCAGAAACCTTGTTTCAGTCGAAGCATTTCCTCCTAATCTAATTTGGCTCATTTTAAACGGTTGTTCATCATTGGAAAAACTTTCACTTTCAAATTTAAAATATTTGGAAGATATGGAAGTTAAGAATTGCAGTAGTTTAGTTGAGATTGAGGGATTAGAAAACCTGTATTTGATCACAACAATACACATGGAAGGATGCAACAGTTTGTCTACTGAATTTAAAAATAGTTTGATACAGGTACGTTTTTTTATGTTTGTGTGCATACATAAATACACATATATATATATATATATATATATATATATATATATATATATATATATATATATATATATATATATACCTATATAGTGAAGAATTAGTTTCAGAACCCATTTTAGGTTATAGAACCCGCAAAACTCAATCTAAACCATTGATTTTCAAAATGAAATGATCATGAAAGATACATGAAGTGATTTAATGAGGGACCCCCAAATTTTGGTTTGCATGTATGTTATTCATGCACGAAAACATATATGTTATTGTGCATGTATGTCTTCACGTATGTATACATAAGTGTTATTTTTGCATTATTTGAACATATATGTTTTTCAGTATTTTTGATGTTTTTCTTAAAGTATATGTTTGATCTGGGTTAAATGTTATTGTTTTGCATATTTTTTTACTAAATTCTAATATTCTTAGATGGGTTCTGCTCGGTATATATATATATATATATATATATATATATATATATATATATATATATATATATATATATATATATATATATATATATATATATATATATATATATAAACGGCCCGTTTGAATCTGATGACTTGTTTTGTGATGAACAGGGACACTCTGGGCTTGTGCACAGTTGTGCAATTTACTTTTCAAGGATGGAGATTTCTAATTGGTTTGAGTATCAAAACACGGGGAATTCTTCAATTTCTTTTGAAGTGTCTGAAGATTTGGAAAATGATCAATTAGAAATGACTGTTTGGGCTGATTATTCGTTTGGTAAACTTGATACTCGAACAATGCGGTTTAAAATGCATTTAGTTAATATAACAAATGATGATGAGTTGACTTGTTCACTTCCGGGTAGCTCCTTTGAAATAGGGTCATGGGTTAAGCATATACCACCAAATTACGCGATTAAAAGTGGAGATAAAATCGAGGTTTTTTTTTAAATCAAGAGATATGAGTGTTAATGAAGCGGGGAAAATGGAGAGTAATGCTAAGATAGAAAAGTTTGGAGTTCATGTCACGAAAAAGAAACATGATTTCAACTTGGCTACACATAAAAAAAGAGGCCTTAATGACAATGTAGTTGAAACAAAACCTGAACCTAAATGGTAAGTAATTTTCAATTCTAATTAAGACTAGTTCTTTTTAATAAATTTACATTTAGACTATTAGCTAACATTGTATTGTAAAAATGTCTTTTTTAGTTATGTGATAGAATGACCGAGCTAGATCAGCTACATCTACACAACGAATGAGTGCTTACATGGCGTTTTCGCTAATCAGTGTGTGGTCACTATTTTAGTCAGCAGACGAGTTAGATTGATATGGACCTGTGTATGTATGCATGTGTATGTATAAGCTTGTATTTAATGTGTGTATATCTATATGTATGTACGTGTTAGAGTCTTTATATATATAATTAAGGAAATTTTTTTGAAAACTTGCCATGTCATGAAGTCCACATCAACAACGCTGAGTCACCTACACGTCCACTGTTAGCAACAACCGAAAAGGTTCAGCAATTTGTGAGAGTATGATTGCTTTAATTTTTTTAATGGTTGAATTATATAAAATTATATATAAGTATGTGAATTTGATTCTTTAATTTGCATAATTCATTAAAATTAGTTAAAATGATATTTTCTAACTTATAGGCTACAGGTAAAGAAGCAATTAGTTGCAGGATCTGTGGCGCCTGTATCCAAATGATTTAATTGAGAAATGTGGATAAAGTCAACTTATGCAAACAAGAAAGAAACAACAGTGATACAGATCTAGAAGCTTCATGTTCTATCCAACCATCCAACCATGTTTTTAGGATTTATCTTTTAAAGTTTGTTTTAGCTCTTATCCTTTAGTTTGTTTCTTTTCGAGTTGGTTTAGGATTTGTTTTAGTTTTCTAGTATTTAAACTATCGTATTGTAAGGTTGGATGGCAAGTTATTGAAATAAGAAAACGTTTCGTTTGAAACAAGAACTCGTGTTCTTGATTGTGAGTCGGTTGGCCGAACACACCCTCAAGCTAGGGTTTAGCTTCCACTAATACGAATCCGTATCAAACAGCCTTGAAGGCCATTAATTTTGGGTTATCCATTTTCTTCAAACCGGGTATAAATAATCAATTTTTTATTTTTTATTTTATTTGCATTGAATAAATCTTTTATAATTATTTAATTTTATTTGCATTGAATAAACTTTTTATATATTTTTAAAGTATAATTTTTGCAGGTGAGAGATTTAATGAGATTGTAGGTAGTCCATACAACATGGCTCCTGAAGTCTTGAAACGAAACTATGGCCTGAAGTTGATGTTACATATCGCTTTGTGCGGTCCCACCATTTTGGGCAGGTCGGTTTAATTCTTAAAATTTAATTACAGGTGGAAAACGGTCGGGTCAGGTCGGGTAAAAACAGTTCGATTTGGAACGAGTAATTCAAAAGCAGATCAAAACGGGCCGAGTTGACACACAACCAATCTTTTGTTCTTTTCTCATGAAATATGTCTACGAAACCTATATTATTAAAATATTTATTCGATTTTTTGATTCGGAACGAGTAATTGTAATGCAGATCAACGGACCGAGTTGAGCTACAACCAATTTTTTAATCCTTTTTCATGAAATATGTCTTCGAAACCTATATTATTAAAATATTTATCTATTTTTTTTAATAATGCAATTGAAGAGGCTGTGTAAGCATCTAATACACTTCGGGTCGACCCGTTGGGCCCAATTCTGAACAAGTTTTTAAAAATATAACCCGAATCAACCCGTTTTTCGATAAGTTGACTTAAAGTATGTTTAGACTTATTTTTGAACAAATTTATTTAAGGTCCATAACCCCTTTGGTTCCTAAATTCATGGATCCAATAGAGATGGAAAAATGGGTGGGTCTGGTTGGGTTACGGGTCAGAACAGGTGATTTTAATACAGGTCAAGATGGGTCCAGGTTGACCCACAAATATTTGTGTCCCTTCTTTCCTTAATTTTGCAGCTAATCAATGTATTAAATATGATTACCAAAACTATATTTTTACATTATCACTCTATTTTAGGACCAAAACCCATTTTTGGTACACCATCTTTGACTTCAAAAAAGTCGAACCGACTCTAATAGGTCAACGTTCAACTGTAAATCCTACACTATGTGCTAACATGACATCATCTATTGCTATACAGAAGAAGAGAAAACGAGTTGATAGTAAACGAAAGGTCAAATGGGTATTATCTCAAACTAGGCCAAAATGAAAAGTATGTTACATGCCTATATTGACACAATCTTTATGAAAATTTCTATAAGTCGCCCGTGATTAATCACGGGTTATAGGCTAGTTATATATATATAAGTATAGATCATTGGCGTTCTGTAATTGTGGGTTGTTTATAATTCAACTAGTTATATCAAAGAACCTTTAGACTTTTAACAACGGCGATCAAACTCAAGTTATTAGCACCATTTTAGCTTTCTCTCTTCCAGACCAAACAATTGATCAAATCCATGTTGTGATGACCAAATACACATCAATGTATCATCAAAGCATAAGGTACATCATATTTATGCATGCTAATCCAAACATAAATGGGAGAAAGAGTGGCGGGTAAGACGATCAAACCGAGCAAGAAAGAGAGGGTGTGTGTCGTCTGTTGTTGTCGTTAGGGTAGTGACGGAGGACATGTTTTTTGTGGCGACCGACCGCAAATTTAACCACCCCATTACGCCTCGTCTTTGACACTTCATCCAATTCAAAAATAAGTGATACACTCTGATAATTTGACTTATTTGGTAAAAGTTGTGGGGGTCACACTAACTGATTATCTCATTTAATATAATGAAATGATTTATAAATCTTTATTTTTACTTTTAAACATCGTTAACTTTCCTTTATTCTATCCAAGTATCGAGTTTAATCTAATATCTTTACAATAATTAATTTGAATCGGAGAAAGTGCATACTAAACATTATTAAATTGTGCTGGGACTAAGGTGTCAACAGTTCTAAAGTGAAGGGTATAAATTGTCAATACTAAACATCCTGAAGCTCTAATCGCACTTCTTCATATTCAGACCTCTTTGCTAGGGTTTCCGTTTGACCTAAAAACCCACACACAAATAACAAACGTTATTCTACTCCGTTCTCGTCAAAGAAAGGAGATTAATCGGAAAAAGGCCCAATTAAAGGTAAATTCATGTGTATCTCACACGCATGACTCGTATTATTGGTAGTTATTAATTTTTTGTAATTGTTTTTAACCGATTGGATGATTCGATAGAATAACAGTTTGTTATTTGGTACAATTAGATATCTGTAGGTGTTTTGATTGTTCAATTCGATGGCTGGAAAAGATTCGGACTACCGTATATTTATAGGAGGGCTATCATGGGACGTCACCGAGCGTCAGCTTGAAGACGCCTTTAGCCGTTTTGGAAAAGTTGTCGATGCTCAGGTTCATTAATTCTCTTGTGTTTTATATTGTGATGTATAATTTGATAAATTCATCTCTACGTTGAGGTCAATTACTGATAAAGTGCGTATAGTAGATCTACCATTTTTAGGGTTCTAATTTTCGTAGAATGGGGTAATATTATCATTCATGCTGTTTCTCTAAACATATGGTTCGTTCTATTGGACAAACTGTCAGAAACCTGCATCAGCAAGTTTTAACCTTTACTTTTAAAGTGGATCGCTTGAATTTTGAATTGAGGATTTGGGGAATCTATGCCCTAGAATTTGACATCAGTAAAATTATTATACACTTTTAGTGGAACATTATGTTACTAGGATTGTCTGTTCTTCATTATATCTTTAAAAGGTTAAGTTTTAACTTTATCATTATAAGTTATATATATATTTCAATGCTTCTGTTATTAATTATCTGTTTGTTTGTTTTCTTTGCTGGAATGCTGGTTCTGATATTTGGTTGCTTAAGATGGATTTGTTTACAAGGCGTTTTCAGTTCTGTTGGGTTGAACTGCTGTTGGTTGTGTTGAAATAAAGCATATGCAGAATTTCATTGAAAGAGACTAATATCTGATTTCTGCTAAATTAGGGTTGTGGTCTGTTTTGAGTAAATACAGTGGTTTGAGATCCATATGGATTGCAGTTTGGAGTTCCTCATATGCCTTAACATATGGTTGAATGTCCGAAAATCAAAAGGTTTTAGCAAACTTCATGAAGTATTTTAACTATTACAAAATCAAAACCTGTTTTAAAATTTTAATGTTTTCTGAGATACTATACAAGATGTCTTTCTGAAGTCTGAAAAATCATTGTGGCTTTTGGGTTCATTCACCAGCTAAAGTTACTTTGCGAGAACCAGTTTCATCAGTACAAGGTTATTTGAGGCGCAGATAAGTGAAATACAACGTGTATAAGTGTACTTGAATCAAGAATAGTAAGAATTCAACTTTGAGCAGTAGTTTCTGAACATGATGATTAGTGATCTTTAGCTGCTTCAGCTGTTTAGATATGACCTGTTTGAAAACTCAGCACTCAGATTAACACCAACGCCTGTTAGGATTAAGATGGCCACACTCTTTTCTATTGCTGTTTTGAGCAGTTTTCATTCTCTTCCGATTAAGATCTCTAATTGATATTCAGATTAAAGTCTTGTTAAACTGAAAATTTAGGGTACATAGCTATCTTTTATGGAACATTTGGTGTTCAATTTGGCTTCCGTCTTAGTACTTTCAGTGAGTAAATTTTTTATTTCTGTGTTGCCTATAATCAGTTCACGAGGGTTATCTGAGGTTATTTGTATTACTTGAAGTTCTGTACATGTTAGTATGGGATTCTTTTTGTTATTTTCTATCTAGACAACATTTGTTAAAAATTACTTGGTACCATCTTTTCAAGATTTGTTCTATGAGATGATGGATGTTAGACTCCACATTGGATCTGTGGCTCAGTGGCTTCACTTCCATTAATAAGATCTGCAATCTCATAAATTTTCTTCTTTTTTTGTTGAAGATCTGTACTGCGTATCCCGTTAAAGCAACTACTTAGGCTTGATTTACCATTTATTGGATGAGAATGTGAATTGTGCTGGTATCAGGCTGAAGCCGATTTGTTAGGAAATGTGAATTACACACACATAATAGACTTATTTTGCTGTTTGCTCTCTTCCTGTAAGGGAGCCATAAATCTTAAATATCTATATCAGTTTGATGAGGAATCTATTAGATGAAACAGCAGTCAACTGCATAGGCAAAAGGTCAAGCATCCCATCCCGAGGGCTGTATGGCTTTCTGAAAGATCAGATACTAGATAGTAAAGTAACAGATAACTTACATTTACCTGAAGAAATTGGTAAAGAGATTGAGTAATTAGAGATTGTCAGTACTGTTAAACTATGAAACCTAACAAATTATTGTAAATCAGTTAAAGATCTGTGTTTGGGAACAAAGGGGTTGATTAAATGATTGGTACAGAGTGTCCGATTAAAGAATTTTAAGAAATTAGTTGTTTGTTGGCCAAATTGATCTACAGGTATAGAAATAACTTAGCATGTGTTTGGTCTTGTCATAATTCCTACATTACTTTTTTAAAAATCAATTTTCTTTATTTTTTGAAACTTTGCTTCTGTTATTGTAGGTGATGCTTGAAAGAGACACTGGTCGCCCACGTGGATTCGGTTTCCTAACATTTTCAGATCGCCGAGGCATGGAAGATGCAATCAGAGAAATGCACGGTACTGATTTTGGTGAACGGGTCATCTCAGTCAACAAAGCTCAGCCTAGAATGGTCGGTGATGAGGAGGATCACGGTTACGGTGGAAGCTATCCATCAGGCGGCAGAGGTGGTGGTGGTGGTGGTTATGGCGGCAGAGGTGGTGGTGGTGGTGGTTATGGCGGTCGTGGTGGTGATGACAGATCTCTGGGACAAGATGAATGCTTCAAGTGTGGCCGATCAGGCCACTGGGCTCGTGATTGCCCTTCAGATGGCGGTGGCGGCGGCAGAGGTGGTGGCAGGCGTGGCGGCAGAGGCGGTGGCAGAGACTTTTCTTCCCGCCCCATGTTTGGTGGTGGGCGTGGGGACCGCTATGGTGAGCGTGAACGTTATGTGGATGATAGATACGATGCAGGGCGGTTCAGTGATCGAGACCGCTATGATAGCAGAGATACTAAATATGGAAGCCGCACTCGCTATGATACCGACAGGTTTTTTTCAAGCAAAATGACTGTTTTACCCTCGTCAGTTATATTATTTATATTTTTATAACCAGATCCAACCTTTTCACCCAGGTACGCACCGACTGGAGGAGACCGGTTTGGTAGTGATAGGTATGAAGCACCGGATCGTTATCAACCACCACCACCGCCACTACCACCACAGAGTGGCGGTTATGGGCGGGAGAGAGAGTATGATCGGGATGTGGGCCCAAGGAGGAGCAGTGACAGATATGGCGGCGGCGGTGGTGGTGGTGGTGGTGGGCCAGCACGTTATGAAGGTAGAAACTATAGGGAGAGAGCTGTTCCGTATGACCGTCCTAGAAGGGGTGGTGGCCGTCCGTCTTCCTTTGACTATTGAAAACTTTACTTGGTTGTTGGATTTTATGTTAGTCTGCTTTATATTAGAATCACATACTTGTTAATGATTCTGGATCTTATGTTTGGTATGTACTTCGTTTTAATTGGTTGTTTTATGTTAGTGTGCTAATTTTGGAACAGATAAACCAGTGTTAATGTTCAGCTCTTTTGATAATCGTTTTCTCTACTGCGACTGAATGATTGCAACATTTTATCCTTGGCCATGTATCTTACCTACAAAAGTAATATGAAAGTGGCTTTGAAAGATTACATAATAAATCTTACGGGCTAATGAATGGTAATGAGAAATGAAATGAATATTTTTTAACCATTGCTATTACTTGGTTGATACAAGTAATCATTATTTATTAATGGTAGTCGGTGATGGTGGTGGGTAGTGTGGTGATTGTGTGACGAGTTACGATGGAGTGGTGGTTGTGGTTGGAGGTGGCGGAGGTCGGTGTTGGCAGGGACGGCGCCGGTTGGTGGCGGAGGGGGTTGGTGGTTGGGGAGGCGGCGGAGGTCGATGGTGGTAGCGATAGTAGTTGTGGTCGGTGTAAACATACATATTCGGATTCATTACCTTGAATCTATTATCCCCAATTTACTAGGTAATGGTTCAAGACCCAATTATAAGTAATGATTGACTATAAACTCCTTAACCAAGCATCATTAATCATTCTAATAACCAAGAAGATAGTGTTTCAAAAGACTCAATTATAAGTAATGAACCGAGCTACATTGGTTTGGTTCTCGGTTCTAGTTTTTATGAAAAATCGGTTTTCAGTTCCAATCAATTCTGTTCCAAGCGGTTCGGTTCGGTCCAAAGCCGATAAAAACCCGGAAAAAGTTAAAGAAATTACTTCGGTTCGGTCCCAAGTCGAGTCGAATATCAGGAAATTTGAGATCGATAGGGGTGTTAACGATTCGAGTCGTCCAAGGGGTGTTAACGATTCGAGTCGAGTCGAGTCGAATATCAAGAAATTTGAGCTCGGCTCGTTTAGTAATTACTCGGCTTGAGCTCGACTCGAGCTCGAATAAGCTTTAAAAATTGGGCTCGAGCTCGAGTTCGCAAATTTATATAGTGTTCGAGCTCGAGCTCGATACTCGTTTATGTTTCCATATTTTTTGAAAATAACTAATTTACAAACTCGAAAAGCTCGTTAATTACTTGACTCGTTAACACCCTTATTAATATATGTATATCCTTGTACTTATTATATCAACACTTGTATTTATTGTATAAAATACTTGTTCGGCTCGCTAGGATTGACTCGTTAAGATCGTCTGGCTCGTTCGACTCGAGATTTAACGAGCTATCGAACGAGCCGAGTCGAGTATTAAATTATTAGGCTCGGCTCGTGAAATTAATCGAGTCTTGTTTTATGTTCGAGCTCGACTCGAGATCGAATTCGTATAAGCTCGAGCTCGATATAAACGAGCTCGAGTAGCTCGTTAAAAGCTCGAGTCGTTAACACCCCTAAGTCCCGACTGGTTCTCGGTCCAGTTTGTTCGGTTCCGAGCATCATTGGTTTAGTCCTCGGTCCGGCCAAAATTATTTTTTCGATTCTCGATTCTAGTCGATCTGGTCTGATTCAGTTCTCGGACCCTGCACAAGCCTGAAGCAAAGCTGATCTCAAGATTATTTAAAAACAGTAATATTGACCAAAACGAAAATGAAAGAAAAGGAAAGGGATTTATTTAGGGACACATGAAGATTCGATAACAAAGTTAGATGAAATTAAATTGGACGGCTTGGAAATATCTCTCATAGCAGGAACATCCCACGTTTTATTATGACGTCATATACCACAAACAAGCAATAAGTATAAACAATTGAAAAGTATTGTTGCACTCTTCTCATCGTAGAAAACAGATGTATGTTGAATAACTTGAATTACTCATTTCTTTATAATAAAATTGTTTAATTGTTAATGAAGTAGTGAAGGTATTTTTCACCTAAGGTCCTATGTTTCAAAATTATATAATTATGTAAATGTTGTATTTAATAATTTATTTAAAATTTTTTAGTTCTTTTAAAACATGGAAAGAGTAGTTTTTTTTTTTTAAGAAAAACGTAATATAAATTCAAAAGCATCGAAATGGACTTTTGAACATAATAAAATGCAACCACGACCACACACATTCTATCTTTTCCCAAATTGGTACCAAAAAATGTTCCTAGAGGAGTATCCTATGTTAGACTTAATAATTTATAAGATTACTCAACAACTTAGATTAATCGATTTAATGGGCGAATTGCTTTCCTTTAAAGAACGACATATACGGGGGTAGAGAGAGTATTTCCAGAGAGAGATCCGACAAAATTCGGGTGAAAATCGAGTGGAAACGAGATGTATGTGAAAGCGTATAAAAACATACATTAGTATATACACGCAAGTCTGAATATGTGTAAAAAATGTATGTATGAGTATGTAGAGGGTATGAAAAACAAAACATGTAAATATGAGTATGCGAGCCTTATGCAATTTAGATTCATTTGATATTCAATATCGTGTGAAACATATCAAATTATATTAAATGTCGTATATTTCTTGAAAGAACTTCAGATAGCAAACGATAAAAAAGAAGAAAAAACAAGTCTAAGGACTTTAATGTCTGTATGTGGGGGTCATGGGTGCGTGCTACTGTTAAAGTAAAGCTAAAGAGCTCATTTTCCTTTCTTTAAATTTGTTTTCTTATATATTATTACCCACTTCATATTAATTAAAAAAAATTTAAGAGGATAATTATATATGTTAGCTCCTTTATAATCATATCACTAATTCACTAGAAGTCTAGAATTCAACAAACTACATCAATGGACCATGGACAAAAAGGGGGACCAGAATGATGAGCCTTTTTTTTCATCTTTTTTTCCTTGTTAAATAATCTCAAAATTAATTACTATAGTAATAATAATGAAAATAAACCACCGTTATTTGTGGTGGTAGTGATATATAAAATAAAAACAATAAAAAATGTTATGGTTTTCGGTGGTGGTGATATAACAACCGAACCACCACCATAAAACATCCCGTAATAGTCACCATCATCGCTGCCGCCTCCTCCGGTGTTGCCGCTAGCACTATCTCCGGTGATCGTTCCACCATCAGTGTATGATTTGTACCCATCGTCATCCCTACACAAACGGTAACGTTAACCAACCTTATATGGTATCTTGTACATCATGCAATGAAAGTAGTACATGTTGGTTTAAAAGTGTTTAAAAAGTAGGGTTCATATAGAGGATGCTTTTTAAAAGTTACATACACATGCTTATTGGTAAAGAATAAAAGGGTAAAAAGTTGCTATTAAAGTGATGATTACACAATGATGATATGACTCAAAGTGCATATATTACTCCTAAAAACTTACAATAGTTACTTAACATTTATGGTCAATATGAGAAATCAACCCAAATAAAATTAGGGATAATATATGTATAGATCATGCAACCATATGTCATGTCACGGCTCTCAAATAACTTAATCCCTCTTTGAATATACATTTACCAGATAATCAGAGAAAAGTTTGAAAACAGTCACGTTAAATGGTTAAGTAGCATATATCACGAATAAAACTCGGTTACCCAAAAGAACATATAATGGGAACACTTTTTTTAAGAAAGAAAAAAAAAAAAACCAGAGATCATGCAACTATTAAAAAAGGTACGTTATGACCATCCATATAAAATAAAATAAAATAATAATGTAAAACATTACACTCCGGCCAAGTATCAATAGTTTAATTTTTTTTAAAATAATATAAATAAGAAACATTGCATATTTTATAAGGTGAATATAAGTAAATATTAGCAAGCTAGAAATGAGCCACAATGGAAACACTTCTTTTTTTCTACAGAAAAGATGCATGCAGCTAATTATCCTTTTGTTAACATTCAATTATCAATATAACTAATCTTCAAAAGGGAATTAATAATGTGATGGTCTAATAATAAATTATCTGAAAATGAACTCTTACAGGTTACGAGTTTGATCTATTTCTTAAGTTAACATTTACCAGATGGTCAAAACGACCACAACAATGATTAGGTCACGTATATCACAAACAAAACTCAAAGAGTACGTTATAAACGAAATATCTTTTTAAAACAAAATTTTAAAAAAAATATATAAAAAAGGAATCAATGAAGTGTGGCCCTCTCTGTAGCAACAAGTCGCAATTTCCAGCTTGCTTACACATTTTATTTTCAGATCCTGACAAAAATGATTTTGATATTTCTCAATTCTCACCCATGAAAACAAAATATCTTTACATTTTGGTCAGGTTCTGATAAAGCTAACTTCCCTTTTATTTAATTGAACGAAAGAATCCTATTGGCTCTTGCCCACATGAAAAGTACAGCTTTACACCCTTTGCTGTTTTTTTCAGAGCATCCATTTGCCTAATCTGGTGAGCCCCATTGATAAATTAAAATGACCGTTTTACCCTTTTTTTTTATTTTTCAATTACGTGACCTATAATAAGGCTTTTTGGTGGGAATCTACTAAACCAAGTAACCTTTGATTTTGTTCATGATCTAACAAAAATGAAGTTCCCTTTGCTTAGTTTGATATGAAGAAAAGACAGGATTGCCCTTTTCGTAATTGTGAGCTAAGTTGATATATTGGGGATGGATCTAATATATTAATATATTATATGTGCAATATTTATATATTATGAAACTTTTTGCTAATTTCCAATTTGAATCCTAAGGGAAGCCAGTGGAGACTTTTGGCCCTTATAATAAAGGGTAATTTTCCTGTTTCTCAAGGAAAAGGACACTTGATGCCCTTTTTAAGGTGTTGTAACTTACTTCCAAGATGGCAGTGGGGACTCTTTGAGATCCTAAAAATAGTGTTTAGTGCCATAACCTTGATTAGAACACCATTAGGCCCCACTTAATATTTAAAATCAAGTTGAAAGGGAAAAGTGGAGTGGAAGTAGCAAAAACGGAAAGATTCTTCTAACCACTAAAGGGTAGAATAGAGATTTAAGCCGGCAAGTTTACAAAAAAAAAAAAAAAAAAAACACATAGCAAGTAGAATGTAAAGCCAAAGGGGCAATTGGATGTCAAATTACTATTGCCATTACTACATATATGGGAGCTTACAAATTTTTATTTATACAGAGTAATTTCATATCAAATGATAATTATGTCATTACTATATAAAAAGGTGCTACTTGCTAGTTGTAAAAGGAAGAACATAAATTGTCATTTGGTATGAAATTCCTTGTATGGATAAAAAAATTAATCCGTATGAATCAGCTCCCATACTATGTAAAGCAAAAATATATAGTAGGACCAAATAGACACATACCTTGGCCCACCGAACACTCCGGCATACATCGTTAGTTGAGTCACAAGGGCAGCCGATTTCGGCTCATAGCTCGAGGCCTTGGCATAAATTGCACTCATGCCATCTCCCGATGGCACGAAGAATGCACCATTTACCATTATATCCCCATCCGTTCTCCAATTCCATCCTGCCCAATTTCCTTCATCCGTGTCCACTCGCTTTGTTACCTACATCATAAACGATTAGAATCTTAAAAAGTTAAAAGTACTAAACATTATTAAGCTAAGCACATGAACAAATAATAAATGTCATCCGAAAACTACCTCTTTAGAATCGGAATTTTGTGGTGCAATGTAGCGGTTGCCTTGACTATTAATCGTCGGGTCAGCGCTACCGCCAATCGCGTACATTTTCCACTCGGTAAAATCATTATTCACCACATGAAAATACCCATGTCGACACCTTGGCATTCTTTGTATCAAACCTCTCCCAAAATGATTAAATGCAAACGTAACCTACACACAAAACACCGTTAAACACACAGTAAGCTAAAACATGGTAATGTACAAGTCATTAATGCACGATAGAAAGTTACCTGCATTCCTTTGTCGGGCATGTACGCGTCGTCGTGACCCATGAGCATAACTTCGTTATGGCGAGTGAAATAGCTGTTTGAAATGGTAATGGCGGTGGACCCCAGTACAGCATCGATTAATCCGTCCGTACAGTGGGAAAGAGAGCAATGGTCGATCCAGATGTTTCTTGATCCGGCGATGGAGATTCCGTCACCGTCGGATCTGCCTCTGTACCCGACATGTGATGGACTTGACCGTATGTTAGTATTTCCCGATGGCTTGCAATCGTAGACGCGTATATTGTGAATGATGACGTTGCTGATGTACTGGAGCGTGATGCACCCGCCGCCGGTGATTGCCACGTTGGCACCGCGGCCGTCGATTGTTTTGTAGCTGTTGACGATGAGTTCGTGTTTAAGTTTGATTACCATGTTGGATGAAAATACGATCCATAGAGGTTCGGTTTGTAAGACGGCGAAACGCAGGGTTCCCGGAGTTGGGTTGACGACGTCGTGGTCGGAGGAATCGGTGACGACGTAGATCTGACCGCCTTTGCCGCCGACGGCTGATTTTCCGAACCCAATGGCGCAGTCAGCTAAACGTTGGCGGTTATTTGCCCAGTTTGAGTCGCAACGCCAGCAATCGTCGATTGGGTTTCCGGTGAGACATCCGCCGCCGGTGTTCAGCATTTCTCTTCTATGAATCGACACATTTAGTCTCCTGTAAGTAAAAAAAAAGGAAATTTAGTCAAGATAATCCAAAATGAAGCAGGTTTGCAGAATTCTTGCAGACACCCAGATCCAAAATTTTCTAGTTTTACTAAAAAGCAGTTATTTTTCTTGAATTTTTTTGCTAAAAGAATGATACCCAGATAGTAGAACACAGTAATGAGCAAAACCCAGCTGAGATTTCTTCCAATTTTACAAACAATGCCCAAAAAACAAGATTCTTGGCAAGAGTAAAAAGATAGCAAAAATGGGGGTTATGCAAGATTCATAAAGTTGTTACCTTTGTACTTCTTGAACCACTGCTTCAGGATTAGGGTGTTGATGAGGGAGTGTGAGGTTAAAAGTGGCTCTAATAACAGAAAACAGAGATGTTAAGAGGCAAAACAACAAAATGTATGTGCTACAAGAGTGAGTAGGAGGCATATCTTGTTTAGATTTTTACAGGATTAAATTCAATAAATGGGAAGAGGTTTGCTTTGTCAAGAAAGCTCATACAAAGTAGCTGTGTTCAACATGAAAGGCAGAGTGGGGGAGGGAGCAAATTTCGGGAATTGTGATTGATGTTATATAAATTATAATAATATCAATGGGGTGTCATGAATAATGATGCTAATCGGTTTGGGCTGTCAAATCGTGTTATGTTTCGTGTTGTTGGATAACATGATATGACATGAATCCGTTCAACACGAAAACAACACGACACGAAGTCGTGTTTTATTTTGGTAACACGAACACGACACGGTTAAAAAACGATAAATACGATAAACACGACAACACAAAATAAATAACAAATTTCTTACTTATTACATGATAAAAACACGAAAAACACGACAAAATCATAACTATCGTGTCAATTTCGTGTTAATCTCTGAACACGAACACGACACGACACGACTTCGTGTTTGTTTTACACAACACGAACACGACACGAAAACGAATTCAAATTTCAGTTTCGTGTTAATTTCGTTTCATTTCGTGTATTTTTGTCGTGTCGTGTCAGGTTTTGACAACCCTACAATCTGTGAATAAAATAGTTGCAATTAACAAAGCAAGTGAGGGGTTAAAACTCAGACAAATGGGGATACGGGGAACTGAGAAATCTATCGATGGGTTGATTTAGTTTTCGTACAAAGTAACGCCTAAACGCAAATGAATTTTCCTAATCCTTTATAAGTAAAAAGGAAAGAATTTTGCTGATAAATACTCCCTCTATTTCAAGAAAAACTTTATCATTTCACTTTACCTCAAATTTTAAGATAATAGTTAGAAGTTGAGTTATTTGTAATAAGTTTAATTAAAATATAAAATTGGTTTAAAGAGACAAAGATAGTTAGTGAATAGTTAGAGCATCTCCACCTATAAACTCTATAAAACTCACTCTATCTCTATAATTAATGGGTCCATTCACTCTAAACATAACCTCAACTCCAACCATAAACTCTATCAATCTCTGTAAAACTAGTGGGACCCATAAAAATCATATTTTTAATTAATTTGTTTTACATTACGAAAGAAAATTAGAGTGAAAGATATGTGGGGTCCATAGATAGAGGCATGGATAGAGGGAATATCATCTCACTTCAAATATAGAGGGACTTTTTCTCTCACTATATATTTAGAGTGATGGATAGATGTGGGTTGGAGAAGATAAAACTTCAAATATAGAGATGGAGAGATGGATAAAGTATGATTGGAGATACTCTAAACATAACCGCAACTCCAACCATAAACTCTATCAATCTCTGTAAAACTAGTGGGACCCATAAAAATCATATTTTTAATTAATTTGTTTTACATTACGAAAGAAAATTAGAGTGAAAGATATGTGGGGTCCATAGATAGAGGCATGGATAGAGGGGATATCCTCTCACTTCAAATATAGAGGGACTTTTTCTCTCACTATATATTTAGAGTGATGGATAGATGTGGGTTGGAGAAGATAAAACTTCAAATATAGAGATAGAGAGATGAATAAAGTATGATTGGAGATGCTCTTAGTGATTAGGTCGTTAGTAATAATAATATTTTATTATGTGGAACTCATCAAATGTAACAAATAAAAAGTTTATTTGTAGGACAAAAATTTAGGGTGAGATGAGAAGTTTTTTGTGAGACGGAGGTAGTAGTTTATATCTTTGGATAAATGTATAATTGTCTATATCTTATATTCTTCATACATTTTTTATGCATAATTGTTGTTATTGTTGCTTTATCTAGGGATGTGTTCGGTTCCGGAACCGGACCGAACCGGACCGGAACCGGTAAACCCGGTTACCGAAAAAAGGAAATTTCAAGGACCGAGAACCGGACCGGTTAAACCGGTTCCGGTCCCGGTCCGGTTCCGGGTTGGTTCGGTCTTCAAGCGGGTTTAGAACCGGTAAACCCGGTTTTTGTGTTTGCCATCCGATTTTACATTTTCGGTGCATATTTTCATATTAAAATATATAACTTAAATATTTTAGCGTACTTTTAATAAAAGTATGATGTTTGCGGGGGTTCACGTGCTGTTTCAAGTAAAATATGTTTCTATTAAAAGCCTATATACCTATATTTCGACATATATATATGAAAACTCGTAAGTTTATATACATATTTAAATGCCGGTTCCAAACCCGAAAAAACCGGAACCGAACCGGGACCGGAACCGGTAAACCCGGTTTGTTAATTTTTATCAAATCTAGGAACCGGGAACCGGACCGGTTAAGCCGGTTCCGGCTCGGTTCGGTGCCGGTTCCGGTTCGGTCCCGGTTCGGTTCCGGTTTTCCGGTTTTTATACACACCCCTAGCTTTATCTATACAATATGTAATGACAAGACTTAATTTTCAGCCAAAACAGTTGTTATTTTTGAATAAATTTGTGTGTATAAAAAATATGCACAATGCAAGACTTGAACTTGCAACCTCCACATTGTTAACACAATACCTTAACCAACTAAGTTACTATGTTCAATTGATTATAATTATGTTTATTAATCTTATAAATTTAAAAAATAAAATAAAATTATCATCACCCTCCATCACCACCTATCATTTAGATGTAAAATATAGTTACAAGGGTACCCGTCATATTATGTCGGTACCCTTCTATTTAGTAATAAAAATGAAATAAGGAAATCCTAAACTAAGTTCGAAAAACGAAACAAGTAAATCCTAAACTACCTTATTAATTTATTTATTAAACCTCTTTGTTTGAACTTTCAGTTGAAGCCGTCAGGTTTTTCAAGCCATTATGTTTTTTTTTTTCTTTCCTTATCTAATGTACGCATTCTTACGATCACAACACAACACACAGGTGTCTAAATTATTATTATCAATAAAGAAATTAAATCATAGAATACTTGTGGATGCTTTAAAACCCACACACTAGATGTCTAAATCGATATGCTATTATTCAATGTTGTCATGTCAAAAAGTACGTGTGTGGGGAGGGATTCATGTTTAGCTATCGTGGATACTCAAGTTTAGAAATCATTTTTCTTTTCGGTGCGGAAGCATAAGATAATAATTAAGTCTTAGGTTTAGGTTTATAATCCAAACGTCCCGAAATAAACTCCAAAATAATAATGTTTAAACGGTGTTAATAAACGGCATGACTAATTATACAAAACATATCAATTTGAGTTTGGTCAATCATCCCGTCCAAAGCACCGATCAACCTGAAAAGAGTCAACGAGGGAGGGATTAGCACAAAGCTAAGTCAATGAATAAAATCTACAAATTCTGTAAAGCACAACAAGCAAGTAATAGCATATCCACAATCGAAAGGCCATATAACCACATAACCACTGTTCCACATAACCACATAACCATTGTTTTGTTTGAGAAGATCGGTGGTTCTGCCGGAGCCTAAAACCATTGTCGGCCTAACAATGGTACCCGATAGCCTGATCCGACGGCCCGGTAAACCCCCTTACGTGTAACGCATACAAGTAAGGTCCGAATACCGCGATCGCCAATACACTATGCCCAGCCGATAACCTCGATTGCTGACATCTCAAACCTCCTCATATATGCGCACATATTCCATGTATCATAATCCACATACAACTAAATATATATATCATTATCATATAATTATCATGCCACAGTTAATTATATAAACCATAAAAGCATGATATACAAATTTGCGCCGAAGCACGGTCCAGACGTCCTCGCGCTCTGTGGAGACGGTCGCGTTCCAATCCTGAATTAACGGAGCATCACTAACGGAATCAGCACTAACTGGATCAACACTAACGAGATCAACACTAACTGATCAGCACTAACGGGATCAACACTACTGTGATCAGCACTAACTGATCAACACTAATGAGATCAGCATTAACGGGGTCAACACTAATTGATCAGTATTAACGGGGTCAGCACTACCGTGATCATCACTAATGGGGTCAGCACTAACTGATCAGCATTAACGGGGTCAGCACTTACTGATCAGCACTAACTGATCAACACTAACGGAGTCAGCACTAACGGGGTCAGCACTAACGGGATCAACACTAACTGATCAGCACTAACGGGGTCAACACTAACGGGGTCAACACTAAATGAGCAATGCTAACTGATTGCAATCAAACACAAGTTGGAGATTAAATCCACTCACCTTTACTTCCAACTGCCGAACTCAGAGGTCTAATGTTTCTGAGTCTCGATCCCAGTTCATGTACACCAAAGAACACTGAGTTAGTAATCGATATTATCAATAATAACCAATGTCAACAATGTTAACCACTAACTTTCCACAAAGTATTACCAATACCAACACTAACACATAAACATGCCAAAACCACAAATACTTATACAAATCAAGCTACTAAGCCATTTTACTACCAAATGACCCAAACGGGTCAAAACCCAAACATAGTTCTAATACTACTAAATCTCGACTTTTAACCCATATAAACACCACGTTTAGTAAGTCATGACTAACTACATAATTTAACCAAATCAACACTTTCCTTGACTAAGCATTTTACCAAAATCACTTGTTTATCTTTTTGACCTAAATCATCTAAACACTAACTAGTTTATTTCACAAAATCCACCAATACTTGAAAATCAACATAAGTAATTTACCAAACATGTTATCTTAACATAATAAACAACATCAACTATCAAACCCTTAAGAAATCAAAGGTTTGACAAAACCCATCTTCTTCAAACCTCCATTAATGGAACTTGAAGGTGAGTTTAACCAAAACTCAGTTCCTTCCCACAAATAACCACACAATACATGTAAACCCTAGTTTAAGAATCATAAACCCTAGTTTATGAATAAACATAATAAACAACATCAACTATCTAACATCTAACACAAGATTCACCCACAAAACTTCAAGAATCATAAACCCTAGTTTAACCAACTTGCATGAAATCAATAACAAACACATGTAGAATGAAGCTCACCTCAAGGCCTACTCAAAAATGAGTTTAGAATTTAGATTGAGCAAAAAACAAGCCCTAGATCTTCAAAAGACACCAATAACAAGCAAGAAGGTGAAGAGGATTTTTAGAGATAAGTTAGAGAGAGAAAATGGCACATGCAATCTTGTTGTGTGTGTGTTGATATGTAACTGAGAGAAGAGAATGAGGTTTTGACAGATACTTCAAAACGTGGCAAAGGGGAAAATAACAGGTGCACATTTCATTTAATAATAGTGTCAAAAGGGTATTCGGTCCATAGTTAATTTATTTAGAATACCAAACAGACCCCATTTTCAAAAACGAATATATTCTCGGGATCGAAATTCAAAAGTGAATCTAACAATATAAAAAAGCACATAATTATTTAAACATTTCAGAAATCAGATATTTTAATCTCTTGATTAAAATATCACAAAAAGACAAAACACTAAACAATTCATTTAATAGTACTTTAAGGCCAAAACTACTAGGTCGAGTTTCAGGATGTTACAACTATTGAGAGAATCGGTGGCTCTACCGAACCCTAAACCATGGTTGGCCATAACCATGGTAACCGATAGCGTTGTACCTAACTCCCCGGTAAACCCCCTTACGTGTAACGTATACAGGTAAGGTCCGAATACCATGTTAGTCGATACACTATGCCCAGCCGTTATCCTTCCGACACTGACCTCGTCCCGAATGTGCACATTGTCATGTATAATAGTCCTCAAGCAACTAGGTATACATATCATGTAAGCAAACTAGTAAAATTTGCGCCAAAAACATAAACAGCCAACTTCGTGTCGCGAAGGCAGAGTTCGTGTCGCGAACCAGTGCCTCGCATCCGCAAAGATTCTCGTGTTCACAAGTCCAACTTTCTATTTGATAACCTCATGTTCACGAGTTTATACTCGTGTTCGTGAGTTTTCCCTGCACAACCATATTTTTGCATTTTTCCCAACAAGTAGGCTATTCCAAACCAATTGTAACCATACATAAGTTGGAGGTTAAATCCGCTCACCTATAAACCTTCGATTCCTTAACTCAGTGAGCTAGTATCACTGAGTCTCCTTCCCGGTTCCTGTAACAAGTACACCGAGTTAGTGATTAATCCACCGAATTGTCAAAATCATCAAACTTAACAATAATCACACAAGGCTCATGAAATACACATCTTATGGTAATTCCAACTAGTACAAATCCACCAACATAGCAATTGACCATTTATAACCATCTAGAAATTCATCACCACTAGTTGACCTGAACGGGCCAAAAATCCCGAATATGACTATAACACTTCCGAGGTTCCATCAACTAGCACATATTCCCTATACTAGCAAGCCATAATCACTTAACAATTCATCAAGTTCATAACTACTACAATTTCCAAGTATTTACTTCCAAAATCTCTAGTTCAACAATTTGACCCAATCATCCAAACACTAGCTAGTTAACTTCACAAATCCATCTATACACGGTTTTCATCATCCATAACTTACTAACCATGTTTTCTTAACCTAATAAATAATTCCAACCATTCAAACATCAAGAAATCCAAGGTTTGTCAAAACCCACCTTCTACAACCACCATTAATGGAGGTTGGAGGTGATTTTCACCAAACCAAGGTTTCTTCCAACAATCAACCACACATTACATGTCAAAGCTTGTATAAACACTTAATATAACATTTAACACAAGATTCCACCATAAAACATCAAGCATATCAAACCCTAGTTCATACTAAAATCCAAGAACACCGAGAACAAGTAAAGGAGAATGTGCAACTTGCTTCTAAGCTTCTTCTACACCAACTCTAGTATGTAATTCGAGATTCAAGCAAGAGATTAGACCACAATATGCTCAAGAACAAGAAAAGTGTTTGAGAGAGGAGGAAGACAATGAAATAGTGAAGTATGGATAATGTTTTCATAATAGGAAGTAAAAGAAAAGAGATGGTTTCCCCCCCTCTCTCATATCCGGCCAAGAAAGGGTGGTGGGGTCCCCTTGTTGGCTTTTTCATCCTCTTTCAGTATATGTCTAAAAGGTCCCGTACATAGTTAATATATTTAAAATAGCAAACGGACCCCAATTTCAAAAATGAATATATTTTCGGAAACGAAATTTAACAAAGAATCCAAAGATATAAAAATGACATTTTCATTTATAATATATCACAAGTCGGGTATTTTAACCTTTTGGTTAAAATACAGCAAAAGATAGAAGGCTAATAAATTTCGCATAACATTTAATTAGATAATCATTTAATAAAATACCTTAAATTTCGAAGGCTAATAAACTAATAGACCGGATTTTGAGATGTTACAACTAATATCTCTATTGAGAGTGTTCTAAACAAACCATTATATTTATAGAAGTTCTGTAAAAAAAATCCTAAAAGTTTCTCTCTCTTGCAATTTTCTGTCTAAAAAATCTCAAAAACCATCATAATTTACCTAATTCTGGCCAATTTGCGAACAAAAATAGGGATTGTCATCAGTTCATCACCATGTAACCACCGTTGTTTCCCGGACAAAAATACTACCACTATCTGACATAATATATTTAATCTCATTTTTATTTATTTATATTGTCTCCTAATCAACTTTGTGAATTTATGGACCTCCTTACTCGCTATTCAAGTATCATTTATGTACAAAAACATCATCTAACAACATATTTATATATCATCACCTTAAATTTTTTAAACATATTACTTAATCAGTAAAAGAATATTAATAATCTCGTTGAATACATATGAACTCAAAATATATATGATGTCAGATAATTGTTATATTTTTTTGTCTTTACAAAAAAAAAAAAATCTTTGTATGATCTGTTTTGTGGGAATTATATAGGAATAGACACATTTTGTATCCAAATTAATTTTGGAATTTCATTATTAGTTTATCAAAATTATTTAGACACTGATTATAATATATACTTGCAAACCTACCATAATCATGATTGGTGAAGTGCTCTTGTTAATACTAATTTTATAATAGCACATAATTGAATTTTATGCAATCCAATCAATTTTTCATGATTAATCTTTATACTACTAGTATTTAAATGGTTGCCAGCATTTTGTTAGCTAAAGCCCATAAAAATATGAGTTAATTACACGGATGGTCCTTTAACTTTCTACCAAATTTCACCAATGGTCCTTTAGTTTCAAAAATTACAGTGATGGTCCTTATTTTTAAAACTTATTGCACCGATAGTCCTTTAGGCTAAATGGTGTTAAATTTTTCTGTTAAGTCTCCCATGTGAGATGCACATGAGGGCATTGTAGTCTTTTCCCATTCACTTTTTGCAAAAAATTTAATAAAGCAAGCTTATTTACAACTTTTAATGCAAAAAGTGAAATGGGAAAAGACTACAATGCCCTCATGTGCATCTCACATGGGAGACTTAACAGAAAATTTTAACACCGTTTAGCCTAAAGGACTATCGGTGCAATTAGTTGAAATTTTAAGGACCATCGGTGTAATCTTTGAAACTAAATGACTATTGGTGAAATTTGATATAAAGTTAGAGGACCATCCATCTAATTGACTCTAAAAATATGAAACAAAAAGGCTAACAACTTTATGCTATCCATTTGTAAATTACGTGGACATAATTTTTTTAACCCAGCTTAGTTTTCTTAGTAAATAAAATCATAGTGGATAGGCGAGAAGATATAATTGAGATATAAACAACATATATTTCTTGACCTTAGTTTTATACTTTTAATAATTAGAGTCGCATGCATTTTATAATGTTACCAAAAGTTATAACTTTTATAAGGCTTTAGCAATTTATATTTGGAATATTTATAAATTATTAATTATTAATACGTTATGCTTTATAAATATGATGCTTAATAACTAATAAAGCGAGAATAAAAACATTAAATACCATAAAAATTATAAAATTGGTGTCAACGGCAACTTTGGTTGCCAACTAACGTGTGTTGGTTCTGTTGAACCGTTGGCACGTTTCGTGGGTTACACGCCGTGGGTATTTAGAGGCTCCTAGGCGACGAGAGAGGGACGGTATAAGGCGGGGCCCACTTAAAATTTGGACCTTTGATCGGCTTAAAAGAATATTTTTTAAATTCTAACTGTGATATAATAATAGTGTTTCTGATGTAGACTAAAAATAATAGTGTAGATTAGAATCCGTTGATTCAAAAAATACCAAATTAATCTAACCAAAACCACGTTGATTCAAAGAATTCCGTGGATTGGCCTTCAAAACCTGTTCAAACGAAGAACACAATTTTGGAAGAGAAAACAATTTTTCTCAAAAATTTCAACTGATTATTCCAATCAACAAAATACACTTTAAATATGTTTCAGAATTCCGAATGAGCCTAAAACGAAAAACGGGCCAAAAACTGGGCCTAAACAAAGTTTGCAAAACTAAAGAAAAAAACACTAAAATGCAAATAAAGTGTCCAAAAATAATGTTTTTGGGCCGGGAAGTTGGGTAAAATACCTACGGCTGTTTATCACGTCATAGCTTTCGTCTCGAGCTTCGGTTTGTCGGATCATAGGCTTGAAACGGAGACTCATGCCAAAAGTTATGACCTTTTTTTGTAGAAACCCTTTTCTAACACGATATTGAGCCTCGAGAAATAAACTGAGTTGTTTATGTATTAAGGCTCAGTTTCTTTCAAAATACATTTTATTTAATTTTCCCCACTTTTTTTTCATCCCTACAACATATAACAAATTCATTAAAATTCTGAAATTATATATATAATTTTACTTGAATACCGATGGTAACTAATTAACCCCAACAAATCAACCTTAATTAACCCTATAACATATAACTAATTAATTAACGCCACCTTTAAGGCTTCAAATGCTCCAATCCAACTTCTCTAATTCTATACTCTCAATAGGAGCATTCCACTAGCAGTTTTCTTCACACTCTTTCTTAACCTTGTTAAGATCTTTAGCCGGTTTTTTTTCTCGGATTCTAGTTGTCCAACAAGGTCAGACACCTCTTTGTTGAGTTCCCCGATCTTGGCATCACGAAGATCGTCAGATTCACAACTGTCTCAACACACGGATTCCCGAAAGAATACGGTTTCTTGGTCGGTGATAACATGATTATGACTATTTTCACCTTGCAAAGAGTGCAGAGTACGGCCTTGTTAAAAATGCCAGAATGGCGTTTTGCGAATGTGACCGCCAAACTTCTTTCGTTTGCTATCTTTTCCATAGCGATCTTTTGTCGTCCTTTGCTCACCCGTTAAGTTGTATGATGGGATATTATGGTGTTTTTCAAAGTGGGTTACAAATGTATATCTCTTTGAACACATCTTCTTTCTCTTTTTCTCTCTCTCTTTGATTGTTTCTTTATCTCTCTATTTTTCGAAGACTATATTTTTAACACCGATTTGAAGAATCCAGGATCACTAGACCCGAATTGCCAATATCAACAAAGGTCTAGTGACATGTTTTGGGTGGATCAGACCCAGAAACATTATTTTTTAGAACAAACTAAAAAGTGCATTAGAGATGAAAATTTGTATTGAATGTGCATTATTTTTGCAAAAAACTCGAGAAAGTGATGGGTATTTAAAGGGGTCAACCTCATGTGTAATGGGCTGGATACTTTAATAATACCATTAAATTTGGGTTTTATTTATGGATTTTACTTGTGTATATGCAATTCACTTCCATATATGTTGATCTTTTTACTTTACTTTGAAATACACCATAAAGTAGTGGTAAGACTTGGTCTTCATAAGGGTACAATTCTCTGCAGGTTGACTCGCGATGACTTCGGGTTACCTTAAAGTGTGTAGTCGCAATGAGATTAGTCGCCTCCTAAAGCAGGTCGGATCCCAAAAAAAATGTAATAGAAATTATAAATATTTACATTTTACAGCCTAAGAGATTTGTAAGATACGACTTGGAGATTGATTTACAAGATAAGGTTCATGAATAAACATGAAATATACAAACCGTTTTCGATTATCATGTTTCTCCTAAACAAATATGAAACGCAGCCAATGGTAAATGGTTTATCTTAAGGTTCACGAACCTAAATAACTTATTTTTTTTCTAACGGCGTATTTTTCATTCAAAAGTGCCCTAATTACTTTTTTTTTTCTTTCTTATTGATAAATATATAATTAATTAAAGCTTCATTGGTCCTGGATCGGTTATCTGTCTGGATAGTCCTCTAAGAAGAAGATATGAAAGAAGTGGTTGAGTTTGGTCTTAAAAAAGATGAATTTTGTAGGAGCTCTCAGATTCAATTTCTAAAAGTAAAAACTCCCGTGTGAGTTGTGGCCCAGAGGTTTACCAGTGCCAACTCTGGGATACCCGCAAAATGGGTGGTAGCTAGCCCTGTGATTAGTTGGCTTGCAAAATGAGTCGAATACATGTTAAAAAAGAGAGAGACCAACTTAGGAAATTAATTAATGAGTTTTTAATAGGGGTGACAATTTGGTGGGGTTTGGGTTCGCAGTTCAACCTGAAACCGACATGTTTATATAAACATGTCAGATATCTCAACCTAACATGTTTACTTTCAACCCAAACAAGATCCGTATAATTAAACGGTTTAAACGTCATCGGTTTGAATGGGGCGAACGGACCAAACAAGTTATATTTTTAAATGTGTATCTAGAACCTATTAAAGGATATCTATTTTTCAAATACATTTATAAACTATTAAAGTATAAATATATCTAGTTTTAAACATGCTTTAATAATTAATCGGGTTGGCGGGTCAACCTCTATAAATTATCGGCAACTCGAGCCTAACTCATTTAATAAACGAGTCAACTGCATCGACCCAAAATTGACCCCAAACTTGATTTATTCTAACCTAATTATTTCCGTGTATGTCTCATGTCGGGTTTCAAGTTCATCAATTCTCACCCCTGGTTTTTAATATGATATTATTCATTATCTTTTGGATTGTAAATTCACAAGCCACCTATGGAACATAACTTTTCATGGTGAAAAGTAAATCCCCCAAACCCTTCCAAGCTACACAAGACACATTATGGCGGATCAAATGAAAGGATATGTAACACAAAATGTCATCTAAATGTCGTAGTTCAGACTACTAATTGGTCCAATTAATATTGTCCCTCTTAGTAGATGTGTTAAAAATCCAATTGAAAGTAGTGAGAATAATCCGGTCCGTCGATCAAATCATATAGCTCTAACTCTGCTAATGTATCTTGTTATGCTTTAGCCACTAGCTCCGTTATTGTTTTTAGTAATGCAATTTCGATGTTTAAGAAATTAATATGATATGATTAATGAACAAATACATATTAATATATTATGGGCATGTTCGGGAAAACTTATTAACGGGGCTTATGAGCTTTTTAAGCTCCAAATTCAAACTTATTTGGAGTTTAATAAGCTCATAAGTCCTGTTAATAAGCTTTCCCAAACATGCCCTATGTATGTGATTATTTGGTTCAACTCATGTATGTGATTATTTGGTTCAATTCTATGGGTGGTTACATTAATATCTGTACTAGACACATATCATGCCATAAAGTAGGTATATAATTAACTCCTAAAAGCTAGCTTTAAAAAAGAGGATATACCTTGACTTATAAGCCACCATCCAATTCATCCAGCATAGTTGTACCAAAAAACTCATAGTGGTAGCGTATGTAGCCACCATCCACTTTAATCTAAATCATTGCTTTAATATTTTACTTTAAAACCCGTGAAACCTTAAATGTATCACTATAGTGATATGAATGTACTATATAAAAAGTATGTCGCTTACTTTAAAAATTGGAGCCTTATTGAAGATGGCGCGTTCTAGTTGATCTAGTTTCTCAGTCGCTTTAATAAAATCCCACAATTTCCGGGTTATAATATGAAATGTTGGATTTCCTTTTAAATACCAAATAGGTATTTAATATTCACAAAAACTTATTATGTAAATTAGCAGGGTACCCGCGCAATGCGTCGGCGGGTATCCGTAACTATATTTCGAAGTGACGACAGTACCGATGGTGGTGACAATAGCGATGGTGATGAGTGGTAGTGCGTAGTGATGGTGGGTGCTGACATTAGTGATGGTAAGATCAGATCCGAAATTGGCCTTTTTTGTGAAAGTAAATATGGGCCTTTTAAATAGAGAAATGATGGTTGAGTTCTGGTGACGTTAAAGCTTATATATATTAGTATCTGGAATAAATCAAAATAATCAAGTAGTTGAAGTGGTTAACACACAGTGACTATTTAGGAGAGGTCTTGTGTTCGAATCCTGTAAGCAACACTTTACTTTTTTAGTTAAAAAACTTACTAAAAGTGGAAATCTCCTTAAACTTAAAATTAAGGAGCTCCTTAAACTTACTAAAAGAGGTAGGCCTAAATGCATTAGTAAGTAGTAAGATTATGGAGTAGTAGTGTAATAATCGGCCAAACAAAAATGTAGGGTTGACCTGTGCACCCTTTCCCACCAATCACCAACCGAATCACCTATAAGGCTATAAATACTTTGTAAATCCTTGTATATATATTATCTATAGAAGAATAAGCAAAATTGTGTGTTCATTCTCAGTGGAAATATAGAGTAGTAGTAGTAGAAATTTTAAAAGGATTTAAACAAGCGAATAGTAGTTCAAATTTCATATATGATTAATTGTAAGTGTAAAGTGTAAATTAGTTCCGTATCAAGGTTACATCATGATATTTTCTGAAACAAATATCATAAGTAGCTAGTAATTAACCTATCGTTTTATTTAATTACCCATCACATCTTCAAGAGGAATCATGAGCAACCCCTCGAGTTCAGGATCCATGGAGTCAGAGTTGGGTGGGATTGGGTTAGCCATGGATTAAGCAGCGAGACGCCTCTTTTGTATCTCTTGGTCAACATCTGTCTTGAGCATCTCCATCACTGTCTTGAGTGCCTCGAGCTCTTCTGATTCCATGCTCTCTAACCAATTGCCACTTTTGTTCTTCTCCAACACCAGTTGACTAATCTGTTGACTCCTTTACTCAGTTCCATGATATTGCTCTTACGATGTGCCACCATAAGTCGAGAGGTGCTTGAATCAGCTGATGGAGGATTCTGTGCCAGGTAACCATCAACCACCGTCTCCACAGATGGATGACCAAATGTGAACACATTTTTACCGGGTGAAAAGACGACGATAGCCATTTCCACCCCGTACAAGATGCAAAGCTCATTCGCCTTTTTGAAAAGGCCAGAACGGCGTTTGGAGAAGGTAACTGCTAACTTTTGTTTGTTCTCAATTCTCTATTAACTATTTAATTTCATACTTATATCATAAGAACTAGCTAGTTAGTAACCTATCGCCTTATTTAACTATTTAATTTCATACTTATAAACAACGTTAATTAATCTGTTTCAACGGCAACAACCCATCACTTCTTCGACAGGAATCATGAACAACCCCGAATCCATGAATTCAGCGAGATCCCTCTTGTGTTTCTCTTGGTCACTATCTGTCTTGAGCATCTCCAACAATGTCTTCAGTGTCTCGAGCTCTTCTGATCCCATGCTCTCTAACCAGTTGTCATCTTCGCCAGCTTCGCTAACCATAACTTGTTCACTTATGTTCTTCTCCTTCCTCCTCTCCTTCCTCCTTCACCAGTTGACTAATTATCACATTTTTTACTTCTTTACTGAGTTCCAGAATATTGGTATTACGATGTGCCACCATAAGTTGAGACGTGCTTGAATCTGCAGCTGGAGGATTTTATGCCAGGTAACCATCAACCACCGTCTCTACAGATGGATGACCAGACATCGCTTAATTGCTTTTTATGACGACTATATTTTAAAAAAATCAAATTCAAATGAAATGACGTCCACAAAAGTGGTAATATGAGATGTTGGATTTCCTTTTAAATACCAAATTGTAATTTACTATTAACAAAAACTTATTATGAATATTAAAATAGTGTAATAATCAGCTAAACAAAAAGGTAAGTTTGAACCGCATAGGTGGTACCATAAATTTATTCGAACGTGGGCAAAACATTTTGACTTGCTGAATTTTTTCAAAGGTGGGCAAATGTTTTTGGTGTATGTCAGATGTATGATACGACTTGCATTAGTTATCGCGCATATATAATTCATCAAGATATCGATGTGTAATTGACGACTTACAAAATGAGAATGACAATAAGAATATAGAAGTAGAGTACTGCAAATATAAACCTTAATCCGTAAAATTGTGTGTTCATTCTCATTGAAATCACAGGAAATAGTGGGTAGTACTTCAAATTTCAGAAGGATTTTAACAAGTGAGCAGTACTTCAAATATTATATATACTTAATTGTAGTTGTAAAGTATCATATCAATGTTATATTTTGATATTTTCTAAAACAAATTAATATCATAAGAACTAGTAACCTATCGTCTTATTTAACTATTTAATTTCATACTTATAAATAATGTTAACCTATTTCAAGGACTTCATTTTTACATATGGAAGACCAAACGAGAATACATTTTCACCGGGGGGGGGGGGGGGGGGGAAGACGATGATAGCGATTTCCACCCCGCACAAGATGCAAAGTTCACTAGCTTTTTTGTAAAGGCCAGAACGACGTTGGAAAACATAACTGCTAACTTGCTTTTGCTATCAATTTTCGTCATCGGGATCTTTTGACGACCTTGGGACTTCTTAGGCATCATTCAGTGTTATGGTAAGCTTTTTCAACGCAGAGAAACAAAATTACTTGGTTGATTGATTAAAACAAGTTGAATGATATATAAGGGCTAATGTTGCCTTACTAATGGCTCCATGTTCTGAATACCCTAATTATACCAAATGCATTTGCATATATGTAATGTGATTTCCGATATTTCTAAATATACCATCAAATGCATTCCCTTATATGTACTGTGATTTGTGATATTTTTAAAAAACTAAGGACCACTTTAAACACAACTGTATAAAAGTATATTAAATAATAAAAGATTAGTGTTCATATTTTATAAGTTTAATACCAAAGTTCACAATTAATCGTATCAGCTTCCAAATTGATTGATTTCCACGCGATTTGGTTTCCAAAATTTTCGTATCAACATCCAAAAAATTATCGTAGTATCATACCCATTAAAACCGCGTTCCAAAATAGGTTGGGTTAGAAATCGAAGAAGATTTGGGATCGTCCCTTACAACAGAGAGATCGCATTCCGTGCAACGATCAGAACGTTGTTGTACCAACTTTTGGATCGCATGATGCGTGACATAAAACGCGGGGGTATCGATTTCCTTTTAGTGGATCATATCAAGATAATGATGTTTAATTGATGGCTTACAAAATGAGAATAATAATACATAAGTTAAGTATTGCACATATAAACCTTAATCCGTAAAATCGTGTGTTCATTTATAGTGAAATCAAATGAAATAGAATTAATTTAGACTAAAATACATCAAAGAAGTCTACACATAAGTAGCTATATCACCTAAAAATGTTACATAACATTGTTTTATTAGAATGTTTAAATGACCAAAACGAATTAACTTTAAAACGACAAGTATTTCTCTCTTTCAACCACTCCATGCGCTTGCAACCTTCTTACATTACTCCGATTAAACAAGGTTACATTTAATATATTTTCTGGAATTAATATCATGCCTTATTTTTTGTTGTTAAAAAAAAAAAATAGTAACACAATGTCTTACTTCTAACGGTTTTTAAAACTAAAAACAACGTTAGTTAACCCGATTCAACGACTGAAATGGCCATATCCGAGCATAAATCCATGAGGAGTCATGGACAACCCGAGTGCAGACCCCATGGAGCCAGTTGGCATTGGGTTAGTCAATGCGACGAGATGCTGCTTTTTTTGTGCTTCGTTATTAACGTTTTCTTTGAGCATCCCCATCAATACCTTCAATTTCTTGAGCTCTTCTAATCCTAAGCTCTCTATAGGAACTTCCCACCAATGGTTATCTTGTCCTGCTTTCCTAAGATTGCTAAGGTGTTCACTTTTGTTCTTCTCAATCTCCAATTCACTAATCACACAAGTGAGTTGTGTATTGAGTTCGTGAATATTGGCATTACGATGTGCCACCACAAGTTGAGAGGTGGCTGAATTTGGTGGAGGATTTTGTGCGAAGAAACGATCAACAATCATCTCTATGGATGGATGACCAAACGAGAACACCTTTTTACCCGGGGAAAACACGACGATAGTGACTTCCACCCCGCACAAAATGCAAAGTTCACTCGCTTTTTAAAAAAGGCCAGAACGGCGTTTGGAGAAAGTAACTTATCCTTTCTTTCTCCATTCTCGCCATCTGGATCTTTTGACGACCTTTGCTCTTTTTAGACATCATTCGAACGGTATGATATGTTTTTTCGACGTAGAGAAACAAAACTAATCTTGAGATTTCTCTACTTGGTTGATCTATTGGAATAACTTTGGATGATATATAAGTGCTCGTCTTGCCATACAAATTGTTCCATGTGTTGAATGCACTAATAATACCATTAAATGTATTCCCTTGTATGTATTGTGATATTTCAAATGTAAGTTTAATTCTATATGGATAATTATTAATGGGCTTCCTTATAAATGTTAAAATATATATTTTCTTGGTCAAAAGTAGATTTTTAACCATACATAATAAATAAATTAATAAAGAAAAATTGTACTGATTCGTACTAAATCTTCCTACTTTATCCTCCTATCTTAAAATGATTGACATTTAGAATCCACTCATTCTTTTACATAATCTCATCTTTTGATTTGAACACTTGTATAAATTAATTAAGTAAAAAGGATTTAGTAAGAAACAATACATCCCCTACTAATAATCTCATCTTTATGCGACTAAGATTTTTCCCAAAATACACCGTTCGACTTCATTTTTTTTGTGCGACTATGCGGCTCCAGAATTATTTTGTGCGACTCAGATTTTTTTTGTGCGATCTAATCATTTTTTGTACGATTGATGTACGGAAAAACTATTTTTTTGTGCGACCAGACTATTTATTGTGCGACCACATCACAGTTGTCAGTTTTCGTGTGGAGGTCTACTGTCTATTTTCTAATGATTTGAAAATGAAATATTTTTTATCTATTTTCTAATGATTTGAAAATGAAATATTTTTTAAGAATTTTGGATCTTACCTATTTATGTTTCGGAATCCCCCTTATTTAGTTATTTTAAATTATAATGCTAAAAATTCAATAAAATAAATTTTGTTTAATCCCAGCAAAATATGAAACACTTGCATTGTAATAAGATTCCAGTTTAACTTTCAATATGCCAATTTTTGTGAAGCAAGCAAGGAAAAAGGAGGATTTAATGTTTTTATGCAACAAAAATGAAGCATTGCTTCTTAGCTAATAATAATTAAAATACCAATAATGATTAATTTCAATGGATGCCGCTAATTTTGAGGATGTCAGCTCCCGCATCACTAATTTTGAGGATGTTGCTATTCATGACGCTACCAGCGTTGCTAATTTTGAGGATGTCGCTGCTTATAGAGCTACCTTCGTCACAAAATTTAAAGATGTCGTTACTACTAACACAAGTCATGTCGCTAATTTCATCATTACATAAGCCACTATTCTTAAGGGTTGTCATTGATCTTTTCTTTAATATGTGGTTGGTTAATCATATTACTAATCCACACATATATATATTAGAATGTTACAAGCAGTGGTGTCTTTGAGGAGGTGCAACAGGTGCAACCGCGCACAGGGCTCACATTTTGGAGTGGGGCCAATTTTTTTATATATATCTTATATGTATAATCTTAAAGTTTTAAGCAAACATAATAAGTTAAGAGGAAAACAATTAGAAAGTCTAATTTTTTTAATATATCTTGTATTTAGAGGCTCATTTTCTTATATTCGCACAGGGCCTTCGGAATCTCGGAGACACCCCTGATTACAAGTTAGCATTTATATGTTACAAAGTTACAAGATAACTTTTTAAAATTAAAATGTTAATCAAACAAGTCAAAGCTACAATGTCCAACTAGTACTCTAGTAGTATTCCGTAATAAAATTTCAAGTGAATCTCACATCGTGTGACTATTCTTTTGAGCTGTAGCAGTTCCGAGATTCACCGAGATTATAAAAACAACAGTAAGAACAAGTAATTATTATTGCTATTAATTAAACCTTTTTCTAAGTGAAATTGATTTAGTAAAACCAACATTGATCTGAATGTATTATTTGATCTATATATTTATGCTTTTATTGGTTCTTACCAATTTTTTAAATATTAAAATGTTAATCAAACAAGTCAAACCAAATTGATTGCGGTGTTGAATTCGCTCACACAAGAAACCGAGACTGAATGGGCTTTTAAATGTAAGCTGAACCTGGAGGCAGCCCATTAGGGTGAGGCTCGAGGCAGCCCATCATGCCTTGGGCTTGATGCTAACAAATACGTAAGTGGAACTTTAAGATATAACGACAACGTTTTACATGGTAACAATCTTAATAAATTTCTGACCAATTCCTGTTAGGAAAGATATTGGGAAAGTTAATTTACTTGATTAAATCTTACTAAAAAATGAATTATTACTACTCAAGGTGCTGACAACTCATATGATCTGGTTCTAGTTATAATGAGGAAGGATTTGTTTTTAACCCATTATTTTCGTTCATTAACAATCATTTAATTTTTAACTTACAAATAAAAATTGACATTAAATAATTCAATGTAACATACACACCTTTACTACCTGGCAAGCCACACATGACACATTCAAGCTGTTGACTTAATTTGTAACAAAGTCAAATAGTTAGCCTAATGATGTGAACAACAATAACTTGTATGTTTCGATATCCATGAATTAAAAAGGAAGATTTCCTAACTCCCAAATCATCTGTTGCAATTAAATCTGCCGGAAAATATATTAATTCACCACCTATAAATTGCCATGTTTTACTCAAAACTAAATTATCCAAGAACTTCACATTTTAGTCAAGTTTTTTTTTTTCGTTAAAAATATCAAGGTATGGCAAAGAAACCAAGTCTGGGTCGCCAAAAGATCAAAATCGCAAAAATCCAAATAAAAAACCATCTCCAAGTAACATTCTCAAAGAGACGATCAGGACTGTTCAAGAAGGCGAGTGAGCTTTGCACGTTATGTGGGGTTGAGATCGCGATTGTGGTATTCTCTCCGGCGGGAAAAGTGTTTTCATTTGGTCATCCTAAAGTCGAGTCAATTGTTGATAGATTTTTTACACGAAATAATACTAACTTTAACTCGACAAGTTTACATCTAGTGGATGCACATAGGATAGCTAGCATTCCTGACCTAAACATGCAACTAACGCACATGTTAAACGAGTTAGAAGCCGAGAAAAAAAGAACCGAGACGTTAGACGAAATGAGGAAGGCGAGCCAGAGCCAGTTTTGGTGGGAAGCACCAATTGAAGACCTTAATTTGCATGAGCTTGAACAACTTAAAGATTCAATGGAGGAACTCAAAATGACTTTTGCTATACAAGCTAATAAACTTTTTACCGAAAATGACAACTTTATGTCCCTTTTTGGTACGAATAATGGTACTAGATGTGGTGTTGATCACTATGAGATGAAGTATGATCCTATGATTCCATCATCTTCTTGTGCTTCTCATGTTAATAGTCATGGCTATGAGAGCGGTCTACTGGACTATTTGGTGCTTTAGAAACACAGTCGTATTCGAGCCCAAGAAGCCTTGCGAAACGGGCCTCATCAATTCCGTTATTAGTTAACGGGCCACTCATAATTGGACTCATTAGCTTTGTAATCCTAGCTTACTAGTGCTCCTTGATGTAATTTTCTTAATCCTACCTTCTCGGTAGGTTCTTTTTTAATTGATTTACATCTATAAACACTCTATGATTATACGAATATCTGAAACAGGGGAATTATCGTGTTTGTAATAAAACTAGAGTTGCCAAAAGTATAAAATGAAATCAATGTTAAAATTTATCCACTTTAATCGCTAATTAAGCCAATAATTATATGCATTATGTAAGTTACAAAATTAGTTACAACTTAATTAATAATTAAATGTATACTAGTTGCAAAGTCATTATGATTATGAATAATATTTATGTGGCCGTCCGTTACTCCTTAAAAACCTTCACTTGTACTATATGTATTGATGTCAATAGCTCTATAAATAGTGATGCCTAGTTTTGTATTTGTAAGATGTACTCACTGAATTAAATTTCTCTCATTCTATTTCTATTTTCTTTTAGATGCTGTTTGGTAAGCCTATTAATGATTCATTTAGGAGATCAACCTCTTAATCGGACAGATTCAGAGCGTTTGATAAGACCTCTTAATCAGTCTCTGAATCAATAATTCAACATGTTCTGCCTCTTAATCGGACAGATGTCAGGGGAAATCTGAATCATTCAGACTTATGTATCATTCAGATATTAATCATTCAGATGCTACCAAACAGCACCTTACTTTATAATCTTGCTAATTAAAATTAAAAATCACTCAAATACAAACATATTTAATTTAGCTTGTTTTATTAAAACAATCCTCACTGGATATAAATCCATATGATCGAACTTGATGTTAAGATCGATAGATTCGCGAATGATGTCGTCTTTGTTAGCAGACGCAAAATTCACGGGTAGCCCGTTACTGGTTTCATTAACTTCTTGTACCACTGCAAGCGGGCATACCTGCCCGCTTCCACGGGCTAGGGTTAGGCCACCACCCCTGCCATGCTTGACAGGCAAGATGTAGTAGTTGGTATCAGATCGGAGGATGTTTCGGTCGGTGTCGAGGATAGGAGCCGGCCGAAATAGGCATGAGGAAAGTGAGAGTATTGAGAAGATGATAGATACGAGGAATGGTTTTCTCATTTTGTAGATTTTTGATCAAGTTGTTGTTCTTTCAGTAGTATTTGATGGTAAATTGGTAATGGGGTAGCATGTATTTATAGTCATAGATAGAATCACTGATGATGTAATATTATTTCGTATTTGTTAGATTTAGATATTCTAATAGTAAGATTTTGCAAAGCAATTTTATCCTACTGTTTGTTTAAGCTAGTCATAATTTTTTATGGAGTGATTTTTACACCACATGTTTTAATGTATCTACCACAATAAATGTATTGCTTAGTTGTACAGTATGCAGAAATACGTGTATAGACATCAAAAAATATGGTAGCAAAATTAATTCCCTATTTTTTTCTATAGGTAATTACTAATCTCAATCACTAATCATTGATGATAAAAACTAATCACATGGTTTATACATAGAATAATGTTTTTGTTATTTGACACTCATATAAATTTTAATTACACGCTCTTATAACATAAATTTTTATTCTTATTTTATTTTCCGTTAAAAAAACAACATAATGTTATAATTACATGTGATTGTATACCGATCATATTGGTTATCACATAAATTTTTATTATTATTTTATTCATTTATTATTTACTATTTTTTTTTATGACGCCTTAATTTTTTAAACCTTTGTTCTATGAGACCAAATTTGGTAGATTAAACAAGTGAATTGGGCCGAACAATAATGCTACTCGCTTTCTTTTAAGTTTTGGCAATCGGGTTATCGGGCATGAAATCGGGCCAAAGACCCGTTTTAAACCGGAATTCGGTTTAAATAACAGAAAATCAAGAACCTGTGAACTCAATTGATCTCCCAAATGTCCCTTCTCTGCCAATCTTTCTCCACTCTACTTCCTACCATCATCTCCCCCACTCGTAATCCATCCACCCGATTCACTTTTCATACCCACAACAAGACCCACCCAACTGGCTATTTGACCCGACCCATATCCACTGTAAAATGTAGACCACGAACTCTCCATTGTTGCTGCTCAAGTTCAACAATGCCACATACAGACCACATTACATCACCCCCTCAGGTTCCTAATTATAACCAAAATCATAATTCTTTTAGCCCTAATTTGGGTTTTCTGTCAATTCTCATTGTATTTATGCGCGTTTGCCATTTTAAGGATACCTTTATAAACGAAATTGAAATTAAACCTAAAATAAACGAAATTCACTTGCTATTTTAGGGATTGATTAAGTGTTCATCAATTGCAGGATAGCCTATCATACTCTCGAGCATATTGGGTCTCTAGATCACTAATTGTTTGGGATGTTGATGTTGTTGGTGGTTCATGTTATTTATACTCCAGTAAATCTGCTGCTTTATCAGTTGCAGAAAACGGAATTAACGGTGTGTGCCCTACCTACAGTTAATTCTGTTAAATCAGTTACAATATAACTGACATTTTACCACACACAGGCTACGATTCAAGTATTGAGCTTGAGAGACATGATCAGAAGCTTCCAGAAAACGTAAGATAATGATTATAAATTTATATTACATAATCTTTACTTCATTTTTTTACAATAACGTAACAAATATTTCAGGTTAGAAATAAGTTTCCTCATATACGAGATTATAAGGCTTTTAAGGTGCCTAGAGATTTGGATGTTACACGAATTCTCAAAGACCAACTAGCTGTTGCTTTCTTTAACGGTAAACACTTATTTAACTAATTTTACCATATTTTAGTATTTAATAGTTAATAATATATGGTTATGCAGCAAATGGACAATGCATTAGTGTTACTGGTTTGCAACTACCTGGTGTTATTGACTACATTTTCTCATATACGGGCCCACTTGGCGCTATATTCTCAAACGAAATTGTTTCACTTTATCTTTGGGCTCCAACCGCACAAGTAATATTTATATATTTTTAATTAGTTACTTTCTTGAAATAAGTATTATTCGTAACGGATATGTGTCTTAAAACAGGACGTGTGTGCACTCATTTACAGTGGACCCACGGGCGGTGAACCAAACGAGATTGTGCAACTTAAGGAAATAAACGGTGTTTGGAGTGCTAATGTTCCAAGAAGTTTGGAGGGATGTTATTATGTCTATGAAGTAACCGTCTTCCATCATAGCACGTTGCAAATAGAAAAGTGTATTGCAAATGACCCTTATGCTAGAGGGTATGTTTTATTTTGTTATTTATGCGCCTTTTGTAATTTTTATAAATTATTGTGTTTTTGCTTAGAAATTTATTATTTTGGTAGGCTTTCGGGTGATGGGAAACGTACTTTTTTATTCGATCTTGATTCTGATGCTTTAAAACCTCAAAAATGGGATAATTTGGTAGATGAGAAGCCTAATATAGCCGATTTTTCTGATATTAGTATCTATGAACTGCATATTAGAGATTTCAGGTATGTCATATATCATTGGTCTTATTTTCTTTTTAAATTATTGTTTTAAACACTAATATATTTTTCACACCAATTTTTATATGATTTTGTACAGTGCTAATGACTCTACTGTTGATCCTGACATTCGTGGTGGTTATCTTGCATTTACTTCTCAGGTATGTTTTGATCACCAAATTTAACAATTAGAAAAAAAATGTATTTTTATAAACAGGTACACCTTTTTTTCTTTAAAAAAAATTAATACTAATTATTTTTCTGAAGGACTCTGCTGGTGTACTTCACTTGAAAAAATTATCAGATGCTGGACTTACACATATCCATCTTTTGCCAACTTTCCAATTTGGAGACGTTGATGATGACAAGGAAAAATGGAAATTTGTAGGTCAGATAAGTTTATTTACTTCATTATTATTATTGTTATTATTATTATTATTATTATTATTATTATTATTATTATTATTATTTACATATACTTTTTTTTTAAATTAAATATATGTGATGAAAAATTTCAGATATGGAGATGCTTGAATCTCTGCCACCGGATTCAGCCGAGCAACAGGAATACATCACAGCCATCCAAAATGAGGATGGATACAATTGGGGGTAATTCATGTTCAATTTTTATAATTTTCTTGAACGTGGATTGAAAAGTAATTTTTATTTATTTATTCATTATTATATAGTTATAATCCTGTTCTATGGGGAGTCCCTAAAGGAAGCTATGCAACTAACCCTAATGGTCCATCCCGTATAATAGAGTTTCGGAAGATGGTGCAGGTTAATATTTATTTGTCTTCATTGCTATTCAAAGTCAAACCTTTGACTTTTATTGGTTGACTATTTTTTTATTATATATATTATAACTGATTTGCAGGCACTTAACCGTTTAGGCCTTCGGGTTGTGTTGGATGTTGTTTACAATCATATACATGCAAGTGGACCCGTAAATGACGAATCCGTCCTTGACAAGGTCTTTTATTTATATTAATCTTAGGTTTCAATTTTTATATTTAAATAAATGTTTTTTTTATAGATTGTTCCAGGTTATTACTTAAGAAGAAATGCAGATGGTTTCATTGAGAACAGTACATGTGTAAATAACACTGCAAGTGAGCATTTTATGGTTGATCGATTAATCATTGATGATATTATTAACTGGGTAGTCAATTATAAGGTAAACTATGAAAATTAGTCAAATTAAAAAAATTATATTTATTTTTACGGTTCTAATTTTATTTTTACAGGTTGACGGGTTCCGGTTTGATCTTATGGGCCATATGATGAAAAGTACCATGGTATGAGACAAAATCTTGTGGGCCCAAAACAATATTATCAAATTTTATTTTTTAATTTGTTTTGTAATCTCAGATGAGGGCTAAAAGTGTGCTTAAGAACTTGTCAAGGGACAAAGACAAAGTAGATGGCTCAAGTATTTTCTTGTAAGAATTAAAAATATATATATTTATTTAATTTCCTACTAATTAATTATTTGGGTAAATTACACAAATGGTCCTTATGATTTGCCTAAAGTTTCACGAATACTCCTTAAGTTTCAAAAATTACATGAATGGTCCTTAATTGTGAATACTTTTAAGATATGGTGAAGGTTGGGATTTTGGTGAGGTGGCAAATAATGGTCGCGGGATAAATGCATCACAGCTCAATCTACCAGGAAGTGGAATCGGGAGGTACGCCTTTTTTTATTTTATTTAATAATTAATTTCTTTATTTTTTTTAAATATGATTAATGTATTTCAATAATCAGCTTTAACGATCGAATTCGAGATGCATTACTTGGTGGATCTCCATTTGGTAATCCTCTGCAACAAGGGTTCCTCACAGGATTGTTTTTGCAAGTAATGCTATAAAGTATTATTTTATTTCTCTCATTAATTAATAATATTTAATTATGTAATAATCTCTTATTCCATTTATTTAAAGTCGTTAATTTTTTACAGCCAAACAGTCATAACCATGGTACTGAGGCTGATACAGCGCGTATGCTTGCTGTATCAAAGGATCACATTCAGGTAAATTAAATATCTTCATAAAGTTAAGATAAATTGGAAACTTTCTATATATAAAAATTCTAATATCATTTATTTTTTTACGGAGTATTTTTTATTTTACCTTTTTAGGTTGGGATGGCTGCAAACCTGAAGGATTTTGTGCTAACTAACTGTGATGGTCAAGAGGTAAACCAAACATCTCAACTCCTGTTTATATTTATATCATTTATATTTATAAATATCATTTATATTTATTTTTATTTCATAAATCGTTTTAGGTTAAAGGATCAGAAATTCTAACTTATGGTGGAAGTCCTGTTGCATATGCTTCACAACCCGTGGAAACAGTAAGGTTTTGTTGTATTTAGGAAAAAATGTATGTTTAAAATTCTTTTGTATTGCTTATTTAAAAACTGATTGCAGATCAATTATGTGTCTGCCCATGATAATGAGACCCTCTTTGATATCATTAGTTTGAAGGTATTTTATTTTATAAAACAATTTTCACATATTTTTTTATATTTGTTTATTCTAATTTCTAACTCTTTTTCTGCAATGTCAAAGACACCAATGGAAATTTCTGTTGATGAAAGATGCAGGATAAACCATTTAGGAACAAGCATTATAGCACTTTCCCAGGTTCTCATTTTTCTAATTTAAATAATAAAAAAAATAATTTAATTTCAGTAATCAGTAATATCGTACATAAAAATTGTCTTTTAATTATTAATATTGTTACAACAAAAGGGTAAAAGTGTCAAATTGCAGGGTGTTCCTTTTTTCCATTGTGGAGATGAGATATTACGGTCTAAGTCCTTAGACCGTGACTCATACAATTCTGGTGACTGGTTCAACAGGTACAATCACGGGCTTTCATTAATATTTAAAAATTTAAAAATTTTAAAAATTAAAAAAATTAATATCTGCAAGTCATCTTTTTTCAGGTTAGATTTTAGCTACAACTCGAATAATTGGGGTGTTGGTCTTCCTCCAAAAGGGAAGAATGAACATAGCTGGCCGATGTAAGATTTTATAGTGTCTATTATTTCACTTAATTTTATATATATTTTTAAAAATTGTTTGACTGTTTGACTTTTTCTTGTTCAGAATCAAACCAAGATTGGCTTCACCATTGTTTAAGCCTCAGAAAAGTCATATAATATCTGCTCTTGAAAATTTCCTAAACTTGTTACGTATCAGATATTCTTCCATTCTCTTTCGTTTGAGGACTGCAAATGCTATTCAGGTGCCAATTTTGACCAGTTTTGACCAATTTTGACCCGACCCGACCCATTTTGACCTTTTGCCCAACATTCATCCAGGAACGGGTACGGTTCCACAACACGGGCCCGCCACATGTCCCTGGTGTCATAGTAATGAGTATTGAAGATGGCCACAAAGGTGTACCGGGGTTACCACAAATTGACCCAATGTGAGTTTTTATTTTTATTTTTAAATTCATATCAATATCATTTAATTATTTAATTAAGTTTTTAAATGACAGTTATTCGTTCATTGTGGTTGTTATCAATGCTTGCCCGAATGAAATCTCGTTCACAACCCCGGTATTACAAGGGAAAGTGCTCCAGTTGCACCCAGTACATGTATGTTAATGTTTGTTACAAATAAAACACCATGCTCGCTTTTAATTAATTAATTAATTATTGACGATGTTTATTTTGCAAAAAAAAAATAAAAAATGTGCAGATGATGTCAACTGATGATTTAGTGAAGAACTCCACATATGATCCATCATCAGGATGCTTTAAGGTTCCTTCAAGAACAACTGTTGTGTTTGTTACGCCTCGAAACATTCAAGAGTAGATGAAATTTGCTACTATTGGTCCTTGAAATAAGTTGACTTTTTAAGGTCAATGTTATTTTACTTTGAAAATTTCTACATAGCCAACTCCAACAAGAATGTTTCAGTCTGTAGTATTTGTTATAAACTTGAAATTAATAAAAAGTTGGTATTTTTTTATATCAAAAGCCAGTCTTGTTTTCAGTGCATCGTCTGCTTGTACTGTACAAGTATATTTTTTTGTTAGACTTTCATGATATTATTAAATGTTGTGAAAGTCAGCTCCTGCTTAGTTGTGTGCACTGCTAATCAGTTGTTTGGAGTGGCTACTTGTATTTAATTATATTTTCTCTAACAGCTTACTTCCTCCGTATCAAAATAAGTGACACAAATTGGCTTACACGTTTTTTGAGGTAAAAGATTAAAGTAGAGGTTAAAATATATTAAAGTACATAGTTAGTGGAGAATGGGTCCCACTTTTCTTGAATAAGGTGATATTAATGAGTTTTAAAAGTAAAAGTAAGGGTATAAGGGTAATTTCACTTTATTAAAGTGGATAGTTAGTGAGTATGGGTCCCACTATTTTTACCAAATAAGGAAAGTTTTCAAAGTGTGTCATTTATTTTGATACACCCTAAAATGAAAAGTGTGTCACTTATTTTGATACGGAGGAAGTATTATAAATCTAATTAAGACACTTTTTTTTATTATTAAAATGATAATTATATTTTCATCCAGAAATAACTGCAAGAATTCCCATTTGTGTATATTCTGCTTGACATATTATTTGTTTTATTTTATCTTATTTTATTAAAGGTGTTGGCTTTTAATTAGTTGCAGCTAGCATGTCATGTTGAGTTGCTTGGAAGCATCTCTCTCTATATATATTATCTCTTTTTGTTAATATATACTCTATATATGTATATATATCTATGTATACACTCAATCAGAAGTAGTGGAGTGGAGTAAAGGGAATAAAATACTTAAATAAGATGCATAATGGATTAACAAGATTGATTGAATTCACTGGCATATATTTTTGCTCAATATCCCTTTGACTATACATATATGCATACACATGTATCATGTATGTATATATGTGTCTATATGCCTATGAACGAGAATGTCAATGATCTATTTCAATCAAATTATAAAATTAATAGGTCAATCATCATCAAATTTGGTTAACACAACATACATGTGTTGGTCTATAATCTTAACTCGAACGAGTACAACTCAATAAAGTGTTTAATTAGGTGATTTGTATCACCAATATGATTTAAGTGTAACTGAATAAACTTGTTAACCAAATGTAATCTTAATAAATATTGATAAGTAAGGGTGATGCGAAATGACACTTATTTGAATTTTCTATTATTAAAATACAGTGACTCAATGGGGTCGCCCTGGGTGACGGGATCCAAGGGACATCGCCCCTGATAGGGTCCAAGGGACAGAGACCCTAGTTGGGATCCAGGTGCCAGGTCACCAAGGAATTTTTTTTTTCCTGGTTATCCTTTCTTTATAAAAAAAAATGCATAGAAAATCTGATTTTGAAATTCAAACCCGGTTTTTCGACCCAATGCATGGATCTGACACGTTGGCGGTTTTGCACGGTTTTAAAATTGCCTTTTGGCAAACACATAGTTTTCATAAGATATACGGAGTATCATTCACCGGTACGTTTAAAACATAACACTCAAAATTCTCTATTCTTGAATCAATTATGATTTTATCCGATTGTAGGTTTCGACTGTACCATCGAAATATTTTAATCTTGTAGTGATTCATAACTTCAGTTAATAAACATGTAATAGAATAACGTTGCGACATTTGATATAACCGGATAGTAGTTTTAGTTTAAGATGGATATTAATATATTTTAATCATTTACATGGAGTGGAGGAAACTGAAGTTGATAGAAGAAGGGAAGAATCCCCATGTTGAAGTGATTCGTTGCTTCGGCAAAAACTTTGATACACACCCCATTTGGTGCTTTTTGGCCCTTTTACGTGCCTCACACACACAACCAACCAACCAACCAACCAACTAACACCTCAATTATTCAACAAGTTTGCACACTCACTTGCTCTTGTGGGATGCATGTAACATGCCATTATTAACTTATTAAAGATTTGGTATCAATTGATTAGATTGAGTGTGATCGATGAATATTAATAAGGAATTGATATATACACTACCACTAAAAAAAGTGATACTTACACCATAAAAACGTATTCACACACTACAGTATATAAGTTTTAAACATAATGTAGAAAATATAGATTGTAGTATATAAACAAATTTTTATAGTGTGAATATCACTTTTTATATTAAATTATACGTCAATAAGAGGTGACAATTTTAACTTTTACTGTTAATTAATGAGTTACTTTAACTTTTAACAAATTAAGTGACAATTCTTAACAATACAACTAGCTAAGAAAATGTCAAGTGAGTTAATTAAGCAAGCCACTAGTTGGTAAAGTGAAGACTGAAGACGTGCCCATGAAGTTAGCGTATTGATAGCCATACATCATATCATAATACATAACATTTACTATAAATAACTGCAAACATGTGTTTTTTTTTTTCAAGTTTTTTTTAGTATTGTTTTTAACATATTGATGACTAATTAAATATCTGATAATTATCAAACATTTTTACCATAATATTGGTTAAATAAGTCCAAGAGTTAAAGATAGTGGGAATAATTCATGTAGACTTAATTTTTTTAATTTTTTTTTTGAAACGGCAAATATAATCTACTCCTAATTACTACATATGTCCACGACGGGACTCGAACTCCAGACCTCAAGAATGAGAGTCATACACCATACCGCTAGGCCAAAGGTCCTTTGGTATGCACCATACCATGTAGACTTAACATGAACGTAAAAATTAAATAAGTATGCATAGTTAAATAGTTATAGTTAATATTTATATATTTTCTTTTGTAATATATTATAACCTGCTTTGCGAGCCAACTAATCACAGATCGACAACTCACTTTGTGGATAGCTTAGGGTTGGCGCGAGTGAACCTCTGTAACCACAATGAGACTTTTTTTGTTGCTCATAATTAAAGATTCAACTTGCAATCTCCTGTGTTTTTACCATTTTCAGATACTAAATCTTACCAACAGGCCACCTATCTTATGGTTAAATATAATAGTACTAAGTAAGCACGTCTTTATGAATTATGATGGTATTTAGTGAAGTAGAAGCAAATGATTGGGCGGCTTGGAGGATTGCACTTTGTGGGTACAAAGTTGTAAATTGATTATATAATGAGGATGGTCAAGTGCACATGAAATGATTCATTATATATGCATCTAATAATTTATTAAGATAATATAGATTTTAATAAAGACTTCTAAGTTATTCCAAAATAAAAAATTGATTTAATTTTTGTATTAGTTTAAGTAACTAATTATTAAGATGGTTTCTTTCGTCCTCTTTGGGTGACATTTTCCATGTTACACTCAAGGGTACACTTCATAAAGTGTACACTGTACAGTTGCCACAATCAATGTAATATTATGGGATTAATTGTAAGATATATTTTATCATAACTTTAATTACTCATCATAAATGTAAGAAGTTATATTTTGATAAAGATTAAAAAATGATCTTACCTATATATATGAAATATACAAATATGCTTATTAGGTATTTTTTTTTAGTAATAGGTTATTAAGTATTAATCGTTATAAAGAAAAAAAATATTATGTATTGTTATACGTGGAGTATTTAGAAAACAACTAACATAGAAAAACAATTTTAAGAATAAAATAAATTAAGCGGAGAATCCGTGTAAACAGGCTAGCATTAGAGAGTGGTGGTGAAGTAATGGCTTGACTTGCTTTTTTTCCAACCCCTCCAATCTCTCCTGCACTCACTCACTCTTATTTTATTTTCTTGTTAAGTTAATAATAAGTAGCAAAACCGAGCTTGCACGAGCCTAAACTTTTCAGAGCTACATTTATATCCGTAGATTGTGCGTGTACACACATTGGACCCGAGGATCCGCCCCGTTTCTGCCCAAGATTTGCACCCATCACAAGTCACGCTAAGACTTTCACTTTGGTGCTTACAAATATCGATAACTTTTGTTCCACCAATTTGAGACAAACTATGGTAAATGAACACTTTGTTAAGGAAAAAAAAGTGCTCGTGATTGATTCACGAACACTTACCGAACGAACTTTCGTGTTTGTATTTGTTTGTTAAGAAAATTTAGTATTTACGAACTGTTCGTGAACAATTCTCAAACGAACATAAACGAACACATACACACAAATGAACCTTAATGAACGGCATAATTAACGTTCACGAGCGTAAATGAACGAACGAATCTTAACAAACGTTCACAAACGTAAAATGAATGAACAATCCTGCACATATTTTATATATTTTCCAACACGATTTACTAAGCTCTCATATACACATATATACATGTATGTAGTAGCAGGTGTCATCGGCCTTTACATCTCTCTATATTCTAAATACTTCCTCCCATTCAAAATATGTGATATAATTTTATTTTTAAGGTGATTTAAAATAAGTAATACAGTTTGAAAATTTATTTTATTTGACAAAATATAGTGGTCTCACACCCATTAACTATCTACCTTAATAAAGTAAAATGATTTCTTTATCCTTATTTTTACTTTTAAACATTATTAACCTCATTTTATTCAAAAAGTGTGGAACCCATTAATTACTCACTAATCATCCAATTAATCTAATTAATCTATTTTTATAATCTTTTACCTCAAAATGTGTGAAACCCAAAGTGTATCACTTAGGGGGCGTTTGGTTCGCTGGAATGTTTATGATGGAATTGGAATCTGTGAAGGAATTGGAATTGTCAGGAATTGGATTCCAGTTCCGTACTCTGTTTGGTTGGCAGGAAATGAAATTGAAACTCAATTCAATATTATGTTTGGTTGCTAGGAAATGGAATTGGAATTTTATAAAAAGACGAATTTGCCCTTATTCGTGTAGGTGGTGGTGGTGGAGGTGGTGGCGCCAACGGTAGTGGTGGAGGCAGTGGATGGCAGTAGTGGTGGGTGGGTGGTGGAGGAGGTGGCGGGAGTTTTGGTGGTGGGTGGTCGTAGCGGTGGGTGGCGGTCGTGGTGGTGGCGGATGGTGGTGGTGGTGGTGGCGACAACGGTAGTGGTGGAGGCGGTGGGTGGCGTTGGTGGGTGGCGGTAGTGGTGGATGGGTGGTGGCGGTAGCGGCGGGTGGTGGTGGAGGGTGGTGGTAGTGGTGGGTGGCGATGGTGGTGGTGGCGGTAGGAGGTGGTGGTGGCGGGTGGTGGTGGAGGTGGTGGGTGGTGGTGGTGGTGGAAGGTGGTTGTAACGGTGACGGGTAGCGGTGGTAGTCGGCGGGTGTTGGCGGCGGGTGGTGGCGGCGATGGCGGGTGGTGGTGGCGGCGATGGCTGATGGAGGTGATGGGTGGCGACAACGGTAGTGGTGGGTGGCGGTGGTGGTGGATGGCAGTAGCGGTGGTAGGCGGCGGGTGGTGATGGTGGGTGGCAGTGGGTGGCGGTAGGTGGTGGTCGTCGGCGGATGGCGGTGGTGGTTGTAACACCTCAAATTTTTAATACAAAACATTTGCCCAAATTATATCATTTTTCATAAATAGAAGAACTGTTCCAAAATATGGATTTATAAAAACTTTTGGTATGAAAATCAGAGTATAAAGTTTGGTGTTACAAAATAGATCAAAACCAAAGCTAAGCATAAATCCAATCTAATGTTCTTCTACTCTAGGCCCCGCATCTCTATCCATGCGTACCTAAACCTTCGATCCCGAACCTGAGTACATAGCAAAACAAACAAGGAGTACGTGAGACAAAAACGTCTCGTGAGCTACATGGGTTTAGACCTAATGATAATAATAATCGTAAGACATATAAACAAACATATAGGTAAATCGTCCATCTATCTAGTCACCATATTGTGACTCTAATACCTTGCTTTCCTAGCAATCATATCTAGTTATCGGGTTGCCCCCGAACTAACTAGAACCACATTGACTTATTAACCGAAATCCATCGCCATTAATAAGCCTCAAGATACCGGCAAGAGGGATTCGCCCAATCTACCGAAACCTGCCTTACTCGTCGGACTACCTTCAGTTAGCAAGACTACTACCGTGGTTGAGTCGATGGGAATCCACCCAACTGCCCCGCACACCACACCTCATGACTGGGGGTCCCCCACATCATCACATCATCTCAACGTATCATAACTCAATGGTTATGTCAATCAGCTCTCGGCTACCACGTCTATCATCAAACAAGTTAGTTCAATGCTATCATCGGTATAACTAACTATCAACTACTAGTCTACACAATTAAGCAAATAGACAATAACACAAGTAATAAAAATGTACTTCATAGGCTATGTACTCAGTAAATTTCCACACGTACTCACCTTAGCAAATAATGCTCCAACCGTAATCTTTCCGTCGGATTCCTTGCTTCACAATTCGGTCAACTTTCCAAGACTTCACCGAATGCCTAATACAATAATCATAAGATGTTCAACATCACAAACTACCAATAATGTATCCACTTATCACTAGATACCATCAACTAACACTTTCCCCCAATTATGGTGATTTACCAAACCCTAGGTTTAACCAATCCTTAAGATTCTTACAAATCATCATCATACACTTGTTTCCTTTATTAATATACCATCTATTCAGTGTATACATCATTTATATCACCATAACCCATAACCCCAAGAACTAGGGTTTCAAACCCAAGCATCAAAATACATAGATCTTAAGTTATAAAGATCAAAGAGTGAAGATATACCTTTAATCTTCCACTAGGAGTAAAATCTACCAAAGATTCGTGAAGGATTCGACCAAAACCAGCTCTTGCACTCAACAATCGCCAATGGGTGAAAACTAGGGTTTGTGCATAGCATTTATGACCAAAACCCGACTTTAATGCTGTGTCTGACAGAGTTCACGCCGTGAACTTAGTTCGCGTCGTGAACTTCTTCCCACACGCATACTTCGCGATCGCTAGCTGGTCGGGAACTACTTCACGCTCGATGGTCCCAATCTCTGATGACAGTTCCCGATCGGGAACTCCTCTTCGCGCCGTGAACTCCTCAATGCAGCAGGGCTGCCTTTTCCCGTTGTTGTCTCGGCCCGGTTTCGCCCATAACTTTCTCGTACGATGTCCAAACGACACGAAACCAATTCCTACGTTCTTTAAACGATTTATCCTTATTTATCATATTTTTGTACAATTTATTTATTTACAAATTTCGGGTCGTTACAGTGGTGGGTGGCGGGGGCGGGTGGTGGTTGGTTTAAGGTTCAAATGTGTTTAAGGGTTAATTTAAGGGTAATATGGTAATCTGCACATTCCTTCATTCATGGGATTTCAAAATTCTTCCATCTTTGGATGGAATTCACATTCCCTTGTTTGATGGAATGTTTTCCAACCAAGGATTCCAATTCCGTCCAACCAAACATAAGAATACATAGGATTGGATTCCAATACCTGCAAATTCCGAAGAATTCCAGCGAACCAAACGTCCTCTTATATTAAATCGGAGAAAGTATATAAAACCAATCCTATGTAGAAAAATTAAGAATATTAGTGGACTAATTCACACTAATTATTAGAGCATCTCCAATGGTAATTTTTTGTAAAGTTTATTACTATTAAAAAAGCTTTTAGATGACTTTTTGCTATTGGAGTGGAGAGCTTTTCTAAAAGCTTATTCAAAAGACTTATTCTTCTATAACCTCTTAACTTACTTTCAATGTTTGATTTATTTAGTCCATGTATATTCTAATTTTACATTTCAACCCCTATATAAATTTATATGTGAATCCTTTACTATGTTTATAACTATAAATGATAACTTTATCATATTTTAATATTTTTATTAAAAAACAAGCGTGATAATTAGTTTTGTTTTTTTTGTGGTATATTAAATTTTATAAAATGCTATAAAAATTATCAAATTATATATAAAGGGTATTTATAAAACATTTGAGATACATAAAGGTAAACTAGTAATATTGATAAGAAAAAGCTTTTTGAAAGGTTAACCATTGGAGATGCTTTTTATAAATAGGTTTTTAGTCAATAGAAAGTTGATGTGGCAAAAGTAATAAATCATTGTAAGGTTAACCATTAATGATGCTCTTATATACTTCGAAACCCCATCTCTCTCCACCGTTGTCTATCTCTCTCCTCTCATCCACCCACCTACGCAACCCTATATAAATATTCACCACCACCTCTTACTCTTTTTCTAGCTTCATTTCAATTCAATTCTTCCAATTAACCCCTTTTTTTCTCTCTACCATTTCTTCCATCTTTTCTAGGTGTGGGGTTGGACTACTATTCAAGCTACCCAACCCAACCACCACCCATGGATCCATCCCTTACACAACAAACCACCACCGTAACCACCACCGCTAGCGGCGGTGTTGATGATGGTGGTCCAAAAGATATGATCACCAACATCGTCAAAGGAAAACGAACAAAACGTCAAAGGCTACAATCATCTATACCTTTATCAATCATCGCTCATAATTCTTCCACCTCGTACAATACCATCAATTCTTCTCCGGCGTCATCTTCTGATGTTCCGGCGGGTGGCACCACCGCGGAAGATGAAGATATCGCCACGTGTCTCCTTCTTCTTTCCAAAGATCATAACATATCTCAACCGAATAATATTAATATCGAGGAATACTCTAGCTACAAGTTTAACAGCAAAAAATACATACAAACATCCACGGATGACGTCACCGGAGTCATGACCGGAATTTATGTTTACGAGTGCAAGACATGCAGCCGGACATTTCCGTCGTTTCAAGCTCTCGGAGGTCATCGAGCTAGCCATAAAAACCGAAGAATATTCAACGAATTAGAAAAACGAAAACCATCACCATACGTTGTGTTCTCCGACGAGGATGAACCATCGCCGCCGTGGAGGAAGAACAATTCTTCATCTTCCTCTTCACTCTCTCTACAATTAAACCACCGCGTTTATTCGCCGGAAAACACCAAGAAACTATCCTCAAAGCTTCACGAATGTTCAATATGTGGCGCAGAATTTAATTCCGGCCAAGCATTGGGTGGCCACATGAGGCGTCACCGGGTAGCCACCGCCGCCGTGACTGCCACCAACACCACCTTGACTTTGAATCCTTATAGTCCGGTTGCAACCATGGTGGCTAATGATCAAGATCTTCAAAAGTCAAGGAATGATGGTTTGTTTTTGGATTTGGATCTCAACCTTCCGGCACCACCGGAAACCGCCGTGGCTGCCTCCCATCAAGATCAACACCGAGAGTCGAGCTTCAGATTCACAGCCAGCAAACAACAACCAGCTGTTCATTTATCTTCCACCCCAACATTGGTAGATTGTCACTACTAAAAGGTGCAAATTAAGTCATATTTTCTTTATTTTTTATACGTTTTGTATTTAATTAATTACACAATTAATCTTGTGGAGGTAAGATGTGAAATTGTTCATCATACCCACAAATTCTATTTTTCTTTTCGATTACGGATATACATTCTTTGGATTATTTTGATCAAAATTGTTGATAAATTTGAACTTCTTTATTAAATGAACTTGTAATTCTTTTTTATGCTTTTTGAGTTTGTGAAAAAAGTGTCATTCTTTTCTTGTTCGTCTCTATTGGTTTCCTTGTTTTACAAGTGTGTGAACGAGGTGGGCAATGTATTGTCATTACTCATTACCATCCTAATTCAAAAGTCAAAAGGGATTTTCCTCCTAAAAGATGTAAATAAATTAATTCGGAATTTAATTGTTCAATTAATAATAATATAATCTTATAAACTGCTGATGGTAAGTTTAAATTCATGTAATAAGATATACATATATTATTGGTTTAGCAAGACTTAAGTATTCATTAAAGTAATTTAATTACAATTATTTTGACATATATTTTCGTATTAATTAATTGCATATTTAGATGGTGTGTTAAGTGATGTATATTTACAAAACTGTGTAAGTTAAGGCATTAATAATTACGTATCTAAGTAGCTTAATGATTAAGATTTTTATTTTTTATTTTTTTTTTTTTTTTGAACAGCAATAGGGGAACCTAAGAGGGGAGCTTCGGCAATGTCATCACCCCCCTCTAGGCACCCAAAAAATATATAAAACATGCTAGCAAGCAACTAGCAAATAGTACAAATACGAGAGAAAAAAACAAAACGACTAAACGCCAAGCCAACTAGAAATAAGAAATACTAAATTAATAAGACTATCCAAAACACCCGTTAGGGTCCGTCACCCAGCCGCCCCATTGAGTAATGTCGATTCCACCTTTGGATTTGATTTTCAACCAAAAGAACACCTGAGCTTGCACTTGTGAGATATCAAGCTTGAATATACTTCTATCTTGCGTTTTAAATACCACAGAATTCCTGTGTTTCCATACAAACCAAAGATAGGAAAGAACGACTCCGATGAACGCCTTTAATTTCAGCCCGGAGAAATTTACTTCTCTTCCACACGCCAGAAGTTGTGAAATGCTCGAGATATTTTGGCATGAAAGCCCCCACCAAGCTGCTATCTCCTGCAAGAAAGATTTAGATATACTACATGAGGTAAAAAGATGCTCTTCAGATTCATTTTCAACTCCGCAAAGAGGGCATGTGCAAGAAAGAATTGGAATTCCACGTTTCTCCAGATTGATTTTTGTTGGAAGTCGACCATGGGCGATACGCCACGCAATTATACAGAGTTTATTAGGTACCACCGTAGACCAAATTGTTTGATCAATTGCCGCCTTTTTAAGAACAAGATCATCAAAAGCAAGCCTAATAGATGAAACTGAGAAACCGAGTGTAGGATTTAGACCCCAAATTAACCTGTTCGGTTCAGAAGCAGGCCTTTGAAACCATGAGTCGAGAGATATATTAACTTTAAGAAAATCTTTGTAAATTTTAAGAACGTTTCTCCAAAGGCCTGGAATTTTACCGGAGGGTTTCGGGCCTGTTATACCTCCATTTGGGCCATGAATTGCTGATATTACCGAGAACCAAAGACAAGGGCTGCCCAATTTAAATCTCCACACCCATTTAGCCAAAAGACCGATATTAAGAGCTTTCAAACTACCGACACCTAGACCGCCATTAGCTTTGTCATTTAACGCCAAACTCCAAGTAACCCAACTAATCTTCTTCTTTTCAGGCGATCCACCCCAAAAGAAGTTAGACCTAAGGCTTTCAAGTTTCTTAATTACCATCTCGGGAGCTTTAAATAATGAAAAAAAATAAGTACCGAGACTACCAAGTACTGCTTTAATTACCGTGACCTTACCACCAGACGAAAGGGTTCTCGCCTTCCACTTACTCAATTTTGATTGGAATTTATTGATAAGTGGCGCCCATGATTCACACTTATTCGACGAGGCACCCATAGGGACTCCCAAATAAACAAACGGAAAAGCTCCGGCCGTGTAATGATGCCTTGAAGTCAAATCAGCCACCTCCTCATCACTAATACCAATTCCGTATAAATTGCTTTTCCCGAGATTCATCTTTAGCCCGGAGGAAAGAAAGAAACATCTAAGAATCCGTATGAGGTTAGAGATGTTACTTTCCGACCATTCCCCGATCACTATGGTGTCGTCCGCATATTGCAAGTGTGAGATTTGAGGCCCATTGTTGGGAAGAGAGATACCGTGGAATATACCTCTGGAACGGGCCTCTTTCATTGCGATATTGAAGGCTTCAGCCGCCATAATAAATAAGAACGGTGCTAATGGGTCACCTTGTCGGACCCCACTTCCCATTTTAAATTGACTAGAGGGAGAGCCGTTTATAAGAACCGAGACCGATGCGGATGATAAGCACCCAAAAATCCACTTTCTCCACTTTTTCCCAAAGTTCATACTTTTCATTACGTCGAGTAAAAAGTCCCAATTAAGGGAGTCAAAATCCTTTTCAAAATCAATTTTGAAAAGCATCGCACTTTTTTTCCTTGCTTTAAGCCATGCAATAACTTCACCAATTATAAACGGCCCATCAAGGATATTTCTACCTTGAATAATAGTATACCCCAACCGAATAAGAAATTTCATTTTGATTGATGTACACAACAAAAAATTAATTTGGAAGTTTTTCTTGAGAATTCAGGATAGCTTTGAGTTTCTATTATATTTCTACTTTAAAGAAAAAAATTAGTTTAATCTATCTTAAAAAAAAACTAAAAAAACGTTAAGTCAGACAATCTTTAAAATTTATATAATTAATCTTGAATACGAAATGCAGTACGTATACGAGGAATGATAATATGAATTGTGATCCAATTGCACGTGCACGTCATGTGATTTCTTAAGTGTTATGGTGTCACAATCATACATCTTAATAAAGCTCATCACATTCACAAGTCACCATGTTTAATCAGCTGTCAAAAGTTTAATTGATGCCCATTTTAAGGGATTATGTTTGGATTTTGTTTGTTGAATGTAATTATGTAAACCTCGAAAATTTTAGTCGCTGGTTTGGCTGCTTGTTTATAGTTCAATTTTTTACTCCGCCTTTTTCTAGTTCAAATGGGCTTGGGCCGGTCTTATTATAGTATGACATACATTTTCCCTACTCATTATGCATAAAATTGAGTAGAACATGATAATTAATTGTTATAATAACTTTATTAGAGAAAGAGAAATAATATTATTTTTCTATTAAATCTTCTTACTTATCTTCTTCTAGTAAGTTATTGAGCTGATGCATGAAAGTAAGTTACATGCCATCTCTCTTTCATGGGAAGTGAAAAAAATAGGTTGCCATCTTAATTTCTATAAATCATAAATGTCCTCAAAAAAATAAAAAGTAATTCAATCCCATTAATGGTTGTGTGTACTTAAAGAAGGCCAAAACAGAAGATCAAGATAATAAAAAACCTGGAGCCACATACAAAGGACAAAAGATATGTTAGACAAAAATGAAAACACAATAAGATATACTTCTTCCGTCTCACAAAAAAGTTTTCATTTCATATTGGCACAAGTTTTTATGGGTAATGTTAGTGGTAGGGTAATTGATAATAAATTTAATTAAAATATAAGGTTGGTTTGGAGAGAGAAAGATAATTAGTGATTATTAGTGGTTGGGTTATAACTAATAATAATATATTATTATGTGGGGTCCATCAAATATGAGAAATGAGAATTTTTTTTGTGGGACAAAAGTTTAGGGTGAAATGAGAACTTTTTTGTGGGACGGGGGGAGTATCATTTAAAAAAAGACCATCACCAGTTTATTGGTATTGTTGTTGCATGAGACGAATGTGGTGGAACCGGTGTCGGTGTCGGTTTTGGCGCTGGTGGAGGCGATGGAGGAATGATCGATCCTAAAAGCATAAACATAATTAAGTAAACGATAATCATGTCCGTATTTCAAAAAAGAAAAAGAATATAAATAGATAACGAAATCGATGCAAACCACAAAAGAGAAGGTTGGATGGTGGTTGTCGTTCTTTAGCAGGATTCGGGTCAGGATCATAGACCCGAATATAAAGCTCTTGACCCAAATACCAATGTTTCAACACTTGTGACCGTAAGTTCCACATTCCAGGATTGTCTAGGTATGCATAAACCGCGGTCCATCCTCCTGGATATACCTACCCATCATAATTTTATTACCAATTAGCACTTAATAATTACTAATAAATGGATATATGATTATACTTAAAATCTAACATATATTATAGTGTAATTACTTGAACCGTTGAACGAACAACTGGATCATAGAGATTGTACGTTGATCGCATGTCAGAAGTCCACTCTCCAACGCCAAACCTACAAACCAATGGGTTAATATTGTCATATTTTAATACTTTGGCCTACCAACCAATAAGTTGTAGCTTTATACTCCAACAGAGACAAATGTATATATAAATGTAAATATACGTTGTTAAAAAAGCTACAAGTAATGATAAATATATAGATAGAGAAATAGAGAAATATATATATTCTAACCCGACAACATAGAACCCGAAACCATCCAAATGCCACGTATCGATAACTTGCAACTTGTTCTTGAACACAATTTCAAGCCACCCATTATGAGTCCCAGAAACGACAAAAGTACCATCAACAGCCATAGAGTTAGATAAATTAGTAGGGTATGCATCAAGTAAGTAAGTGCCAGTGCCATTATTATAGTAATCCGCTAATTTTAAGGCGGTATTAGGAACAATATACGACACATTGTTAACAGTGTAACGAGCAGAGCCGTTAATTTCCCCTAATGACCCTTGGAGAATAAACGTTTGAGATAACGTGACGTTTGATACGTTAAATGTTCCTTGTGGGTTTGGCCTTGCGGCCCCTGCGGTCAAGTTCCATCTACATTGTACAATACTCTTTTAGCCGATTTACTTCGGTTGAAAAGGGTATATGTAAGTTTATGGGGTTCCATCTTAAAACCAATTGGTTGTAAGAGGAGTAGCCCAGGACCCTTATAAGCACATTACTGGTTCAACTCTTGTCCAATGTGGGACATCTCAACACGCCTCCTCACGTGTGGTGTCCTTTTTTTTCGCGCCTAACACGTGGATATTTATGGGTTACGTGGGGTTCGTGTGACCGTTTGACCAACTACGGTTGAATCATGCTCTCATATCATGTAACTTTGTGGGGTTCCATCTTAAAACAATTGGTTTTAAGATGGAGCCCCACAAACTTACATGGTATCAGAGCGACGGCTCACCCGTAGTTGGTCAAACGGCCACACGGACTCCACGTAACCCATAAATATCCACGTGTTAGGCGTGAAAAAAAAAGGACGCCACACGTGAGGGGGCGTGTTGAGTAATGCCCCACATTGGACAAAGAACAAACATGTAATATGCTTATAATGGTCCTGGGCTACTCCTCTTACAACCAATTAGTTTTAAGATGGAACCCCACAAAGGCACAAACATACAGTATATAAGACATTTTACACTATCAATTACCTTATTGACTTGGCTTGATTAATTGAAAAGTTAAGGTCGAATGGGTCGGGCCCGATTGGTAACGGGCCTTGAACAGGTGAAGTAGAGCCATCATAATGTAAAATCGCAACCCCAAAGAGGTTGCTAGACTCAAGTGCATTAACCATTTTTGGGCTCGCCACCATGTAATAGTCAGCCTCGGGTCGGTTAGTTGTTACCAAAACCGAGTAAGATTGACCGATGTGTAGATCGAGAGAATCTAACATTATTTGACTCGTGTATGACCCTTCTGTCTCAACTAGTAACATTTTATGGTCTTGAATCCTAAAATTTATAGACCATTCCGTTCCAACGTTTGATATCCTTATTAAATATGTTTTGCCTGTATAGTACCAAAATATTTAATAAGCATAAAAGAATTATTAAAGATAAAAAAGGTTATTTTTTTATAAGTTAATCGGGTTAATCAGGTAAATCCATATTTAACGTGTTTCGGTAATCTAATTACCTTTTTCAACAACGATTGTTTGATTCGTCGTTGGGTAACGACTATGCCCATTCATGAGCATTGACTTCGGATGTATGTCAAGATCCGATTTCTTCAAAATCGATCGTATGTCCTAAAGAGTAAAACAAGAAAAGAAAATCCTATAAATAATAATACAAAAAATGTTACAAAACTTGTTTAAAACGTGGTTAATACTCTAGGATATATGAAAAATTCGTAATTGCTAAACCATTTTAGTAATTTCAAGAAAAATAAACATTGTTCGGCCCACTATATGTTGGTGTGATTTTACCTTAAAGCTCTCATTGTACCAATCTCCGATAAGGAGATCAAACTCGCCATACGGTTTAGGAAATGGAGTCGGGATCACGACCCGATTGTTGACCCGGATCGGCCCAAAAGCGACACCAGCCTTGTGGAAGTTGATGGATGGAAAGTAAGAGAATGTGCCAATTTGGTCTTTTAGAATAAACACATAAGTCCAATTAAAACCAGGTTGGATTGGGCAGTTTGTACCCGATACTCCATCTTGCCATGAATTCAACCTTTGTTGTATGCCATTCCTGAAAAAACCCGAATACAGCCCATTTTATTTAATGGGCTGGCCCAATTGTCTTAACGGGCCTATATTGCTGTGAGAAGAGTCAATAGGCTCGCTTTCTATAAGCACATAGGCCCATTATACTTTTTATGCTTCATTATAATTTATAAATGACATTCTATATCGTCTCAATGGCAGATTAGCAAGTGAATTTTTCTTTCTTTCTTTTTCGATTCTAGTTGATATTTTCGACATTTTG